>SJXQ01004458.1:350164-385543 GCA_006408695.1 Aepyceros melampus
GTGCTGGGACTGGGTGGTGAGGGTTGGGGGTGGGGGTGGGGGGGGGCAGAGATGCTTTTCCACTTCCTGTTTCCTAATCAACACAGCTGGAAAAACAGCTGCAACAAACTTACTTTCTTACCTTCTTCAGTATATCCCCAGTACTTATTTCTGTCCTGCACTCTGAGCTAAAGAAACCAAATATAATTTTTTTTTCTCTCTCTCTCTTTTCCTGAACTACTCAGCGAAAAAACGCTGCATGGACAAAAGACGGCCTCTGGAGAAAAACATTTTTAAGTGTTCTGCACACACGGCCAGCGTCATGTTCAGCACATTTTGGAATCCGTTTTTATCTGAGGCTGAACTAGTTTGCCCTCAAAGCTGCTTTCTATTAAACTGTTTGCAGGCACACTGTCCTTCCTTCCTGCAGCTGGCACCACCTCCCCGGCCCCAGGCGAATGCTGGCCCCCGTCCGTGGCCCTGAGGAAAGGGCAGTGGAAAGACATGTCTGGGCAGGCAGGCTGCCTTTGGAGGGGACACCCTCCTTCTCCAGCTTGGCGGGGGCAGCCGCCCTGTTCAGGGAGGTTCCCCCCAAAGGTTCTCCCCTGCTAGACTCAGCAAGGGAAGTGAGTGCACACGAGCCTGCTCCGCAGTGAGGAGCAAAAGCGCTCTTTGGTCACAAGCCCAGAAATGTCTCTGGCAAGCTCAAGCCAAGGCGGGTTTACAGAAGATGCGAGGGGGCCTTGAAGAATGAAAGGGAAAGTAGGCTGGCTGATCAGGCTCTGAAAAGGCAGGAGCTCAGACAGCCCTGGGGTCCCCGGTGGCAGGGGCCATACCGGCTTTCCCGTCATTTTCCTGTGGTTGGCATCCAGTTACTGCTCCAAGCGAAGGATCTGCTTGGTCTGATGGATCCTGTGTCCCATGGCCCCAGGGGATTGTGGGGGGTGTGCCATGACTGGTGCCCCCACAAGACTGTTCAAGGGGGGCAGAAATAGATCCAGAAGGAGATGCTGGCCTCTGCGCCCAGAAGACGTGGGCAGTGACCACAGGTGTCCATAGTAATTTCCATTCATTAACAGTGGCAGGAATAGCACACTCAGGAAGGAGGGTCTCAGTGTTATTGATGGAGAGCCTTTCACATGAAATCCTGCCCTGGAGGAGGAAATGGGCCCACATTATAAGGCACCAAGTTAACCACTGGGCCAGCGTATGTGGGGGGCAGTCACCCCAGTTTCACTGGGTTATGAGCAAATGGCCCTGGGGAGGCTGAGCCATGACCTCAGATGGCAAGCGCCATTCGGAATGAGTTCGATCCTCAAGTTCAAGTTTTGCTGGGTCTGTTCTGCCTCCTCTGAGATTCCCTGCTCTGTTTCTTGCACCCAAGGTGATACAGTGCAAAGTAAGCTCACTGCTCCCCCCTGACCCCCAGCACTGCAGACACATTTATAAAATCCTGTGTTGGGGCACCGTAGTCGTCACTGAATCAAGGGGCTCCTCCCAAACTGAGCCTCATTACAAACCAGTCCCTGCCCCCCTCTCCTAAATAATCAATCCTCCAACTAAGGGAACAAAATGGAAAGAGCTGGAAGAGATGTTTTCACCGTCCCCACTTCCAACTACTATCAGCAAAATAAAAAAAAAAAAGCAGTTTAGTCAGTGGAAACCAGTCTCTTGTGTGGGTGTCTGCAATTTAATATCCTTTCATTTCCGATTCCATTTTGCAAAGCCACATTAGTTCAACTTTAAATTTTCAAGCTCCTTTTTCTGGGGCTAGAAACTCATCTCAAATAGCCTGCTGCTGGCAGGAAGGCTAGCCTCCCGGGAACAGCAAGAGCCAGGTCAGAAACACCCTGCAAAGCTGGTCCATCGAGATAATCCACATCCTGCCGGGACCTGCCAGGGATGACAGGAGAACACGCTCTCCACCTCGGCTCAGAAGCTGAAAAGAATATCCCCCGGCCACAGCAGCTGCATGGGATGCGCCCACGCGTGCCAAACATGAAATTACTCAGCAGGAGCAGCTCACGCAGGGTCCAGACCAGTGCCCTGCCTGCAGAGAGAGCCCGCATGGCTGGCCGCCTCCCCAGGGCTCGGGGGAGCGGAGTCCTGCGTGTGGCCACAGGATGTGCTATTCTGGCCAGCCTCCTTCCGGTGAGACTACCACATCCTGGACACCTTGCGAGCTGTGTGATCCTACACCGGGGTGTGCCAGCCTCCCGGCAGGTTATTTAAAGCCGAGCCATCTCATCACACCAAAAGGTCAGGCTCCATCCCTCCGTCATGGTCACAGGCTTGGGCACTTGGGGAGCCTGGCAGGCTTGCCTGTGTGTGCCCAGTTGCTTCAGTCGTGGCTGACTCTGCGACCGTATGGACCACAGCCGGCCAGGCTCCTTGGTTCATGAGACTCTCCAGACATGAATACTGGAGTGGGTTGCCATGCCCTCCTTTAAGGTGATCTTCCCGACCCAGGGATCCGAACCGTGTCTCCTGCGGGAAGCCCCCTGTCCAGCTTAGGAGGCTATAATTTCACCACAGTATTAGCTTTGTGGTCTCAGGCGGGTGACTTAAGCTCTCTGAATCCCTATTCCTTCCTATGTAAAATGGTAATGACAAAAGCCATTGACAGAACAGGTAAAAGTTATAAATGAAGGCAGGCCTGGTCCAGTTTTGGAGCTTATCAAGTAGAAGTTAGTATGACTATACTATGACCCATAAACACATTTTGAAAGATGAGTTGTTACAGAAATCCCATGGTAACCTAACAGAAATAGTATGCAATCGAGACCTCTCTAAAGGTCAGTTACCTACGCTGGGCACAGGGCCTGTTTCTGCTCTGATCAACAGCACAAACGAAAACAGCCTGTGCTATTTCACCGAGGTCTGACTTCACAGCTCAGATCAGGTAAAAGACACAGAGAACCGGAAAAGAAGACCACTCTCTGCCTCTCAGTTTATGACCTTCTCCTGGTCCAGAAACAAGATTCCAATCTATCCCAATTCCTCCTTCCTGATGAAGTCTGAAAAATGACAAAGTGTGGAGAAACCAAAAAATGCAATCTCACTAGGCACCTGCCGCTTAGCAAACCAAGCCTCTGTTATCGACATACCAACAAGTGGGAACTGTTAATGGTCTGATAAAAACTGGACTTGATTTCAGCCAAGATTTTGGGCTTCCCAGGTGGCACTAACAGCAAAGAACCCACCTGCCAAATGTAGGAGACGTAAGAGACACAGGTTCAGTTCCTGGTGTCAGGAAGATCCCCCGGAGGAGGACATGGCAACCCACTCCAGTATTCTTGCCTGGAGAATCCCATGGACAGAGGAGCCTGGCGGGCTACAGTCCATAGCGTCGCATAAAGTGGGACACAACTGAAGCAACTTAGCATGCACACATGAAGATTTTGCTAAACAAATCAACAGAACAAAAATAACTACAAGGAGAATATTTCAACAGAAAGCAAGCCATTTCCCAAACTGAGCTCTTTACATCTCAGTTTGAAAAAAAAAATTTCTATGCTCAGATAGTTGCAGTTCAGAGTCACACTCTTGCAGGAGGGTCCTATGCACATCAGCATATGAAAAGCTTTGAGAAGTGCTATGAGGACAAAATCCATTAGCTTTAATTCAAGGTTTCCGAAACTTTTTGAGTGTGAAGTATGGTTTTAAAACACATCTATAACTTTGCAAAAGCCCAGTTTGGGAGACCTGGTTTGTTTTCAGAGTAGTTGTTTCCATGCTAATGATGGCTAACTTCAAAACCCAGTAAATTCTTTATACATGGTGAGTGCACGGAGGAACAGAAATCTGTAGCAACAGTTGCTTGAGGGGTAGGAATGGAACGGAAACTCAGTTTTCACTGCTTACCTACCCATTTCTTCATAAGCCTACTGCTTTGATAAAAATTTAGAACACTATTATTAAAACTCTGATCTTATAGCCTGCTTATTCAAGAAGCTTCCATGAGATCTCACCCTTTCCTGACCCCAGGCCACACTCAGCATCTCCCAAATGCTCTCCTTTGATCCAGACCTAACTGGTTCCGTCCTACTTGAAAAACTCACGAAATCAGGGAGTTCTGGTGTCTTTTGACCTCTCCAGATTTAGCCAAGCGTCAGCCAAGGCACCTGAGAACTTGGTCCTGCAGGTGGGGAGCACACCCACCTGGTGGTCGATCTTGATAAGGGCAATGTCCGCCTTCTCGTCCACGTCTTTGATCTTGGCCTCGTAGGTGGCGCCGTTCTTCAGCTCGACTTTGACCCGATGCTTGTTGGTCACCACGTGGGCGTTTGTCACAATCAGTCCATCTTCGGACACGATGAATCCAGACCCACTGGCCACCGGCACTTCCCTCTTAGAAAAAGGAAGCCTAGACCCAAAAAGAGCACCCGGTTAAAGCGGAAACATCTAAAATCAACCCTCTGACATACTGATGCATCAGTTCTATAACAGCAACAGACACCTATTACTAGCAACTGTTACTCTGCACAATGTCTTTATTAAACTTTAAAAGATAGAATGTTAAACTGACTTTTATTCACATCCCAAAATTCCACTTAGAAAATATTCTTAGGGAATCTCTTCAGAACCAGAGGCTCTTAAAACATCTTAGAAGGGTCAAGAATGTAGATTTCAATAGGCAAACAGGAAAACATCCCAAGGGAGAAGAGCTTATCTTCTTGTAGGACTGTATTCAGTGACCTCTAAAGTGTCTCAGAAATAGCTTTGATGTTTTGCTTATGGCAGCAGTTTTGGTGGGAGCTTCGGAGACTGGGGGGGGTGGAAAAAGGAAGGCGCTCTTTACTTGCGAAACAGTTCGATATGAACCACAGCAGGAGCTATCTTCTCCACGACGTCGGCAATAAAGTTATATTTATGGCGCAGACTGTTGGGATCTTCCTGACCTAAGAACAGAAACAAAGGCAAGACAGTTAAAGATCCTGTGCTCTGTGCTGTGGGTCAGAAGAGAAAAAGGAGGGTGAAGACAAGATCCCAGACCTGGGCTCACAGACAAAGATCTTTTCCGCACTTGAGGAAATTCCCACTCAGATGCCTGTGCTTCTGTGCTAAGTCACTCGAGTCGTGTCTGACTCTTGGCTCTTGGCGATCCTATGGACTGTAGCCCACCAGTCTCCTCTGTCCATGGGATTCTCCAGGCAAGAATACCGGAGTGGGTTGCCATGCCCTCCTTCAGGGGATCTTGCTAACCCAGGATTGAACCCATATCTCCTACGGCTCCTGCATTGCAGGTGGATTCATTACCACTGAGCCACCAGGAAAGCCCCAGATGAGACAACAACGCCCATGAAAGATGACCGTTTCCTTGGCTTCCTTGGTCTCAACTGTTTCATCAAAAAATGTTGAACCAGAGGCATCAGCAGATACCTGGGCCTCCTTTATTATTCCAAACAGCGGGTGGCCCAAAGGTCACCTTGACATGGCACCATCCACCAGTGTCCCTTCCCCAACTCCCCCAGAACCACACAGCAGCCCTTCTCAGCATACCACCACCATCGAGGGGAGGGTTGAAGCTGTTTCTGATGAGATGCCCATCAGATGTTAGAGATTTAAGAGGCTACTATGAAAAAGCACTAAGGCAAAGGCACAGATAGTGTCTTCCCCTCTGTCTGTCCCCGCAGCAGTTTTCCATCTTAATCATTCACTCCATTCCTCCCACCCCAGGACATCCAGGCCCAAAGATGCCTTGATTGTACTGGGGGGGAAAAGGGGAAAAATCCAGTGACCAAAATTCTCTATGTAAACATATGCACTATAATTAGGGAATCCCCATACCATGGGCATTTACAAAGCCACTTTCAGACAAATCTATCACAGAGCCCACACAGGGTTTTGAGGAAGGCAAGAAGTTAGTTGCCACCAACCCGATGCACACACCCATAGCACCTGACTCAGAAATGAGTTACTGGAGACTCAGGGTACCAAGCCCCCATTCTGTGGGTACCCGAGTGGCAGAGGCAGTCTGAGCCTCTTACTTTGACCCCAAACCTGCGCCACCTGGTCATACCCCTAGTCTCTCTGCTTGGACGGCACTGGGGGTCCAGGTCATCTGCAGCCAAGAATCCCACACCCTGCCTTCCCCTCTTCTCTGCCTTGGCCATGAGTCTAGCTCAGGGCTGCACCCAGCGCTCTGCCAGCCACACTGCCACCCAGCCTGGGGAGAGGGGACTCACAGGGAGATTCCAGAAACCTACAAAGAAATTTGACAGAGAAATCTAAAAAGTTTTAAATGGGGCTGGTTGTGTCTTTTCTTATGACATCTTGGTAGTAATTCATTTTTAGCGTATGCTATGGACTGCAAGGAGATCCAACTTGTCCATTCTGAAGGAGATCAACCCTAGCATTTCTTTGGAAGGAATGATGCTAAAGCTGAAACTCCAGTACTTTGGCCACCTCATGCGAAGAGTTGACTCACTGGAAAAGACCCTGATGCTGGGAGGGATTGGGGGCAGGAGGAGAAGGGGACGACCGAGGATGAGATGGCTGGATGGCATCACGGACTCAATAGACGTGAGTCTGAGTGAACTCCGGGAGTTGGTGATGGACAGGGAGGCTTGGCGTACTGCGATTCATGGGGTCGCAAAGAGTCGGACACGACTGAGCGACTTCACTTTCACTTTTCACTTTCATGCACTGGAGAAGGAAATGGCAACCTACTGCAGTGTTCTTGCCTGGAGAATCCCAGGGACGGGGAGCCTGGTGGGCTGCCGTCTGTGGGGTCACACAGGTCGGACACGACTGAAGCGCCTTAGCAGCAGCAGCAACAGCATGATCCCCTGTCTGTGGAAGAGGAAAACTGGATATTGTTCCCATGTGCTTTAGAACTGTGGTGCTAGAGAAGACTCTTGACAGTCCCTTGGACTACAAAGAGATCAAACCAGTCCATCCTAAAGGAAATCAACCCTGAATATACATTGGAAGGGCTGATGCTGAAGCTCCAATACTTTGGCCACTTGATGTGAAAAGCTGACTTGATGGAAAAGATCTGGATGCTGGGAAAGATAGCAGGCAGGAGGAGAAGGGGTTGACAGAGGATGAGATGGTTGGATGCCATCACCGACTCAATGGACATGAGCTTGAGCAAGCTCCAGGAGATGGTGAAGGACAGGGAAGCCTGGCAAGCTGCAGTCCATGGGGGTCACAAAGAGTCAGACACAACTGAGCAGCTGAACAGCAACCACCTTTAGAGAAACTGAGGCTCACAGACAATAAATGACTTCTACATAGACACTAAATTTCCTTCATAGAGTGTATGAATCACAAAAAAACCCCGAGCAAAAATACAACATTTCCAGCCCCAAACATATCTGCTGTCCTCCCAGGATTCCAGGTAGTTGTGGTGATTTGACTGGTGTGTCTCCCAAGTTCTCCAATGGGAGAAATAAATAAGGGGATAGAAACATTCCTCCCCGACTCAGAACCTGGCGAACATCACCCAGAGACAGCTGTAAACAAGTACCTCTGGGCTTCCTTGGACCTGCTCCCTGGGAAAGGCCAAGAGAAGGCTTAACTCCAACAAGATCTGCAGCCCCAGGGAAGTGTGGCGATTCTGAGAACTTCACAAGAAGTACAGTTACTAGAGCCCTGCCACTAAAAATCATCCCCCTGCTTCCTCTTTCTACTTCCCACAAAGGCCTGGGAGAATCTGCCCACATAAGGGATGAAAATGAGCACGGGTTTTTCCAGCTAAAATGAGAAGCAGTTGCTTTCTCACACACACTAGAGAAAGGGGCTCCAGGGTCTATCCACTGGGACAGCAACATGGGAGAGCAGTGTCCAGAGCTAGCTTGGACACCAGAAGGCCCACATTCCAGCCACGGCTTACTGGGTGGTCTCCATTTCCCCGTCTGTAAAATGGGGCCAATTACCTCTAGAATGAGCTGTGAAGTCTATTCCCACTTCAACATTCTATGATCTAATCCCTGTCTCTCTCTCTCATTCCAACATGCTACAGTAAGAGAAAGAGATTGTGGAATCTGAGATTGGGCACAGTTTCAGTTCAGTCACTCAGTCGTGTCCAACTCTGCGACCCCATGAATCCCAGCATGCCAGGCCTCCCTGTCCATCACCAACTCCCGGAGTTTACCCAAACTCATGTCCATCAAGTCAGTGATGCCATCCAGCCATCTCATCCTCTGTCATCCCCTTCTCCTCCTGCCCCAATCCCTCCCAGCATCAGGGTTTTCTCCAATGAGTCAACTCTTCGCATGAGCTGGACAAAGTACTGGAGTTTCAGCTTCAGCATTACAGGACTCGCCTAATTCTGCAGATGAGTAAACAGAACACAGGGGCAGTGGGAACACAGACCACACTGAGAAGCCCCAGGGACAAGTCTTAATTGTGCAGCTTAGATGAAAATGCAACGAGTTACCTCTATTATCATTGGTGGATCCGTGTCAATGGGAGAAATAAATAGAGCAGAAACAACTGAACCAAAGCAGGATCAACCAGTAGTCCAAAGATGGGCAAAACGTCAAACCAAAGAAGCCAAACACAATTTTCAAATGAGGAATAAAAGGGTCGCTGCACTCAATATGCCAGCAAATTTGGAAAACTCAGCAGTGGCCACAGGACTAGAAACGGTGTTTTCATTCCAATCCCAAAGAAAGGCAATTCTAAAGAATGCTCAAACTACCACACAATTGCACTCATCTCACATTCTAGTAAAGTAATGCTCAAAATTCTCCAAGCGAGGCTTCAGCAATACATGAACCGTCAACTTCCAGATGTTCAAGCTGGTTTTAGAAAAGGCAGAGGAACCAGAGATCAAATTGCCAACATCCGCTGGGCTATGGAAAAAGCAAGAGAGTTCCAGAAAAACATCTATTTCTGCTTTATTGACTATGCCAAAGCCTTTCACTGTGTGGATCACAATAAACTGTGGAAAATTCTGAAACAGAATTTTGAAATTCTGAAAATTCTGAAAGGGAATACCAGACCACCTGACCTGCCTCTTGAGAAATCTGTATGCAGGTCAGGAAGCAACGGTTAGAACTGGACATGGAACAACAGACTGGTTCCAAATAGGAAAAGGAGGACGTCAGGCTGTATATTGTCACCCTGCTTATTTAACTTCTATGCAGAGTACATCATGAGAGATGCTGGGCTGGAAGAAGCACAAGCTGGAATCAAAATTGCCAGGAGAAATATCAGTCACCTCAGATATGCAGATGACGCCACCCTTATGGCAGAAAGTGAAGAGGAGCTAAAAAGCCTCTTGATGAAAGTGAAAGAGAGTGAAAAAGTTGGCTTAAAGCTCAACATTCAGAAAATGAAGATCATGGCAACTGGGCCCATCACTTCATGGGAAATAGATGGGGAAACACTGGAAACAGTGTCAGACTTTATTTTGGGGGGCTCCAAAATCACTGCAGATGGTGACTGCAGCCATGAAATCAAAAGACGCATACTCCTTGGAAGAAAAGTTATGACCAACCTAGATAGCATATTGAAAAGNGATGGCTGGATGGCATCACTGACTCAATGGACGTGAGTCTGAGTGAACTCCGGGAGTTGGTGATGGACAGGGAGGTCTGACGTGCTGCGATTCATGGGGTCGCAAAGAGTCGGACACGACTGTGCGACTGAACTGAACTGAAGAGCAGCTTGACTCAGTGTTAGAGTCTGGTTCCATTTAAAAGTTGTCCATCAAACTAGAGGAAGCTGCTGCTGCTGCCTCATCGTCTTTAGAAACCCTGGTTGGCCCCATCTGCTGTGATTTCAACTGTGAGCCAACCATCTTTCTCCCAGAGGGGTCAGCTTGGGTGGAGAATTCCAGAGATGGACCTGTCTCTGCCATGACCTACTCTCTGAGTGATGGAGATGGACAGAGAGCTGGGGCATCCAAGCCAGTCAGCAAGGGGAGGATGGGTCAGGGCACCGGCTCCGGTCTCAGAAGGATCAGAGTGAGACACCTGGTCCAGGACTTCCTGGCTGTGTGACCTTTGCCAGAAGACTCCTCCAAGTCTTATCTGGTGGTCTAGTTGCTAAGTTGTGTCTTCACTCTGACTCTTGTGACCTCATGGACTGTATAGACCGCCAGAGACCTCTGTCCATGGGATTTTTCAAGCAAGAATACTAGAGTGGGGTGCCATTTCCTTCTCCAGGGGATCTTTCTGACCTGCACTCCGGTTTCCTGCATTGCAGGAGGATTCTTTACCAACTAAGCTACCAGCAAAGCCCATCTACTTCCGTGTGTGTGTAATTTTTTACTCCAAAGATTTTTTTTGATGTAGACCATTTTTCAAAAGTCTTTATTGAATTTGTTACAATATTGCTTCTGTTTTATGTTTTGGGGGTTTTTTTGGCCCCAAGGCATGTGAGATCTTAGCTCCCCAATCAGGGACTGACTGGTCCCCCATGCATTGGGAAGTAAAGTCTTAACCACTTGACCACCAAGGAAGTCTCCTACTTCCACGTGTTTTTGTCACTGACTTTATGAGCTACTGCGTATGATAAAGTGCTTGGCCAAGTTATGGCCAGCTTAAAAATAAAAAAAAAAAATTTAAAAAGAACTGGCAGAGGTGCTCAGTAGGCAGCTCCAGACAGGGCTGAGCACCAATTGCCTCTGTAGCACAGCAGAAAAATAAAGGGAGAGGTGAATATGTCCAGAGAACCCCTCTCCCAACCTCGGCAAATTTGTGTATGTCTTAGGAGACTCCTCCTAACAGGGCCATTATGGCTACCAGTGCAGAGGCAGAGATCAAAGGGAAACGGTGTGGTAAGCCAGTTTTTCTGGCTTTGATGTGTACCTCCATTCCCCAGCTTGTAAGAGCATCCCATAGCCAGTGCAGAGCTAGATGAGAGCTGGGTCAGCAGAACAGCCTCACCTGAACCGAAGCCCAGTTGCACTCTCAGATTCCCGTGGAGCAACCAAGCTGCCCCAGAAGACAAATATAACTCCCTCTGTGAAATGACAGTCTTGTTTAATTAGGCCAGAACTGACATGGCAGAAGATAATGAGGTTGGGAAATCTCAAGCAGAGTCAAGGCCTGGAACTTCTAGCTGCTCCCTTATCACAGAAAGCTAGAATTGGCTGGCATTCAGTAATGGCTGGCCATTTATAGAAAGCTGGCAACTCAGAAGCATGAAAGTAAGGTATTATCTACATTCCTGATTAACGTAAAATAGATAAAAGACAAAAAATGGCCAACGTACGGAGTCAAAAAGGGAGCATCACTACAGATCCTACAGACATTAAAAGTATCATAAGGAAATATGAACAAAATCATGCACATAAATTCTACAGCTCAGATAAAATGGACAGATATTTTTTTAAAGCCATAATCTATCAATGCTCACTCAAGAAGATACTGATAACCCAAACAACACTATATCTAGTAAAAAAAAATTGTATCTGTAGTTAAAAACCTTTCCACAAAGAAAATGTCAGGCCCATAGAACTTCACTGGTGCAGTCCACCAAACATTTAAGGAAAAAACAATACTAACATTTCACAAACTTTCTCCAAAAACAGAAGAAAGAAACTACTATCCAACTAATTTATGAACTCAACATTACTCTAATATAAAAGCCAATGATATCATAAGAAAATTATAGGCTAATATCCAATATGAACATAGACTAGTATTAATTGCTCAGTCATGTCCTAATTTTGCAACTCTATGGACTGTAGCCCACCAGGTTCCTCTGTCCATGGTATTCTCCAAGCAAAGATACTGGAGTGGGTTGCCATTCCCTTCTCCAGGGGATCTTCCCAACATAGGGATCAAACTCAGGTCTCCTGCATTATCAGTATTCTTTACCATCTGAGCCACAAGGGAAGCCTGAACAGAGACTAGATGTCCTTAAATTTTTTAACAAATAGAATTTATCAATATAATAAAAAGGATACCATATCATGATTAAGTGAGGATTATCCAAGGAAGAATAAGCGTCTGCCTCCAATGCGGGAGACCCGGGTTCGATTCCTGGGTTGGGAAGATCCTCTGGAGAAGGAAATGGCAATCCACTCCAGTATTCTTGCCTGGAGAATCCCATGGACTGAGAAGCCTAGTAGGTTACAGTCTACAGGGTCGCAAAGAGTCGGACACGACTGAGCGACTTCACCTCTATCCAAGGAAAAGATAAATACAGTTGGTTTAACATCTGAAAATCAAGCAATGTAATTCACTATTCAGTTCAGTTTGGTCGCTCAGTCATGCCTGACCTTTTGCAACTCCACATATTAACGTATTAAAAAAGAAAACCTGAACAATCATCTCAATAGATACAAAAAAAAAAAAAGACTCTACAAAATTGACTACCCATTCATGATTAAAAAAATAAAACCAACCTCAGCAAACTAGAACTAAAAGACACTTTCCTCAATTTGACAAAAGAGATCAAAACAAAAACCCCTAAAACTAACATCATACTTACTGGTGAAAAAATAAATGCTATGCAAGAGACAGGTTCTATCTCTGGGTCTAGAAGATCCCCTGGAGAAGGAAATGGCAACCTGCTCCAATGTTCTTGCCTGGAAAATTCCATGGACAAAGGAGCCTGGCAGCTTACCATCCATGAGTTGCAAAGAATGGGACACGACTGAGTGACTAAGCATAGCACACACAGCTAAAAATGAGAACAAGGCAAGGACATCTATTCTTACCACTCCTATTCAATATTTTATTAAAGTCTTAGAATAATTAATTAGAAAAAGAAATTTAAAGGCATAGAGATTGGACTGTCTTTATTTGCAGATGACATTAAGCATCTACAAAAAAAAGAATTTATAAATATACTACCTAGAATAAGTGAGTTTATCAACATCACAGGGTAACATGTCAATATGTACAATCAATTGTATATCTATGCATTATCAGTAAACAACTGGAAAGTGAAATTTTTTAAAAATATCAATTATAGCACCACCAAAAATATTAAATACTTGGGTGCTGTCCTTCATCACTCAGTCATGTTCAACTCTTTGAGACCCCCATGGACTGTAGCCCACCAGGCTGCTCCATCCATGGAGTTTTCCAGGCAAGAATACTGGAGCAGGTTGCCATTTCCTTCTCTGGGGGATGACTCTGACTCGGGATTGAACTCATGTCTCTTGCATCTCCTGCATTGGCAGGCAGGGTCTTTACCACTAGCTCCACCTGGGAAGCCCATTAAATACTTAGGAAAATGTTTAATAAAATATGTGCAACACCTGTACACCAAAAGCTGCAAAGCACTGCTGGAATAAAGAAAACGTAAATAAATGGATAGAGACATCATACTGTGGCAGAGGACTCCCTCTTATTAAGCTATCAATTTTCCCAAAATTGATCTATGGCCCAGGTTTGATCCCTGGTCAGGGAACTAGATCCCACATACCTCAACATAGTCCCAGTGAAAACCCCAGCAGGAAATTTTGCAGAAACCAACAAGTTATTTCTAAAATTTATGTGCAACGCAAAGAATGCAGGATATGAAAATGATTCTCAAAGAGAGAGAACTGAAAGCTTCACTACGCGATTTTATTTCAAACAGAAAAATTTCCGATAACTAAGATTAGCAGAATGATAAGTCATGACATTTTACAAAGACGGAGCTTTCACTTACCTCGTAAATATTTATCATTACTGATTTTAACACAACCAATGACCCATTAAGAGTAGCCATTTCCTATAGTTCTATGAGTTTTAAAATAGATTTCCATCCAAAGATAATAAATGATTCATCTTTCCTCTTTATAAACCACTGCTGCTGCTGCTGCTGCTAAGTCACTTCAGTTGTGGCCGACTCTGTGCAACCCCACAGACAGCAGCCCACCAGGCTCCCCTGTTGCTGGGATTCTCAAGGCAAGAACACTGGAGTGGGTTGCCATTTCCTTTTCCAATGCATGAAAGTGAAGAGTGAAAGTGAAGTCGCTCAGTCGTGTCCGACTCCTAGCGACCCCATGGACTGCAGCCTACCAGGCTCCTGCGTCCATGGGATTTTCCAGGCAAGAGTACTGGAGTAGGGTGCCATTGCCTTCTATTAGTCACACACAAAACTCCACAAATGTTGCTTCCTTGGAACCTTCATCTCTGGGGTTTTACAAGTAATACTTCTTAACTATTTTCAACAACCTCCTAATAGGAGGAGAGGGAAACGCACACATACTGTTAATAAGTTTCAATGTTTATTATCAAAATTAGAATAACAGGGACTTCCCTGATGGTCCGGTGGCTAAGACTCCATGATCTCATTGCTGGAGGCCCAGGTTTGACCCCTGGTCAGGGAACTAGATCCCACAAAGCTCAACAAAGAGTAACGATCCCCGGTGCCACAACTAAGACCTGGCACAGCCAAATAAATATTTTTGTGTAAAAAAAAAAAAATTAGAATAGCAGACAATTCCATTATAAAGTGTTTACTGAAAAAAGGCCAGGCAGTAAGTTAAGTATTTGACATATGTTATCACTTTGAAGAAAACTCGTTGCCGTGAAAATGAAACCGCAGTGAGGGGGCTATGAATCAAAGGACAGACTTTTACCTGTGTTTCTGTCCAAAAATTTGACACATAACCGCACATGTGCTTTAAATACATTAAAACATGTGCTTCTTTCATCTTTAAGGCAAAACAGTCAGGTAAAATAAGGTGTGAAGCAGGAGGCAATCTTTCCAATCCTAATGCATTTATTCTCAAACTCAGCCCAGAGACACCCCAGCGTGTCATAGCAAACTCCCAGGATATTTCAAGTTTCCTGAGAAAACACTGTTGGACACCTTGAGAACAAGCTCTCGGCAGTTCACAATCTCAAAATCAGATTGTATTATGTTTTTTCAGCGATTCCATATGTTTGTGAATCTGGATGTCAGGTGGTGGTGGTCTCTGTGATTAAAAGCAAGTAAATCAATGTTGAATTGGAAATGAGTGGAACTGTCTGATCTGAATCTAAGATTTGAGAGGCTGTGTGGCTTCCAGTGAATGTACATAGATCATTTGTATTAATTTTGTAAATAACTGTGGAGAGTGACTAATAAAATTTAAATGTCATTTTTCTTTCTTGTTTATTTGGCTGTGCCAGGTCTTAGTTGGGGTGCTCGGGATCTTGGCGATCTTTGTTGCAGCCTGCGGCATCTTTAGTTGCGGCATGCAAACTCTTAGTTGCTGCATGTGGGACCTAGTTCCCCTGAGCAGGGATCAAACCCAAGTTCTCTGCACTGGGAGGGCAGAGTCAGCCACTGGACCACCAGGGAAGTCCCTCTTTCTTTTCCTTTTTTTGTCAAATGACTACTATGCTACAAGGACACAAAAACTTATTAAGCTGTTGAGACCTAATTATCTGATAAATGGACTGTCAGCTCCTTTTGGCCCAGAGTTGTTGTTCAGTCGCTCTGTCCTGTCCGACTCTTTGTGACCCGGTGGACTGCAGCACGCCAGGCTTCCCTGTCCTTCACCATCTTCTGGAGCTTGCTCAAACTCATGTCTGATGAGTCGGGGATGCCATGCAACCATCTCATCCTCTGTCTCCCCTCCTCCTCCCGCCTTCAATCTTTCCCAGCATCAGGGTCTTTTCCAATGAGTTGGTTCTTTGCATCACGTGGCCAAAGTACTGGAGCTTCAGCTTCAGCATCAGTCCTTCTAATGAATATTCAGGGTTGATTTCCTTTAGATGAACTGGTTGGATCTCCTTGCTGTCCAAGGGACTCTCAAGAGTCTTCTCCAACACTACAGCTCAAATGCATCAATTCTTCGGCATTCAGCCTTCTCTACCGTCCACCTCTCACATCCATATATGACTACTGGAAAAACCATAGCTTTGACTAGGTGGACCTTTGTTGGCAAAGTAATGTCTCTGCTTTTTATTTATTTATTTTTTTTCCATTGTTTTCAATAAGATCACGTTAACTTCTTTTTTTTAAATTAATTTTTATTTTTTTAGTTTGTTTTGCTTTACAATACTGTATTCATTTTGGTATACATTGACATGAATCAGCCACGAGTATACATGAATTCCCAATCCCGACCTCCACCTCCCCTCTCCCGCCCATGTCTCTGCTTTTTAATACGCTGTCATAGGTTTTCTTCCAAGGAGCAAGCGTCTTTTAATTTTGTGGCTGCAGTCACCATCTGCAGTGATTTTGGAGCAATTACTAAGACACCCAATGTCCACAAACCATGAAACTATGGGAACCTCAGCCTGGTCTCCTGGGCTCTCTTCAGTGGATAACGCTACAGTCCAGCACAGCTACAATAATCAAAGTAGAAGATTTATAGGGAAGGGAGGGCCCCCACGAGGGCGCTAGCAAAGCATTCGGTTGTCAAAAGCTTCTGGAAAATCTGCAGAAGCGAAATATTTAAACTGCAGTTGGTTAAAACCTTGTCTCCTTCCCTCTGTCGTCTCCCATCCTGTCGGAGTGCTGTGGACGTTCAGGGATATGGCTACAGGGAAGGTAAATCTAGGAGGATCATTTTTCTTTGGGCTTGATTAATAAATACAGTTAGGTGCTTTGCAGTCACTTCTGTGTCTAGTTATCTACCCTAGGACAGAAATGGTTTGCAGGGGGACTTCCCTGGTGGTCCAGTGGTTAAGACTCTGTGTTTCCAATGCAGAGCGTTTGGGTTTGATCCCTGGTCAGGGAACTAGGGATCCCAAATGCCAGGAGGCCAAAAAATAAAATAAAAATAAATAAATTTTAAAAAATAATAACAATTTTTAAAATTTTCAAAAAGAGACGGTTTCCTGGGAAAGACAGGAAGACCAAGCTGGACTCCAACCCCAAAACATTCCTGAATGAGAAGCACAAAAAGCGCTAATCCCACCCCGTCTTGGGGCTACAGGCTGGGTTATCACTTCCCAGCTCTTCGCCCTACACTCAGCCTTCCAGGTGCATCTCCACACCTCCCAGAGTTTCCTTCGCACTTCCGAAACTTTTAAGAATCCCACTTGCACATTCTAATTCAGGCAGGTCAGTTTTCAATGCCTTCCCTCAGTAATTACCACTTGGGGTGCATGAAATTACTGCAGGGCTCCCATGGCCATCCCCATCTCATCCACAACTCCCTCCATCACGTGGCTATGAGCCCCCAACTCTATCTCCCAAGATTCCTTAATGCACACTCTCCACGCATGCAAACCTCTCACCAAGCCTCCAAAAACACCATGCTCCACCCCACGTCCTGCATTCACACACACATTTTCCTTCCTGGCCAGCATACAGATTCTCCTCCCCAACAGCAAGTTAAATCCCACCCAGCTCTCAATCTTCACAATAAATAGCAGCAACAAGAATATGACTATACATTTACGGAGCATCTACTATGCATGTGTCAAGCGCAAAGCTAGGCACCGAATACCCATTCTCTCTAATTATCCCTGCAAGCCTGCAGGAGGCTGTTACCCCCAGTCTACAGAGATGGGGAGACGGAGGATCACAGAAGTCAAGCACGATGCTCAAAGTTTCAGAACTGGCAAGCAGCGGCGGCGGGAGGACGACCCCATCTGTCTGGCTGCCTAGCTGGAGCTCTTTGCTCTGCCTCTGCGGTCTTTCACCCAGCCTCCAGCCCCCCAAGGCCCCTGCGGTTGTGGGAACCAGCTTCTCACTTCCAGGCCCGAGAACTCAGAGCCAGGATTTAGGATTAACAAGCCAACCTTCGCTTCTAGTGAGAACAATTGCGCTTTCCAAATTCTCCACAGGGTTGATAAGTAGGGCTATTTGGAAAACAGAACGCAGTGTATTCTAGGGAAAAGAAATAAATCCCCCTTTATTCAACAGGAACAGCATGTTCTCAAAATTCAAATCAGTTGCAGGAGCAGATTGGTCAAATCACTGGCATTTTAATACCCTGTCCCACACTGAGAACCAGCTAAATAATTTGCAGAGCCCAGGGCAAAACGAAAATGCAGGGACCCCTTGTTTCAAAATTATCAAGAACTCCAGGATGGTGAGCAGAGCGTTAAGTCAGGAGTGGGGGTCCTTCTGAATAGATAACACACCCATGAAGCAGACCCTGCCTATATTCCAACCTCATCTGATTTAAAATCCAAAGTGCTTGTGAAGAGCTGAGAAACATCAGTAGCTCCCTGATCTAGAGGCAGCAACAACACAGGGATCTCACTGTAAAGACTAAGAGGTGAATTCTGTCCACAATCAGTGGGCTTGGAAGAGAATCCTGAGCCTGGGCAATGTCTCAGTTTTAGCCCAGGGAAGCGATGAGCAGAGGGAACTGTGCCTGAGGACATTTTCATGTAACTCGAGATAACGACTTTGGGTTGTTTTAAAACTGCTTCGTTTGTGGTCCTTTACCACAGGCAATAGAAAACTAAGATGGGCAGGAGTGATGGTCTCTAAGACATCCCAACCCTGTGAAAGTTCCAGACAGCTAGGAAAATCTACCAAAACTTGAATTAAAGACTACAACAACACTGCTTTGCTATGATGCCACTGCTCAGGACCTGCTGGAGATGACGCCTTCATCTGGCTGAGCATAGGCAGACTCAGCCTGCCTAGGAGCCGAGGAAGCACCCCGTGTGCTGGAAGGCAGGTGTCTATCTCCCGTGATCCAAGGTGCCTGGCCCAGTTCACTCTCCACGAGACAAACCGCACAACCTCAGGCAAGCCCCTTGAGCCGAAGGTTCCTCCACTGTAAAATATGGAGGCTCAACTGGGGGGTTTCCAAGGACCCTCCTGGCTCCACAGAGAAAGGAAAGAATTCATTTGTGATTTTTCACCTAACTCTTCAACTTTAAAAGCCATCAAATATTGTCATGATGGTTCGTGCATGCTCAGTCGTGTCTGATGCTTTGTGACCCTATCGACGTAGCCCGCCAGGCTCCTCTGTCCATGGGGTTTTTCAGGCAAGAATACTGGAACAGGTCGCCATTTCCTCTTCCAAGGGATCTTCCCGACCCAGGGACTGAACACACGTCTCCTGCATCTCCTGCATAGTCACAGACTCCCCTGATGGCTCAGTGGGTAAAGAATCTGGCTACAATGCTAGGAGATACAGGAGACACGGGTTCAATCCCTGGGTCGGGAAGAACCACTCGAGGAAGAAATAGCAACCTACTCCAGTGTTCTTGTCTGAAAAATGCCATGGACAGAGGAGCCTGGTGGGCTATAGTCCATGGGATGACAAAGAGTCAGACATGACTGATCACAAGCACACACAAAGACAGTCATACTTTAAAGACTACTAATCATAGCGCAGCCCAGTGCTGACATGATAGCATATAGGGGAAAGGAATACCAGATCACCTTACACGTCTCCCGAGAAACCTGTATGCAGGTCAAGAAGCAACAGTTACAATTGGACATGGAACAACCGACTGGTTCAAAATTGGGAAAGGAGTATGACAAGGCTATATACTGTCACCTTGCTTATTTAACTTCTATGTAGAGTAAATCTTGTGAAATGCCAGGTTGGATGAATCACAAGCTGGAATCAAGATTGCCAGCAGAAACATCAACAACCTCGGATATGTAGATGATACCACTCTAATGGGAGAACGTGAAGAGGAACTGAAGAGCCTCTTGATGAAGGTGAAAGAAGAGAGTGAAAAAGTTGGCTTAAAACTCAAGATTCAGAAAACTAAGATCATAGCATCTGGTCCCATCACTTCATGGCAAACAGAAGGGGAAAAACTGGAATCAGTGACAGATTTTATTTTCTTGGGTTCCAAAATCACTGTAGATGGTGACTGTGGCCATGAAATTAAAAGACACTTGCTCCTTGGAAGGAAAGTTTCAACAAACCTAACAGCATATTCAAAAGCAGAGATATCACCTTCCCCACAAAGGTCCATGTAGTCAAAGCTATGGTTTTTCTAGTAGTCATGTACAGATGTGAGAGCTGGACCATAAAGAAGACTAAGTGAGGAAGAAATGATGCTTTCAAACTGTGGTGCTAGGAGAAGACTCTTGAGAGTCCCTTGGACTGCAAGGAAATCAACCCTGAATAGTCATAGGAAGGACTGATGCTGAATCTGAAGCTCCAACTCTTTGGCCACCTGAGGCAAAGCACCAACTCATTGGAAAAGACCCTGATGCTGCTGGGAAAGACTGAAGGCAGGAGGAGAAGGGGACAGCAGAGGATGACATGGTTGGATAGCATCACTGACTCCATGGACATGAGTCTGAGCAGAGATAGTGAAGGACAGGGAAGCCTGGCATGCTGCAGTCCCTGGGGTCACAAAGTGAGACATGACTCAGTGAGTAAACACCAACAAAGGGGAAAGGACAAAATAGGAAGAAAGGAACTCAGACAAAATGATGGCTGGATTCGTCCAGGGTCTACTAGCCAAGGGGCTGTGGCAGACCACTCAGGGCAGCCACTGTCCTGCACGGCTGGCTCTCCTGCACTTGACGCAGTCCCCCGAGCACTTTGGGTCCAGCCCTCTCTTCCTTGAGAGTACCTGGGCATACGTGATCAAAGGTCTTATTAAGGCAAGGGCACAAATGCATTGTACAGAGGTTGGAAATGAAAGCCAGTGGAAAACCTTTCCATGTTCATTGGAAGGCCCAGGAGGAGTAATTACCCCTGAGATGCCTGCTTGGATCCACCACCGCTCTCTGCCCAGAAGCCTTGGGAAACTTCTCTTGGCCGCCAGCAGACACAGCCAGCCAGTCTCCCATAGACTCAGAAACGGCAAATAAAGGAGCGAGCACAGCAGGCACAGCAGGTCCATGGGTGTCAGGGAAAGTTAGGAACAGCTCAGTTGAGTAAGGGGTCTGGGATGCACTCCTCACCTGTCATCAGCCAACCTACCACAGTCAAAGCGCCCAAGAGGGTGCTCCCCATAGGAGGCCAGTATCTGGAGCCCCCATCTTCCAAGGACCAGCCTAGATTCAGGCCTAGAAACCAGCAACCCCTCGGAATGCATTGCCAGTGGGTGTATGCCTAAGTAAGTAAGTAAGTAAAGTCACTCAGTCGTGTCCGACTCTTTGTGACCCCAGGGACTGCAGCCCACCAGGCTCCTCAGTCCATGAGATTCTCCAGGCAAGAATACTGGAGTGGGTTGCCATTTCCTTCTCCAGGGGATCTTCCCGACCCAGGGATCAAACCCGGGTCTCCCGCATTGGAGGCAGACGCTTTAACCTCTGAGCCACCCAAGGCTGTCCCCTTATTCATCTGTAGAGGGTTCCAGGGTCACATGTGAACATTTCTTTGTCCCTAGTAGGGCAAGATTAAAAGTAACTACTAAGAGGCTACTTGCTTGGTAAATAAATCCAGACCCAAGTGCAGAGAGGACCCCTCATCCCCAGGAGGAAATTATCACTTACACACCATCCACATGAGCCCAGCAGCCCAGTCTTACCCGTCTGGTTCCACTCACTGCTCAGCACCTTTACCACGAAGCCAAGTGGAGCCTGGCAAGGCTCGGGAGGGGTGGGGGACAGGGATGTCGGGCATTGTACTGCCCTGAGCCAAACGTCCCCCAGCTCCTAATGGAGCCAGAACAGACTCGAGAGAGGGAGAGGGCTGCCGGCCAAGGCAAGCCACTGGCACTGTGGAGAGACAGAAGCTGAAAGACCGAGCTTTACTGTGAGCGGTGAGCCCCGCCATGCCGCCCCCCACATCAGGACTTTGGATGGCGGGCGTCCACACCTCTGGCGGAGCGCGAGCACCCAGGGCCCCAGCTGGACCAGGCGTGGAGCCGCATCGGGAGGCAGGCGGTTAAGTAACCTGACACTGCACAGCTGGGAGAGCGGCTGGTCCACATCCCAGGGAGGCACAAGGATGCTTTTCTCACTGAGCAAAGCTCCCTTTGTGAGGGTGCGCGATGGATTGAGCGTTGAGGGGAAAGGAGGAGAAGGACTGGCCAGCTGAGGGGGACAAGGAATAGCAGGCAGGTGGCAGTTAAAGGAGCCGGGGCACCAGAGGAGCTCAGGACGCCTCCTCCTGTTCCACTGGCCTTCGACTACCTTCCCCCTGAGGGTCAGGAGAGACATTGACTTAAACAAGTTCCTAATGGATAATGACCTGTGATGTGAAAAGGGGATTGTTGTTTCGTTGCTGGGTAGTATCTGACTCTTTGCAACCATGGACTGTAGCCCACCAGACTCCTCCATCCATGGGATGCCCCAGGCAAGAATACTGGAGTGGGTTGCCATTTCCTTCTCCAGGGGATCCTCCTGGACCAGGGGTCGAACCTGTGTCTCCTGCACTGGCGGGTAGATTCTTTACCGCTGAGCTACCTAGGAAGTCCGCAAAGGGGATGGGGCCTCCTTTTTGGCAGAGCACTTGCCTGGAAGAGAAGAAAAAAGCATCACCTAGCGAAGGTGGCAAAGATGCCCTTCCAGACTCATTTTCTCCATGTTTTCAGTTTGAGCGACTGCATTCTGTCTGCCCCGCTCCATTAGATTCCAAGGACACGTGTCAGCCATGGCTCCAACGCGGAGTCTGGCCCTGCGCTGGTCTGGAGCGTGGAGGCAGCAGAGACAGAAGCGAGACCTTGCACATTCCAGGAAATCAGACCCCCATTCTAATCAGTGCTGTGACTGCAAATTCCAGGGCAGAGGGGCCCGTGCAGCTAGGTTTCTCTGAGCCCTGCAGGGAAAACGCACAGGAGGGAGACAAGCATCACTTGACTGACGCCGAGGCGGCCGACGGAGGTCTAAAATCCACCCGGAAATCCTGTACATCATCAGGGCCACTGTCTGCAAACGTCAGGAAGCACGCAACAGAAAAAAGACACAGCTTTGGAACCAAGGGTCCCAGGGCCAAAGGCCCTAAGCCCCATTCTTAAGGAAAAAAAAAAACAAAACTGAATATTCACAGGTAGCAACTGTTTTTTGTGTTTTTGTTTTGTTTTTTAATTCACAAGGACCACTACACTCTCTCTTTTGCAGAGAAATAAAAAAGCAAAATGGAGGAGAGTTACGTGTGACCCATTTTTCGGCTCCTACTGAATAAAGGAGGAAGACGGGGCGGAGCCGGGGAGCCTGGCCTCGATTTCCAGCCCGCACTGGCACTTTCAAGGCCTGGCAGCTCCTGGCTTTCCTGCATAGTCTCCCAGACGGCTCAGAGTGGGAAAAGCTCGCCTGACGCCAGACCTCAGACTGCAAACCCGTCCCCCACCTCCATGTGCCCTGAGAGAGTGCCTGTCTGCAGAGGCTGGGCCGAGGCTGCCACCGATGATGCTGGAAAAGACTCAGGCAGGTGAAGTGAAGGAGAGAGACAACCCAAACAAGTCTAAGACAGCCTCCCCCAAGGAGGAAAGGCTTTCAGGGGGCACCCGGCCAGCTGGCCAGTCAGCCATAAGCAAGGCCCAGTTCTCTGCAGTTTCAACTTTACTGGTAAAAGGTAAAAGGCCTTTTCTAGAACAATGCATCTATGTTTAAAGGTGCCTGTCATTGGTAATCGCTTTTCAGTCTCACTGGCAAAAAAGAAAAAAGTCCTCGCTTGCATACCCATGCTGAATGCTTGGGTTTGCTGGGTATTGTTGCCTTTCATAGTTTTTTTTTTTTTTTTTTTTCTGACCTGTTTGACATATTAGGGGGGAAAAAAAGAGTTTCCAATCCATTCCACCGCACAGTTTCTTTTCTCAGAAGTCTCCTGAACACCCAGCATGATGTGTCTATTATTATCTTTGGGGAAACGGCTGACTGCTCAGCTCACAAAAACACTATTAACTTTCCTCCTGATAAGCATCTGGCTCCGGTCTTGACCTTCCCAGATTTCTCAGCCCGGTTCTTTTCCTGCTCCAGCTCCTCCTGCTTGTTGTGTCTGAAGTAGCCAAGGCAGTTCAGGCTTCCGCGAAGCCTCCAGCCTCAAGCAGTGGCCTGGGAGGTGACCGGTCTGTCGATGAAGGGCCTGGGACACACTCCTGAGCTGTCAGCAGCCACCTTCTGCAGGCCCTGGTGGAGAGGGGTGGGCCCGGGACTTGGGGTTAGAAGATGGGAAAGTGTGGGGAAAAGGATGTGATGGTGAACCAAGACCCTCCATCCGGGTAGGGACTATCCAGAGAGGTACCCTGTCTGCCCATTCGCGGATAGGCACTATCCTCAAGCTTCCCAGGTGACTCCATAGTAAAGACTCTACCTACCAAGCAGGAGATGCAAGTTCCATGCCTGGAGCAGGAAAATCCCCTGGAGGAGGGCATGGCAACCCACTCCAGTACTCTTACCTGGGAAATCCCACAGACAGAGGAGCCTGGCAGGGAACAAAGGGGATCGCAAGGAGTTGGACATGACTTAGCGACTCAACAGTAAACCGTCCTCCGGTTAAGAGAAGGGGAACTTGTAAAACAGAGACAAAACTCAGAAGAAATCTTTGGCTTAAGCGAGAAGTAAAAAGTGGGTCTTAAGACCCAAGACGAGCCACTTCCCTTCTCTGGGCCTCAGTTACCTCATCAGTAAGATGAGGGGGATGACTAAACCATTTCCAACATCCTTTCCAGCTCCTGAAAAAATTATACGATCTAATATATATGAAAAGTGCATTTCCTGATCTTTCCCTTTCAGTACGTCATTCCCATCCTTATAGAATATTCTTATTTTCCATCTTGGCTTTCTGCAGCCCGTGTTCCAGCTTCTTCTGGGCCGCCTCAGCTGTCTAGACTTTTAAAGTGATGTTTGGGGCTGGGATTAGGGAAACCCTAATCAGGAAGAGGGGATAAAATAAAAGTCTGGCCTTCCTATATTCACACAACAGAATATTATTTGGTCAGAAAACAAGGTGAAGCACGGACACCCGCAAGATGGATGAACCTTGAAAATATTACAGTCAGTGAAAGAAGGTAGTTACAAAGGACCGCAAGTGTATGGTTCCATTTATATGAAATGCCCAGAACACGGAAATCCACAGAGACAGACAGCAGATTCATGGATCGGAGGGCAGAATTCTGGGAAGTATGGAGTGACTGCTATGGGTACTGGGTTGCTTTCTGGAGTGATGAAAGTATTCTAGAATTACACAGTGATGACCGTTGGCACTACTCTGTAAATACACTGATCTGTCTGCTTTAAAGGGGTGAATTTTATGGTAGGCGAATAATATCTCAGTAGAACTACATTAAAAAAGGGGAAAAGTCAGTTTCTTTTTACTTCTTTATTGTGGCTACTGGAAAATTGTATTTTACATATGCGGCTCCTGTTGTATTTTTGTCTTTGTGTAACCAAACATTCCAGTAAACATATTGTTCATTTTTCCAAACAAGCACAAACAGCCTGGCCTCCTGCATCCTGAACTGAGTCGGCATCCGGGAGACTGAGAACAGAGAGCCCTGGGCTGGGCGTCCAGGGACTCAGAGCCTCTATCACAGCCTGGTTTGTGACCTTGGGCTTTCACAGCCCCTCGCTGGTCCTGGCCCCTCAGGGAAAACACAAATGTTGGCCCACACAATCCCCACTAGGTCAGACAGCCCCAGTGGCTCAGATGGTAAAGCATCTGCCTGCAACGTGGGAGACCTGGGTTCAATCCCTGGGTTGGGAAGATACCCTGGAAAAAGGAATGGCAACCCACTCTAGTCCTCTTGCCTGGAAGATTCCATTTATGGGGGAGCCTGGTGGGCTACAGCTCATGGGGTCGCAAAGAGTTGGACCCAACTGAGCAACTTCACTTTTCTTTCACATTCAGCAGGTAAAATCAAATTTTAAAAGTTCTCATTCTACCCCAAAACGTTATTTATCTCCTAAAAGCAGTCTACTTAGGAATAAAAGTCATGTAAAGACAGACCAGGTAATTTGCTGATGGAGTAGAGTGGTTTAGTACCATTGTATTCCATTTATCCTCATGGATTTCTTTGGAGACAGTTTCTTCCTGGTTGCCACAGCTTTCAGCGACTTAGGAGATTGTTAATTCTATAGCCAATGGCAATGAATATGGGTACAATCCCCTGGAAAATAATTTGGCAACATACACCATGGGCCATAAAAACTCTCACCCTTCATCCAGTCACTGTGCTTTTTAGTATCTATCCCTAAAGAATAACCAGATACAGAAAGCCATAAACACAAAAATGTTTGGTTTGGGGAAAGCACGGCCCAAATGAACATAAAAAGGACTAGCTAAGCAAACAGTGATAACACTTGGGACAGAAACGATGAGGCTGCTGGAATAACGGTGGAACCCTAGATCTTTTTTATTCTTTTTTTTGATGTGATTAAAGTATAATTTTCAAGAACTGGTATAGTGTAATATGCCATCAAAGCATTTCCCATGATGTCTAAGCAGCATGGTGAAGAGAAATTAAAAAGAGCCTTTATGCTGAGAGAGGAAAATCTTGGTATATTTGTCCCAAAGAAAATCAAACCACAGCAAAGAGATATTGAAGTATCTCAGCCCTGACTTATCTGGCATATCTACCATGATATTTATACTGACTTTTTTCTTTTTAGCAGAAGGACTGTAATTATGGTTCAAGGGCATTAATAGGTGCTTAGAACTCTTGAGAGGAGCAGTCAGTCATTATATGGATAGCCTTTTGATCATCTTCCAATCCAAGCAGATTATTTTTGGCGGGGGTGGAGGAAGCTTTCTTTAGCATCATTTTGTAATGAGAGACTAAGTGAAAGTGCCCACTGTCTCCCTGCCTCATGGAAATGGTGTGCGTGGACCCCAACCTCTCCCAAACAGCCTCCTGCTTTAGCAGGAAGGGACAGCTGAGGAGCGAAGGGCTCCGGTGTGGAACCCACAATGAGCTAAGCAGCTTGTGACAGTCATGTTCCTTTTGGGTGCCTCTCTCTAAAGTAAAGGGTTGGGGTATGGGGCCTTCAAGAACCTTCCACACACAGATTTTGAGCTCTGGGATTCTGTCCACAAGCCAACTGGTGGTTCTGACCAGTCAACAGCATCTCTGCAGGAAAGGAGGGTTCTTTTCCCACAGGATCCCAGAAGACATGAAGGTGGAGCGTTGATATGGTTAGAGATGGGTCGTGCAAGGTGTGTGCACACAGTTGTGCTTGTCAGAGACGGAGGAGGCAGCGCTAGGAGACAGCAGTTCTGAGCTCCAGAACAGACCCTGGAGACACTGGCACCTATCTTTCAGTAGCCAATAGACCAAGCAGGCAGAGAGTCAGGAGGGATGCAGTTGACCCAAACGGCAATATCAATCCACTCACCCTAAATGATGTTTATACAAAATACTCCATCCAATACCAGAAAATTCTGCTGTTCACATGGACCATTCACTGAGAGACACCATGTTCTGGACCAAAGAACACATCATAACCATTTTAAAAGAACAGAAATCACGCCGAGTATGTTCTTAGACCGCAGAGGAACTGAACCAGAAGTCAATAACAGAAGGCAAGCTGGAAAATCCCCAAGGGTTTGGAGATTAAATAACATGCTTCTAAGTAACACTGGAGTCAAAGATGTCTCAAGAATAGTTGGGAAATGGGGCAGACTTGGGTTCAAATTCTGGCTCCACCTCCCTCTCCTAAGTAGCCCTTGAGAGTTATCACTCACTTCTCAGAGCCTCATCTACTCCTCAGTTGGACAATGAGATGACACTGCTCTCTCCCTGGGTGGCGATGAGGGACGCACAAGGTGGGCCCGTGACACCAAGAGCACAGCACCCAGCTCCCAGGAAGCACCCAGCTCCTGGGAAGCACCGGCAGTGGGAGCTCCCCTGGTCATGGTTCCATCCAGTGCTCCTGCCCAGCACCTGGCTGTCCAGGAGAATACCCACCCTTCTCCCCTCTCCCCTAGGCTAGCTCAGTCTCTGCCAGAGAGAAGCACTTGTGACTGCCGAATGCTAAGCCTTTGCTCCTCTGTATCCAGTTGGCAGCCATCAGCCTGGGCAACCCCAGCTGGCGAAACCCTCTGTGTCCATCCATCCCCACCAAGTGGTGATGACCACTTGGAATAGTGGCAACAAAGAGAGGGCTCTCCTAGTCACGGGTGTGAGATGACTCAACTGTGGGATGATCAAGGAAAATCTCGCCTGAGACTGTGTGAGGGAACTCTGCTGCAGATCTTGCCAAACTCGAGGGAAAAAAATTCATCAGGCAGACAGGCCTACCGTCTTCTTCTCAAGATCAGATTGCACAACTAACGAGAAAGATGTTTCCTGAGGTTTGAAAATATTGCACAAGGCTCTGACTCATTAGGACAGACCTTATTCAAATTTGAAAACTATCGAAAATTCCAGCCACAACAACGTGCCCTCTGAAACCGCCATGTGCCCAAGGAGACATAATTACCTCCTGATGAGGGCCCAGCTGCTGTCACATGACGCTGGGTAGGACTGGTTTTATGGCAAGTGCTGACATGACAATTTGTCCAGGGGATCTAAAATAATAGGCCACCTGTGGACTCTCAATTTTGCGACAAATCTTTCCTCGTAAGGAATTCCTGAAACATGGAAAACAAACGAAGCATCAATCAAGAGGGTCTCAGGGTATCTTTGTACCACTCTGTCCTGGGCATCACAAACCCTAGGAAGGGTGAACCAGATGACATTTGGAAAATCCCAGGTGTTCCAGACAGGCAACTCTTCAGTCCAGAGACGTCACAAGCTTCTTAGGTGATGCAGACCATGGCTGGGGGATTCAAGGGGTGACAGGCAAGGTGGCGTCTGAGTCCTTCTGTCCAGAGAAGTTTTCCTAACATATTTGTTAGCAAACTCCAAGTCAGCCTCCAGGACACAGGCCTGGCGTCACCCTCGTCTTCTGTGAGGCCTCCCTTTAACCCACCCACACACTTTATCCCCAGGAGGACACCATGACAGCGCTACCTCCACTGAGCTGACTCCTCATTGGCTAGCTCTGTGAAAATGATGACAGTGATGATTACAATAGCTAACACGGATCCAGGTCTAGTAACACACAGGGTACAATTCTAAGCACTGAGTTCATATAATTAGCTGCTTCCATCTTTCAACAATCCCGTGACATTGGTATGTACGCACCATTATTTTTATTATGATTTTACTGATGAAGAAACTGAAACTGGGAGAGTCTGTCACATAAGGGACATCATCCCTTTAGAAAGTGATCTGACTCAAGAGCTTCCAGAAAAACATCGACGTCTGCTTCATTGACTACGCTAAAGTCTTTGACCGTGTGGATCACAACAAACTGTGGAAGATTCTTCAAGAGATGGGAATACCAGATCACCTTACCTGCCTCCTGAGAAATCTGCATGCAGGTCAAGAAGCAACAGTTAGAACCAGACATGGAATAACAGACTGGTTCCAAACTGGGAAAGGAGTATGTCAAGGCTGTATGTTGTCACCCTGCTTATTTAACTTACATGCAGAGTACATCATGTGAAATGCCAGGCTGGAGGAAGCACAAGCTGGAATCAAGATTGCCAGGAGAAATATCAATAACCTCAGATATGCAGATGACACCATCCGTATGGCAGAAAGCGAAGAGGAACTGAAGAGCCTCTTGATGAAAGTGAAAGAGGAGAATGAAAAAGCTGGCCTGAAACTCAACATTCAAAAAATTAAGATCATGGCATCCAGTCCCATCACTTCATGGCAAATAGATGGGGAAACAATGGAAACAGTGACAGACTTTATTTTCTTGGGCTCCAAAATCACTGCAGATGTTGACTGCACCCATAAAATTAAAAGATGTTTGCTCCCTGAAAGAAAAGCTATGACAAACCTAGAAAACATATTAAAAAGCAAAGACATCATTTTACCGACATAGATCCATCTAGTCAAAGCTATGGTTTTTCCAGGAGTCATGTATGGATATGAGAGTTGGACCATAAAGAAAGCTGAGCACTGAAGAACTGATACTTTTGAACTGTGGTGCTGGAGAAGACTCTTGAGAGTCCCTTGGACAGCAAGGAGATCAAACCAGCCAATCTTCAAGGAAAGCAATCTTGAATATTCATTAGACTGATGCTGAAGCTGAAGTTCCGATTCTTTGGCCACCTGATGCGAAAAACTGACTCATTAGAAAAGTCCCTGATGCTAGGAAAGGTTGAAGGCAGGAGGAGAATGGGTTGACAGAGGATGAGATGGTTGAATGGCATCATCGACTCAATGGACATGAGTTTGAGCAAACTCTGGGAGTGGTGATGGACAGGGAAGCCTGGCGTGCCGCAGTCTGTGGGGTTGCAAAGAGTTGTACACAACTGAGCGACTGAACTGAACTGATCAGACTCATTAAGCTGGGTGTGACAGGACCTGCTACAAATTCCTTGACATCATGGACTACCCAGCCTTACTACCTGGACCCTCTGAGTACATAGTAGGTGTTCAATAAATGCTCTGTATGAACTTAGAATGCAAGTCATTAATTCTAAAAGCTGAAATCTGAGCCCTTCTAGCAGCAATAGACATGCCTCTTCAATGGAAGCCTTTCGGAAAAGCATTTGGGATGGCTACACTTCAGTTTCTCTGTTGACGTTAATTTTCTTTCTTTTTAATAGCAGAGAAGATGGGGAAGGAAGGAGAGAAGACTCAGGAGGGTTCTTGCTTCAGAGGACACCTGCAGCCCAGCTTCAGAGCCCCTGGGGAGCAGGGAGGACCACCAGGTTCAATGCAGCTCACCTCCTGCGTCTAGACATGTCTCCACAATGGTCACGGCGGAACTGCGGCAGCTGCACAAAGCTGCAGTACAAGGCCCCCAGGCTCAAGATGGGCTACGGGCATCAACGCCAACCTTGGCTTTAACTCTCAATAACTTGAGGAAAAGAAATAATTCTTGAAGAAGTTACTCAAACACTTGGCTTCTAGACACTTGGCTTACCAATTTTATGAAACCTTAATATTTTAACTCTTCGGTGGCTCAGCCAGTAAAGAATCTGCCTGCAGTGAGAGAGACCTGGGTTCAATTCCTGGGTTGGGAAGATCCCCTGGCAGAGAGCACAGCAACCCACTCTAGTATCCATGCCTAGAAAATACTCAAGGACAGAGGAGCCTTGGAGACCACAGGCCATGGAGTCGCAAAGAGTTGGACACAACCAAGCAACTAAGCACAGCGCAGTAAGACCAACAGAGAGCCAAAGAAGATGACCAACCATTGTGAGCAAAGCCCTTGTAAATTACTCCTAAGCCGGCGGTGGCTCTTCACCAGGAGTGCGTGGCCAGCCCCACCAGAATCCCTTCCTTGTCAGGCTTTGGGTGGGACCAAGATGGGGAGTCCCTGGGCTTCAAGACCTCTGGGCTCAGGGCTGCTGTTTGAGGCAGGGGTGGGGTGCTTTCCTGGACTGTGTACGAGGAGGAGAAAAAAGATTAGGCTTCTGATACTTGGGGAGTCTTTTTTGGGCCTCTTTCCTGGCTTCCTGTCCGTTTTTCAGCAGAGACCGGTCAGAGATCCTGGCTAGTTTTTTGCAATGTCTGGGAATCCAAAGAAGCCTTTCTCTGCCTAAGAACAGTCTGGGGCCCAAGGCTCTGGTTTGGAAATATCTCTAGCACAGCTCCCTCTGTGCTTTTTTGCTTTCATTTATTTTTTTTTCCGGCAAGAGCTGCCTTAATGGCATCTGGAGGTAACCATGTCCTCCAACTGTTGTGCTGGTGGAGTGCCGTGACGTGTCCTGTGTTTCATCGCAAGGCCACGGCCATCTGGAGCTCTGTTTATTCCAGCTATTTGCTTCGGCTTAGCTGAGGTTGGCTCATAATCTCGGTTTCTCTGTCAACAGCACAGAGTGATTATGAATGGGCTGTGGACCAGATGCACGGGTTCAAGTCCTGGGCAAGGCACAGCTCTGTGACTCTGTCTCCCAGTTGTCACCCCGGGAGGATGACAGCGCACCCTTCATGGGGTTGCTGGGAGGACCAAACGGGTTGGCACAGGGCTGGCACAGAACAAGCATGAAATATATATTGGCCCTTATTATCAGATTATTATTACTTGCAATCCCTTTCTTTTTTGTTTTTGTTTTTGTAATCCCCTGACCAGTGTAGGGTTTCTGCTTTAAACTAATCCAGTCAGTTCCTGGTGGAAGACACCAGCTCTCTAATCTCTGGTATAACTGTACACTTTCCCAGCCATTTGACAGCAGCATTGACTTCTGAAATCGATGATGTGCCTTCATTTCCAGAACCATGATTAGAGACCCTCTCTGAAGTCTTTGTGAAACAAAGCCCAGACGAAAGTGCTCCCTTTCCAGGGGCTCAGGGCTGGTGCACTGGGATGACCCTGAGGGATGGGATGGGGAGGGAGGTGGGAGGGGGTTCAGGATGGGAACACATGTACACCCACGGCTGATTCATGTCAATGTATGGCAAAAACCACCACAATATTGTAAAGTAATTAGCCTCCAATTGAAATAAATAAAAAAATTTAAAAAAATTTTTTAAGTGCTCTCTTTTGAATGGGAACACATCCCACCATTCAAAGATCCTCCGTGACTCCCACGGGATGCTCACCAGCCCCCACTACCTCCCCTGCCCTCTCTCTCTCTCTACTCCAGTCAAACCCTCCTTGTGATCCCAGGACTGGCAGAGCCGCTCCTGCCCAGGGAGCTCCTTCCCCACGTCCTCACGTGGCTCGCTCCGACTCCAGGCTGCCAGTCCAATGGCGGCGTCTCCTCCAAAAGACCTCCCACAGCCACTCCAGCTAAAGGAACGCTCCAGCCAAGCCCCGGAGCCAGAGCCAGCAGCCAATGCACCACGCTGAACAATGACTTCAGGTGACCTGCTCGTGGGCAAGGCTTCGACTGAATGAAGCCAGGCTCCGGTTCTCAGAGGTAACTCTGGAAAGTCAAAGGGCAGCGGGCTGGATGCGGGGATGCGGCGAGGCAGTGGCGGGGCAGTGGCAGGGAGGGGTAGGGAGCAGAGAAGAGCAGCCAAAGCAAAACCTTTCATTGAGGAAAGAAAGACTGGGTGGCCATGGATCTCCAGCACCTCTGGTTTCCTCTTCCATTCATTTGTTCATTCAACATCCTCCCCACACACACATCTGCCAGGTGCCTCCCATGTGTCCAACAGACACACACACACACACACACACACACACACACACACAGTGCTGGTTGCACGGTGGAGCTCAGTAAATATTTGCAGAAAGAAAGAAGGACAGGGGAGAACCGCTCTGCGCCCTCTGTCTCTCTCTCCTCTCACCACGCTTGTCCTCCTGGGGCTGTCCCCTCTCTGGCTCTCCCCGGAGCCTGTTGCGGGCTTGCTGGCCAGCAGAGACGACCTGTTCTCCGCACACACACATGGTGACTCTTAATGACTCTGCCAACTCCAAAACTTGCTAAGTGACTCCACCTCGCTGGCAATCAATCTGGGGCTCCAATAGTGCCAGTTATTCAGGATCCTGTGCCGTGAGACTACAAACAGTAACAGCTGGCTTGTGTTTGACCAAAAAAAAAACATGCAATGTGCTTTTTTAAAGTCATCACCTCACACCCAAATTATGGCATGCATCATGCCTCCGCGCCCCGGTGTGGTCTGCTTTCCACCGCTAGCTTCGTCCTATCCAGCTTTTTTGTTTTGTTGTTGTGAGCTGCCTGGCTCAGGAACACAACGCAGCCCGTCCTCTCTGGCCCTGGGACTCTGCCTCCCCAGCCACACCAATCTACTCACCAAACAAGGCTGGGCTCAGCCTGCCCCCCCACTCCACTTGGGATGCAGTCTGGGGCCTCCCAAAACTTCCTTTACCCTCCCCAGCATCTGTTCCCCCAGCCAGGTAAAGCATTGGGTTGCTTCTGAATAAGGCTGTCTGGGTTCAAATTCCAGCTGAGTGATCTTGGACATGTAATTCACCCTTAGTTGTCCCACCTGTTAAATGGAAATGACTTCCCTCCTCTTGAGGCTGTGAAGGCCGAGTGTGGTCACACGTGTAACACACCTAGCCCAGACACTGGGGTGCCGAGTGGGCACCCAATACACATGCCTTGTGGTGCCCAAACCCAGGCTGGGCAGGTTCACTTCTCTCTGGAACACGTCTCCTCTACCCTCTAACTAGGCTGTTTCCTGAGGACGCAGGTTCTGCGTTTCACCTATAGGGCTCTGGCACTCTCCTCCCCAGATCGGTCAGCCTGTGCCGGCCCCGGTTGGTCCTAGATTGTTTGCCTACCAAGAAAACCTAGCCCAGCCGTCCGGTGCTGGGCTCCCCTCTTCCCGTCTCCATGCACTGCCCGCGATGAGGAGGCAGCCTTCAGGCTGAGGACAAGTGCCCTGCCAAGCAGGGCTGGCCCGTCCCCACACCGTGGATTGGCCGGAGCTGAACTCAGCATTGTTTTTCCATATGGTCTCTGGGACTGGAGAGAAGCATCCTTCGGGAAGGTCCCGCGAGAGAGTTAGAGGATGGCTCCACCCTTCGCTCCCCCCGACTCCCAACTCTCCGGCCCCTCACCCGTAACGCGCTCCCCTCACCCTTGCCTCTGCCTTACCCCTGATCAAGGCTCAGCTTATTCAAATCGAGCCACTTTCATTTTTGTGCGGTTGGCTCAAAACCCGGGAAGCGACGCTGGCATCAGTGCCCGCTACACCTCCTTAAACCGGTGCTTGACCGGGAAACCCCGGGGCGGGGAGAAACCGGGGAGCCCCAAGAGCATGGCCACCTCTTTCAGATAAAAAGTTAAAGTTTTCAACCAGGAGATCGCTAATATGAAGCATGAACCCTGTTCATCTTAAGGAGGTGGAGGGGGGGGGGATGAAGAGAAGGAAAGGAAAGCCACAGAAATGAGACTTTGTGGTCCCAACCCCGGGGCTCACTCAGCACTGGACACTTTTCCCAGCCCCGAACTTCTCAACCCTCTTTATGCCCACATTCCCGTCTTGTGTGTCCCCCAGGCCCTGGCACGGTGTGGTTCCCTGCGGGGCAACCAGCAGGCGGCCATGGTCCGGAGGCCCCGGCACCGGGTTCCCGGAGGAGTGGGGGTGGGCTTCGGGATAGAGCAGGGCCAGGGACCGCCACGCGCGGAACGACCTTGGGCTGGGCGCACAGCTCTGTTCCGAGGGAGCCCGCGGATCGCCACCACCCCGGGGGTCGGTGCCCGCCTCTCCCAGCCAGTGGGTGCTCCCGGAAGACCCAACAAAGCTTCGCGGCCCCTCTCCCGGCCCGTCTGTCTCTCGGGGCCGGGATGTCGCGACCCGGGAGCTCCCGGAGCGCCGGTACCTTGGCCGCAGGCGCCCCGCTGCAGGACGATGACCGGCGGCTGATGCAGCCGCTCGGAGCGACGGCTGGCGGCGCGCAGCTGGCACAGGTTGGCGTAGGTTTTGGCGTCGCGCCGCACACCGGCTCGTTGCTGGCGCACACGCAGAGGCCAGATTGCGCTCGCCGCCGCACCGTGGCCGAGCCGGGCACCCCGAAGGGCACCACGCACTGCAGCCCCCCGCCGCAGGGTCCCTCTTGCAGGCCGCACTCGGCCCCCTCGGGCGCGCCGCACACTTCGCAGCAGCCACACGCGTCGCGGACGCGGCCGCCCTCGCAGGATCCCGGCGGCGGGGCGCAGCGCGCGGGGTCGCAGCGCTCGGGACACACGGCGGCGCCGGGCGCCGAGCGGCCGGCCCGGGCCAGCTGCGCCGAGGCGGGCGCGGCTAGCAGCAGCAGCAGCAGCAGCAGTGGCGGCGGCGGCAGGAGGAACGGGGCGCGCGGGGGCTGCAT
>SJXQ01004458.1:385950-433034 GCA_006408695.1 Aepyceros melampus
GAACCGGGGACCGCCCGCGGCGGGGCAGGGCGGGCGCGGCGGGGCTCGTGGGCGCGGGCGAGCGGGCGGGGCGGCGCGCGGGTGGGTCCTCCCGCTCGCGCGGCTCTGCTTCCCGGTCTCCGCTTCCCACGTATCCGCTTCTCGCGGCTTTCTCCGCCGCCACTCGGGACCTTAAAACCAAAAAGAGGCTTCGCACAGAGGAACCCGCGGGGGGCCGGCGCGCGAGCGCCCGGGAAAGTTCCCGCAAACTGCCGAGCTGGGGACCCGCCCGGCCGCGGGAGGGGCCGTGGCTCAGACCCCGGGCCGGGTCACGCGCTCCAGGGCAGGAAGGCGAACATCTCTCTGGAACTGACCCCCACGCTCAGCACGCGCGACCGTGACCGTGGACAACCCCCAGCGAAGAAGGCGGGGCTCGCGGGGCTGGCACAAAGCCAGCGCCCAGACCCGCCGGCAAGTGAAAAAAGCAGAGAGCAGAAATAGTTGGAATATAGTCATTCGAGCCATTTAAAAAGTTACGGGTGGGATGCGTGCTTGTGCCTGCCCAGAAGGGCTAGAAAAGGAGACTCGAGAGACTGCGAGGGGCAGGGGGGCAAGGGGCAGTCTCCGGCGGGAGAGGGACTTTTACTGATTGAGTCTTTCACCACGTGCGTGATTTTCTCCAAAGGCTATTAAATAAAAGGGCTCGCCTTTGATCTCCCACTCGAGAGTCTTCGGTGCATCATTTGGGACAGAAGTTAATCTAGGCGTGCCCAGGAGGAGCAAGGGCGACTCCTGAGGTGGTCCCCGTGCCTGGGAGGTGCTAGGCCCGTAGATGAGCAAAGCTGGCACCGGAGGAGCCAGGAGGAGGAGGGCATGCGTAGCCCTGAGCCAGGGCAGAGGCGCGCAGGGGTGGGTGAGTGGGCACTGGGCTGGCCTTAGAGGGAAGGTAGTGGTAGAGGCTTAGCAACTTTTTGCTGTTCTTCTGTTATTTCATTGTTCCCTTGGGTACGAGGTACTTTTCCAACAAAAATAGTTTAAATGTAAATCTGAGTATGTATAACTACCCCTCCCCCCACCACCACCGCAAAAGCACCTCCCAAATGTGAGACATGTTAGTGTCCAGGGTCCAGAGGGGTCCCCGGGCCCAAGAAACCGGCCAGCGGGAGATCCACACTGGGGCACGTCAAGATGTTTTGGTCTTGTCCTGAGTGTCTGGACCCCAGGGCAGTACTTCCTGAAGCCAGGACCTCACCTTGTGGGAAGAGAGGCCTGCGCTCAAAATTGACTCAGCCCTGGATTTGGGGGGTGCGGGAAGGGGTGATACCTCTGCTGATTAGAGGCTCCAAGTGCTCAACTGGCTGAGACTACCCAAAAAAGAGGAGCTTGGCCTGGTGTCACAGAGGAATAATATGCAAAGTCCATCAGGAAATAAAAGACTCTCCCCGCTGTAGTCCAGCTAGCAAATGAGATAAATGGGCTCACCATGGTGAAGAGATTGGTGAAAACTTCCTTTCATCCAATACTTGTATTTTACAGATGAGAAAACTGGAGGCCAGAAAGGGTAGGTGACTCCCAGGAGCCAGCACCCCTTCTAAACAGGCCGTGCCCGCCGGCCCCCATTCTCCACCCTCCAGCCAAGTGGCCAGACCGCAGAGTGAACTAGCTGATTCAAAGCGAAACGTGACCACAGCTTATCCAAGCTCCTTCCGGGCAGAGAATAAGTCCCAGAGTGTCCCACTGAGTCCCCATCACCCTCTCCCCCCAATTCTTCACTCCGTTCCTCCTCCCTGCATATACTTTGCTCCCCCAGTACTGAATAACTTGCATTTTCTGGAACATACCTTCCTGTTTAAGGTTTCTCTGACTTAGCTCAAGCTCTCCTATCTGAAGTATCCTTCCTCCCCTCCCAGGGTAAGTTAGCATGGCCTAGTGAAGCAGGCAGGAGCCATATCATCTGATGGGCTTGGATTCAGAATCCCACTCTGGCCCTTAATTCTGTAACTTTCTGCAAGTTGGATCTTAGGGACGTTCACCAGGAAAATGGCAATGATCTTGGGTCTCCCTGAGGAACTAATCAAAGCGTATTTTCAGCAATGAAACAACTCCTGTGATGGTTCGCAACCTAAAAGAAGTTTTTGTGATGGTGATGATCAGAAGTGCAAGCCACAGAGGCCTCAGAGCTGATCCACTAGGGAAGGAAGACAGCATCTCTTTGCTGTTGGAAACCACGCTGATGGCTTCATCACGAGGGGCCAACCAAGGGAGGAACAGAAGACCAAGCCAAGCCTGAGAAGCAGAGTTGGAGAGAGACTCTGGTTCAATTCCTGGATTGGGAAGTTCCCCTGGAAAGGAATAGGCTACCCACTCCAGTATTTTGGGGCTTTCCTGGTGGCTCAGACAGTAAAGAATCCATCCACAAAGTGGGAGACCTCAGTTTGATTCCTGGGTTGGGAAAGTCCCCTGGAGGAGGGCATGGCAACCCACTCCAGTATTCTTGCCTAGAGAATCCCCATGGACAGAGGAGCCTGGCAGACTGCAGTCCATAGTGTGGAAAGAGTCAGACACGACTGAGCAACTAAACACAGCACAAAAGGCTTTAGAAGGACCAGGATTGCATCACAATCACCTCCCAGGTGTGAGTGCAGCTCACCCTCCTGCTCCGAGGATAACATGGGTCACCAAGGATACAGCTTGAGTCAGGGACCCCAAGAAGACCATTCATGCCGAGTTAGAAAATTAAAGTCCCCCCAGAAGGATTATGGGGACCTGAACTGTCCACACAGGAGGGTGTCGTGTGTGTGTGCCACCTGTGTAAAGAATAGGGCACAGCACAAGTCAGGTGAAACCTGGCCCTGGGGGCCCAGCACTGACCTTCCCTTTGCCCCAACAGCTTCATATTTAGAAAGAGTGCTTTTGATCTGAAAGGGTTACTCCCTTCTCTCTCTCTCTCTCTCTCTCTCTCTCTCTCTCTCTCTCTCTCTCTTTTTCTTCCCACTCTGATACCATTTATAAAGACAGTTTCTTAAAAGATGCAATTTTTGTATACATCATGAAGTCATTTCTCACTCACCGGGTCTTGGCACAGATCCCAGAGAGGATTTTTCCGGAGAAAAGAGGCCAGTTCTGGAGCCACACAGGCGAATTCCCAGCCATCCCCTCTGCAGGCCAGATTTGCTGCATGGAAGCTTTAATTCCAAACCAAGTCAAGTCTATTCATGAATAATGAACAATGAAACACCAGGGCTGCCAAAAACCTGGGTTAGGAAGTACGGCTTCTGAACTGGAACAGAGCATCCATGTCTGCGCTTCCCAGAAGAAAGATCTCCCGCCTGGGGCCTCCCAGGTACATGAAGGACCCAGAGTGGTGGTGGTGGGCGGGGGGAATTCTACTCCCTTTGCTCACCCCAAGGACCAGAAGCTAAGGAGCTGTGGCAATGCTTTTGACTCTTCCTAAAGTCTTATCACTCCCCTAGCCCCTACTTTCCCGGCCTCTCCATCTCAGTCATGTGGAGTCCAGACTTCATGCCCCACGCTCTCCCTCATGCTGTCCTCTGGCCCCTGGGCAGCATATATCTGGGGTTTTCTCTGACATCTATTTTCACCCTCTCCATAGTAACAGAATCCTGGCTGGGACATGCCACCCAGAAAAAAAGGAAAAAAAAGATGACCTCTGCACTCCCACCTCTTCCCTCGACTCCACCATCAGAACGCTGTGACCTCTGGTGACCCAGGGCCCTTGAGCCTGCTTCTCTGAAGACAGTCTCACGTTCAATCGGTTTGGTTTGGTTCAAGAAAAGCTTCTTGAGTGTCTGCCACGTGCTGGCCACTCTGCTGACCACTAGAGATGCGATGGTGAATGAGTGAGCCCCTCCCCACCAGGAGCTCAGAGTCTAGAATTCCCTGCGATGATGGAAGATCTCCAACTGGTGTCATCCAAGGTGGTCACCACCAACTGCATGGGTTGCTGAGCATTTAAAATGCTACAAGTGGCAGCAAGGAACTACATTTTATTTGTCTTTCGTTTTAAGTCATTTATTGCCAACATCCGCTGGATCATGGAAAAAGCAAGAGAGTTCCAGAAAAACATCTATTTCTGCTTTATTGATTATCCAAAGCCTTTGACTGTGTGGATCACAGTAAACTGTGGAAAATTCTGAAAGAGATGGGAATACCAGACCACTTGACCTGCCTCTTGAGAAATCTGTATGCAGGTCAGGAAGCAACAGTTAGAACTGGACATGGAACAACAGACTGGTTCCAAATAGGAAAAGGAGTACGTCAAGGCTGTATATTGTCACCCTGCTTATTTAACTTATATGCAGAGTACATCATGAGAAATGCTGGACTGGAAGAAACACAAGCTGGAATCAAGATTGCTGGGAGAAATATCAATAATCTCAGATATGCAGATGACACCACCCTTATGGCAGAAAGTGAGGAGGAGCTAAAAAGCCTCTTGTTGAAAGTGAAAGAGGAGAGTGGAAAAGTTGGCTTGAAGCTCAACATTCAGAAAACGAAGATCATGGCATCTGGCCCCATCACTTCATGGGAAATAGATGGGGAAACAGTAGAAACAGTGTCAGACTTTGTTTTTTTGGGCTCCAAAATCACTGCAGATGGTGACTGCAGCCATGAAATTAAAAGGCGCTTACTCCTTGGAAGAAAAGTTATGACCAACCTAGATAGTATATTCAAAAGCAGAGACATTACTTTGCCGACTAAGGTCCGTCTAGTCAAGGCTATGGTTTTTCCTGTGGTCATGTATGGATGTGAGAGTTGGACTGTGAAGAAGGCTGAGCGCCGAAGAATTGATGCTTTTGAACTGTGGTGTTGGAGAAGACTCTTGAGAGTCCCTTGGACTGCAAGGAGATCCAACCAGTCCATTCTGAAGGAGATCAACCCTGGGATTTCTTTGGAAGGAATGATGCTAAAACTGAAGCTCCAGTACTTTGGGCACCTTATGCGAAGAGTTGACTCATTGGAAAAGACCCTGATGCTGGGAGGGATTGGGGGCAGGAGGAGAAGGGGACGACCAAGGATGAGATGGCTGGATGGCATCACTGACGCGATGGACGTGAGTCTGAGTGAACTGCGGGAGTTGGTGATGGACAGGGAGGCCTGGCGTGCTGCGATTCATGGGGTTGCAAAGAGTCGGACACGACTTCGCGACTGAACTGAACTGAACTGAAGTGTAAATAGCCACTTGAATGCAACCCATGAGGTGCATGAAACTAGTGCAGGAGAGAAAAGGATGGGAAGAAAAATGCTGGGGGTTGAAGGAGTTCTGTGAGGGGAAAATTGGGGCGTTAGAAAGATGCTAACTGAGCTCCATCTTGAAGGAGGGGGAGGACCAGGAGACACATTGTAGGGGAAGGGTGTTGCAGAGGGGAGGGAATATTATGAGTCCATCCAGGTGGGGAAGTTCTCTAGTGTGGCTGCAAAGAGGAAAGGGGTCCCTCTGGGCAGGAGAGGCAGCTGAAGTGGGGGGCCAGGCTGTGAAGGGCTCTGGCTGTCCTCCAAAGGAATTTGGTCTGGCACTGATGCTGATGAGAAGTTCCGTGAGGCTTTTAAGAAAGTGTATTTTGGCAAAATCACCCTGCTGCAGTATAGATGGTAGACTGAGTTTAAAAAGTAGATTCGGCAACACATATGTTAAAATACAGATACATTATTCGATTTTAGGTGAGGGATTACTCAAGTTACATTGAAGATGCAGTTATCATAACCTGATAGGATGAAAAGAGCTTCCATCAGCTTTCTCATAGTTCATTCACTTCAGCAAGGACCTCTTCAGTGCAAACCCCCTCTTCAAATAGTGCAAATGGTGTGATGTTTCAAGTATTCTGGAAAACTTCTGAAATGCTTTCAAAATATTGCAGTGAAGTGAAAGTCACTCGGTTGTGTCCGACTCTTTGCGACCCCATGGACTATACAGTCTATGGAATTCTCCAGGACAGAATACTGGAGGGGGTAGCCTTTCCCTTCTCCAGGGGAATCTTCCCAACCCAGGGACTGAACCCAGGTCTCCTGTACTGCAGGCGGATTCTTTACCAACTGAGCCACAAGGGAAATTTAGGATTTCTAATATCAAATCGCAAAACATTCATGGCTATTTATTCAAGAAGGACCGTCTAGAAAACAACCCCAGACCTGGTTGCTGCTCTGTTTTCCTTCAAGCCTTCAAGATTTGTAGTTCAGAATTTCCATTACTTTAGGCTAACCCATCCTCTAAATCACCTACAGGAGATCAACAGCCCATATATGCCCTAACTGGCTCTTTCCAATATATTTGCTTTAACAAGTAAAAGCACATGGCACATGACCAATTTTCTCCACTCTTCATTTCACATACTGGACAGACACGAGTTCAAATAGATCCACAGGCAGCCACTCACGGGTCATGAATGACGGCTTGTCGATTTGCTGTCATTCAGGAGCAGCATGAAAAGCTGACCAAGGTCACATGTAGAACATGTTGCCTTTTAGGCAAGATTGCTTGCCTTTCCCCACCCCTCCCCGCCAGGGGAAAAAGGGAACAAGCATCTTTTTGAGCATCAGCACATTCCCAGTAGTTTAAATATCCAAATCTTACAACAACCCTGTAACATAGGTATTATTATCACAATCTTGCTTTTTAGCAAGGAAATTTGAGACTTGGAAAAATCCAGTAAATTATTGAGGTCATAATTATTAGAGGGCTTCCCTGGTGGCTCAGCTGGTAAAGAATCTGCCTGCAATGCAAGAGACCTGGGTTCAATCCCTGGGTTGAGAAGATTCCCTGGAGAAGCGAAAGGCTACCCACTCCAGTATTCTGGTCTGGAGAATTCCATGGACTGTATAGTCCATGGGATGCAAAGAGTCAAGCACAACTGAGCAACTTTCACTTCACTTAAGTGTTAGAGGTGAGAATTGTCCCCAGATTATTCTGTCTCCTCCCCACTGTGTGTGATTAACTCTTCCTGGCCAGGCTGGAAAGAGTTTCATGGAGGAAGTGACATTTGAAGGAGGCACAGGACAAGTGTCCTAAGGTATGGAACTATGATGAGGCTGTTGAAAGAGCCGTGAGGAAGGAGCCCATTTGTCTAGACAGGTAGGAAATAAGAATGGGAAGGGAGGTGGGGGCGAGACTGTGAAAGTACATATGCTTGCTAAGAAGTTCATATGAGTCAACACAAACCAGCACCTCGTCACAGAAAACAAACCAAAATGAAACCCCCCTGGTGGTGGGTTGATGACAACATCTTTAGGTAGAGAAGGTAGCATCCTGTTGCCCCCTTGGGTTAGTCACAAAATGAGCCCTGGAAAATATCATTCAGAAATCAACTGGAAAAAACTCTTACTGGAAAAAAAGAAATCTGCCTTCTGAAAAGGGATTTTCTTATTTTTTAAGAAAATATTTTTTTAACATTTAGGAGGCTTTTCAGGATGTATAGTATTTTTAAGGATATTTCATATTTTTATTGATGTATTTATTTTGGACTTCAGGTGCCAAGGATTGAATAAATCATACTTTTAATATTTTTCCATCCCAGGCCCCTGTCTTGTTTTATGTATTTATTTTCATTTATTCACATTATCTATTTCTCCAGCTTCATTCCACCATCAGTCATTCTGATGGTTCATTGTGTATCTGTTTACTTGCATGTATTAGTGTAAATGGGTATTATTTTCAGTGCATGCATTTTTATTGAAGTAGTATTGACATATAACATCATATTAGTCTCAGGTGTACAATATAATGATTCAGGATTTGTGTATATTATGAAATGATGGCCACAGTGAGTCGAGTTAACATCTGTCCATCAACATGGACAGTCACAAAAAATTTTTCCTGGGATGAGAGCTTTAAAGACTTATTTTTGTAACAACTTTAAATATGTAATACAATATTATTAACTGTAGACACCATGCTGTATGTCATTACATCCCCAGGACCTACTTATCTTATAGTTGGAAGTCTGTATATTTTGACCCCCTTCATCCACTCGTGAACCACATATGATCCCCTTCACCCACATGGGATAAAGGTCACATGTAGAACATGCTATCTTTTAGGCAAGATTGTTCGACTTTGACTGAAGGAAATAAAGGCTTTTTTAAGGGAGGGGGCTTCAACCTTTGAGTTATCTCACCACGTAGGCACTAGAAAAGAAAGTGTTAGTCACTCAGTCGTGTCTCTTTGCCCCACTGCGGACTGCAGTCCACCAGGCTCCTCTGTTTGTGGAATTCTCCAGGCAAGAATACAGAAACTATAAAACTCCTAGAGGAAAACATAGGCAAAACACTCTCTGACATAAATCACCGCAGGATCCTCTATGACCCACTTCCCAGAGTAATGGAAATAAAAGCAAAAATAAACAAATGGGACCTAATTAAACTTAAAAGCTTTTGCACAACGAAGGAAACTATAAGCAAGGTGAAAAGACAGCCTTCACAATGGGAGAAAATAATAGCAAACAAAGCAACTGACAAAGAATTAATCTCAAAAATATACAAGCAGCTCCTTCAGCTCAATTCCAGAAAAATAAATGACCTGATCAAAAAATGAGCCAAATAATTAAACATACATTTCGCCAAAGAAGACATACAGATGGCTAACAAACACATGAAAAGATGCTCAACATCACTCATTACCAGAGAAATGCAAATCAAAACCACAGTGAGGTACCATCTCACCCCGGTCAGAATTTTCGGCTGCTATCAAAAAGTCTACAAACAATAAATGCTGGAGAGGGTGTGGAGAAAAAGGGACACTCTTACACTGTTTGTGGGAATGCAAACTATTTCAGCCACTATGGAGAACAGTGTGGAGATTCCTTAAAAAGCTGGAAATAGAACTGCCTTATGACCCAGCAATCCCACTGCTGGGCATACACACCAAGGAAACCAGAATTAAAGAGACACGTGTACCCCAATATTCATCACAGCACTGTTTATAATAGCCAGGACATGAAAGCAACCTAGATGTCCATCAGCAGATGAATGGATAAGAAAGCTGTGGTACATATACACAATGGAGTATTACTCAGCCATTAAGTAGAATACGTTTAAATCAGTTCTAATGAGGTGGATGAAACTGGAGCCTATTATACAGAGTGAAGTAAGCCAGAAAGAAAAACACCAATGCAGTATACTAACACATATAATAATAACCCTATATTCGAGATAGCAAAAGATACACAAATGTAAAGAACAGACATTTGGACTCTGTGGGAGAAGGCAAGGGTGGGATGATTTGAAAGAATAGCACTGAAACATGTATATTACCACATGTGAAATAGATCAGCAGTCCAGGTTCAATGCATGATCCAGGGTGCTCGGGGCTGGTGCACTGGGATGACCCTGAGGGATGGGATGGGGAAGGAGGTGGGAGGGAGGTTCAGGATGGGGAACACATGTATACCCATGGCTGATTCATGTCAATGTATAGTAAAAACCACCACAATACTGTAAGGTAATTAGCCTCCAATTAAAATAAACAAATTAACAACAACAACAAAAAAGAATACTGGAGTGGGTTGCCATGCCCTCCTCCAGGGGATCTTCCCAAAACAGGGATTGAACCCAAGTCTGCTGCATTGCAGGTAAATTCTTTACCATCTGAACCACAAGTACCCATAAAGTAGACAAAGTTCTATAAGCACTAAAAAGCATTCACTAAGTTTACTCATCAGTAGAATCTCTAATGTGCTTGGAAGCCACAGTTTAAATTAACTCGATATAGAAGACCCAGTTTCTTTCTTTACAAATTTGAATTGTTACATATAACTGCCAAATTTTTTTCTTGTTTTTAATTCTTACGCTAATAGGAACCATGAGATATCTAAAGCTGTGAGAATATGAAAGAATCATGCAACTTTCCTATGTCAAGTCTAATTAACCTGGACCAGAAATTTCAGGCAGCTGAGGTCTTGGCTCCATCAGTGTAACCCCAAGCCCTGCCACCAGCTTGAGTGGTTCCCGAGTTGGCCTTCTACAGGCTTTGGAATTCCACTCACCGAGTCACATTTTCCCACCCAGCCCATCTTCCTGTTTCCTTTGTCTGGCATATCATAGGCACACTGGTCATACCTAAGTGGTCTAGTGGTTTTCCCTACTTTCTTCAATTTAAGTCTAAATTTGGCAATAAGGAGTTCATGATCTGAGCTCCTTAATTCAGAAAACTAAGATCATGGCATCTGGTCCCATCACTTCATGGCAAACAGATGGGGAAACAATGGAAACCATGAGAGACTTTAATTTGGGGGGCTCCAAAATCACTGCAGATGGTGACTGCAGCCATGACATTAAAAGATGCTTGCTCCCTGGAAGAAAAATTATGACCAACCTAGACAGCATATTAAAAAGCCGAGACATTACTTTGCCAACAAATGTCCATCTAGTCAAAACTATGGTTTTTCCAGTAGTCATGTATGGATGTGAGAGTTGGACTAGAAAGAAAGCTGAGTGCCGAAGAATTGATGCTTTTGAACTATGGTGTTGGAGAAGACTCTTGAGAGTCCCTTGGACTGCAGGGAGATCCAACCAGTCCATCCTAAAGGAGATCAGTCCTGAGTGTTCATTGGAAGGATGGATACTGAAGCTGAAGCTCCAATACTTTGGNGGAGATCTGAAGAAAGAGCATTCTGGACAGAGGGCATATGTGCCTATGGCTTGATGTGGAAATAGTTTTTGTGAGTTTACAGAACAGAAAGGAGACACTAAAACATAGTGAATGAGCAGAGATATGGCTGAAGGAGAGCCAGGTCACATGGGACCTTAGAGGCACTGCTGAGGAGTAAGTGCATTAAAAACTCAGGAAGGATAGATCTATCTGTCTATGTATCATCTATCTATCTATCTGTGATCATCTTGATTGCCTGTGTAAAAGAATGGCAGGGGAAAGCAGATTTGAAGGTATTAGAAAATCTGGAGAAAATGTGATGGAAGTTTGTAATAGCATGGTAGCTGCAGAGAGGATAAGGTTGATGAGATGAACTGATGGAGATGAAAATGAACAGAATCAGGATATATTTGAAAGGGGAACTGACTTGCGAATGGATTAGATAAAGGGAAAGGAAGCCACACTGCCTGATGGCTTAAGGAATATTTCCAGGGGAAAAACGAGCTAAGTTGAAAAGGAAATGTCAATCAGGCCCTGCATATATGAATCTAGAAGTCAGGAAAGGGTTCAATTCAGGGTGTCCATTGGGGAGCCATCAACATACGGAGGATGTTTATGCATGTTACCTTTAGGAGTCAGGGAACACAGAACACAAAGTGGTGATATTTTAGACAAATGGGTGGATGAGGCAAATATAGCTATCTGTTATTTATTACATTTAATGGTAGTTGTTATTATGTATTACATTATATGCATTTTATAGGCTATATTTTGGGCTTCCCATGTGGTGCTGGTGGTAAAGAAGCTGCCTGTCAATGCAAGAGATGTAAGGGACACTGGTTCAATCACTGGGTTGGCAAGACCCTCTGGAGAAGGGAATGGTAGTCCATTCCAATATTCTTGCCTGGAGAATCCCACGGACAGAGGAGCCTGAAGGGCTACAGTCCATAGGGTTATAAAGAGTCGGACATGACTGAAGCGACTTCGCATGCATGCACACATACTATATTTTAAAATGGCCCTTGCACACACTTATAAATGTGATGGGAGAAGGTTCAGAGACCTTGACATTATGCTTTCTGTTTTAAGTTGTTGTAATCTTCAACAGTATTTGTCAGTTTCTCAAATCAATTAGTGTTCCATGTATGAATAATGGAAATAGAACACTTAGTGGTGTAAGTCATCTCCAGGTGCATCTCTGCCTTATTATGCAACAAGTATAATAAATGCAATAACTCTTAGCTGTTACTCACTTCTGGGCACAGGAGGGTGGAGCAGAATTTCTCCTCTGGTGCATCAGAGGGTATGGCCATTTATGACTACTGTGCATTGGAAGCAAGTCTCTCGTGGCACACCCCCAAAGAGAGTCAGGCTGGGCCTGTCACAACCAGTAGGGTGTTCAGCCATGGTTTGCTTATGCCCAATCTCCATGGCTCATATACTCTGAAAGATTCTTTTATGAGATTGAATTATTACCCTGCAGCAGATCAAGCAATTCTAAAATTCAGCCAACACTGTTCAGATCGTGGAGCTGTTTATTTGTAAAGGTGTCTTTTTGGCTGGCTTTGTGCTCAGCCACAGTATAACCATGCCAAGTGGCTGCAGTTTTAGCATTAGTGCAATTTCATAAAGATTACTAGGCACTCAAAGTCTAATAAGCATTTTATGGACTTAGAAGGGGAAATTATGCTTCTCATTCTCATGTGGTTGGATTAAATGATCATTTCCTTCCAAATTTAATGTTTTATTAATTTGAAATGAATGCTACAGATTATTGCCCAATAGAAACTGTCTTAGCCAAAAGGACTTCTATTCTTGCCTAAATGTCTCTGGTGATCAAGCAAGTTCAATTATTTGACATAGTCTGTTCTAAGGGAGCATAATGGTTTGACGCTGATTTATTCCTAGTACATATAGCAGTGGTGGTACATAAAACCAAAAATATTAACTTACAAACTTTGGATGAGGCAGCTATAGTTTCAGATCTCAGTTGTGCTTCTTTAAAGCTGTGATATCGGAGATATTAACCTTGTAAACCGATACATAGAACCATTTGTCTGTTATAGGTCAGTTATACTTCAAAAACAAACTCATTGAAAAAGAGATCAGATTTGGTCAAAAGGTGCAAACTTCCAGTTTTAAGCACTTGTGATATGATGTATAATATGATAAAGATAATTTAATGCTGCTGCACTGAAAGTTAAGAGGGTAAATTCTAAGAGCTCTCATCACAAGGAAAAAAATTTTTTTTCTATTTCCTTTCTGCTGAATCTAAATGAGATGATGGGTGTTCACTAAACCTATTATAATCATTTCATGACTATGTCAGTCCAATCATTATGCTGTAAACTTTAAACCTATACAATGATATATGCTAATTATATTTTAATAAAACTGGAGGGAAAAAACATTAAAAAAGTAAAACAGATTTTGCTCTTTCTTTTTAAAAGAAGGGGTGTTTTTGCTTTGTTTTACAAGTTTATTTATTTATTTATTTTTTTATTTTTTGCCAAGTTGTTCCTCGACCAAGGAGTCAAACTCATGCCCCCTGCAGTGGAAGCATGGAGTCTTAAACATTGGGCCACAAGAGAAATCCCTTTTGCCAAGTTTCTATAGCTTTAAGGGACTTCCCTGGTGGCTCAGACAGTAAAGAATCTGCCTGCAATGTGGGAGACTGAGGTTTGATCCCTGGGTTGAGAAGATCTCCGGGAGAACGGAATGGCTACCCACTCCAGCATTCTTGCCTGGATAATTCCATTGGCAGAGGAGCCTGGCAGGCAAGGGGTCGAATAGAGACATGACAAAGTGATTAACACTTTCACTACAGGTTAAAATAAATATGAAGATAAATTTTTTTAAAAAAACAGCAAATAAGCACAGGACGAATGACCATATTAAAATCAGCATTTTGCAACCTTTAATATAATAATTTATTCAGAGATTATCATCAGCATAAGTTAAAAAAAATTAATCACCAAATGTCATATGGAAATTTAACTAGATGCTGGACTTCTATAAAATGTTATCAAATCACCTTTGGGGTAGTAGGGGACATTTTAATATGGGTGTATGTTAGTGATGTTAGTAATGATGTTTGGTTTTGTCTTGATAATATTTTGATAGTGTTGTTATGATATAAATCTGTTTGTCTCACAGGGCTAAGTAGGGATAAAATGTGAGTGCCTAGAACAACATTTGGCGATACTGAGCATCCAATGCTTGGTAGTCAGGGAAAACTTTATTGCTATTTATGGTGGGTTCCTTCCTCATACCTCTCACCCCAAGAATCTCATCCACTGGGGCCACTAGAAGAACAGTCTGAAGCTTCCATCACCTCAAATGGGTGACTTCAAACAAAACAAGACTTCAAAATGTCAAGTTCTTCGAGAAAGATCTGGATGAATAAGTAACCCAACTCCTTTCTATCCTGCCTCCTCCCATTGCCTGAATCCATAAAGATTCTGTGAACTGAGGGGAGAGAGAGGCAGAGAAATAGAGTATAAGACTTAAAGTGTCCCTGGACCATACTTACCTGAAACCACCACTGCCTATCCCCCTCAGGACCTGTCATCTGTGGCTTGAGAATGGCCCGCTTGTGAATTCCTAGCTAATGCCTGTGCCCTGGGGTACGCTTGGTGTATCTGTAGCAAGAAAAATGCTTCCTATTTGAGGAATTTTGAACAGATCCAATTTTCCTTGAAATGACATTTCCCCTGCACTTGGAGACTTGAGATAAAATCTGACAGAAAAAACAAAATTACATTTTGTGTACCTTAGTATGTGACTTAAAAATTCCTACTAGCAATAGGAATTTTAACCTTTATAATAGCCAAAATATTTCTCTGGTCTAATTTCTATCCAGTAGCCATATTTCTACCATTGGTGTCATAGAAACAGAATTTATCTTTTAACCAATCACTCTTCAATACTTTAACATGAACATTTGTCTCTCAAATTTTCTCTAAGCTAGTATTGCTAGGCTTATTCATCATTTAGCACATAAACTGACTCTAGACCCTTCCACTGTAGCTACTGTTATCTGTACATCAGTTCAGTTCAGCTCAGTAGCTCAGTTATGTTCGACTCTCGCAACCCCATGAACTGCAGCATGCCAGGCCTCCCTATCCATCACCAACTCCCAGAGTTCACCCAAATCCTTATCCATCGAGTTGGTGATGCCATCCAACCATTTCATCCTCTGTCGTCCCCTTCTCCTCTGCCCTCAATCTTTCCCAGCATCAAGGCTTTTTCAAATGAGTCAGCTCTTCGCATCAGGTGGCCCAAGTGTTGGAGTTTCAGCTTCAACATCAGTCCTTCCAGTGAACACCCAGGACTGATCTCCTTTAGGATGGACTGGTTGGATCTCCTTGCAGTCCAAAGGACTCTCAAGAGTCTTCTCCAACACCACACTTCAAAAGCATCAATTCTTTGGCATTCAGCTTTTTTGACAGTCCAACTCTCACATCCATACATGACCACAGGAAAAACCATAGCCTTGATTAGACGGACCTTTGTTGGCAAAGTAGTGTCTCTGCTTATGAATATGCTATCTAGGTTGGTCATAACTTTCCTTCCAAGGAGTAAGCGTCTTTTAATTTCATGGCTGCAATCACCATCTGCAGTGATTTTAGAGCCCCCCAAAATAAAGTCTGACACTGTTTCCACTGTTTCCCCATCTATTTCCCATGAAGTGATGGGACCGGATGCCATGATCTTCGTTTTCTGAATGTTGAGCTTTAAGCCAACTTTTTCACTCTCTTCTTTCACTTTCATCAAGAGGCTCTTTAGTTCTTCTTCACTTTCTGCCATAAGGATGGTGTCATCTGCATATCTGAGGTTATTCATATTTCTCCCGGCAATCTTGATTCCAGCTTGTGCTTCCTTCAGCCCAGCGTTTCTCATGATGTACTGAGGTATATTTGTCTCCCTTAAAAACCAATGCTCAAAACTGGGTTTTACATTTAATATAAAAATTTTATCCTGCTGGGGGGAGGATGAATTGGGAGACTGGGATTGGCATATATATTGATACTATGAATAAAATAGATAAACTCTATCTATTTATAAATATATGTTTATATGTATAAACTGATGAGAACCTACTGTATAGCCAGGGAACTCCACTCAGTGCTCTGTGGTTACCTAACTGGGAATGAAATCCAAAAAATAGGGGCTATATGAATACATATAGCTGATTCACTTTGCTGTACAGTAGAAACTAAAAATCGTATAGCCACTATACTGCAATAAAAATTAATTTAAAAATTTATCCTGCAAAATGGGACTAATCTTTCTTGACACTAAGGTCATAAAGAACTTTTAAAACAATAGGAATACTGTTTTAAGTAAAACCAAAAAAAAACATAACCACAAATTGAGTGTAGTAGGAACTCATGTCTTAAATGATTTTCCTTGCCTTCAGTCTGAGCTTTGTCATGTCTTTTAGACTCTCCACAAATGCTAACATTTATTGTGTTTATTATAAAATAATTTTAGCAGGCAGAAAAACTGCTTCTTATATCTAGTTATAAAAATTGGTTATTGTAACAGTTAAAAATATGTAAAGTGAATTCCATATTATTTTATTTACATTTTTGGAGATTACAGAGTGTCCGTAAAATCTCATGAGCAAATAGCAGAGACATCGGCAAAATCCAAAGGGAAAATCAGTCTGTTCAAAATGTTGAAAAAAAAAATTGAAGGGCTTTGTCTTCCCCATGGCCCCGCTGCTTTACACAAGCAGTGACTCTGGGCTTCTGGTGGCTGTCAAAGCTGATTGCATGTTAGGTAGCAAAATGTCAGTGTTAGACTTATGACTTAGTGCATTAACAACCAGCACCAGTGTAACCATCTTTCCAGACTTTTCAATTTGCTTGAATGGCTTGCAAGCTGACATCTTCATGCTGTCCTCGTTACTAATTTAAGTACAGCTGGCAAAGCGCATTAGCCTCCTGCACCAGCAGTGCCCAGAAAGAACCCTATAGATGTGTAGCAGTAGCCAGGGGGGGCCCCGACCCCCTAGGGACATTTCTTTTCACCACCATGCCCTGTGGTGTATGGTCTGATTTTAAGCACCGGTGCAGAGCGGTCTCATGAGCAAAGGCTGGGGAAGAGATCAAGATTTACAGGATTGCTCCTGCCATTGCAGCAGATTTCTTAACAGCTATTGTGTATCAGCAAAATTCAGTAGTTTAAATCATCCCCATTTAGTAATGAAACATTTTTATTGGGGCTTGAAAGTGTCCACTTGCTCATGTTCAGTTCATGCATTTATCCAACTCCCCATCCACTTTTTTTCTTTTGAAAATGTTTTAAAAACTATTTCTATTTATTTATTGGGTTTTCAGTTGCAGCCTGCAGGATTTCTGTTGCAGCACCCGGGCTCTTTCGTTGAGTTGCGTGGCCTCTTTGTTGGGGCAAACAGGCTTCTCTGTAGTTGTGGCATGGGCCTAGGAGTTGTAACACACAGGTTTAGTTGGCCCATGTCATGTGGGATCTTAGTTCCCCAACCAGGGATTGAACCTGCACTCCCTGCATTGGAAAATAGATTATTAACTACTGGACCAGGGAAGTCCCTCCCCACCCATTTTCGATCACTTTCCTCCTCTATTACCTCCATGGCTATTTTTGTTTATTTTGTTCTATCTACTTTCAATTTCAGAAAAATATATATAAAATAACATTACCACCTTAAGCATTTTTAGAGCTTCCCCAGTGGCTCAACAGTAAAGAATCCACCTGCAATGCAAGAGCCACAGGACACACGGGTTCAATCCTTGGGTCTGGAAGATCCCCTGGAGGAGAGCATGGCAACCCACTCCAGTATTCTTGCCTGGAGAATTCCAAGGATAGAGGAGCCTGGCGGATTACAGTCCGTAGGATCGCAAAGGGTCAGACACGACTGAAGTGATTGAGCACACTTGTACACATGGAAGCATTTTTAAGTATCCTGCTCAGTGGTATTAAGTACATTCATATTACTGTGCAACTAACCTCCAAAGTCTGTCAACTTGCAGAAGTAAAACTCTACACCCATTAATCAGCACTTCTCCATTCATCCACCTGCCCTCACATCCAACCCCGCTCCTGGCATCCACATTCTACTTTCTGTCTCTATGAAATTGACTGTGTCATTTAAGTAGAATCATAAGTGTTGTCCTTTTCTGACCAGCTTACTTAGCATAATGTCCTCAAGATTCATCCATGTTGCAGTATGTGTCAGCGTTTCTTTCCTCTTTATGGTTAAATAATACTCGTTTGCATGCATATACAACATTTTGTTTATGCATTCACCCCCTGATGGACACTTGGGTTATGTCTCCCTTTTAGTTATTGTAAATAATGCTGCTATGAATGTGTGTACAAAATCTCTTCAAGACCCTGCTTTCAGTTCTTTGCGGTACATGCTCTAAAGTGGAATGGTTGGATCATAAGAAAATTTTACTTTTAATTTTTTAAAGATCACTCTACTGCTTTCCACAGCAGCTGTATGACTTTACATTCCTACCAGCAATTCACAAGAGTTCTAATGTGTCCATGTCCTTGCCAACATTTGTTATTTTCTCTTTTTTCTCATAGTTGCTGTTATGGACTAAACTATGCCCCTCAAATTTAGTATGTTGAAGTCCCAGCCAGTATCTAAATGTAATCATATTTTGAGATAGGGACTTTAAGAGGTAATTAAATGAAAATGAAGCCGTCAAGGTGAGCCTCAAACCCATCTGAGTTAGTGTCCTCATAAGGGAAGGGGATTTGGTCATCCAGAGAGAAAAAGAATGCACACACACAGGGGAAAGGCCAGGTGAGGATACAGTGAAAAGGCTGCCATCCGCAAGCCACAGAGAGAGGCCCTGGGAGAAACCAAAGCTGCCAACACCTAGGGACTTCCAGCCTCCAGAAATGTGAGAAAACAAAGCTCTACTATTAAAGTGTCCCAGCCTGTGGAATTTTCATACGGCAGCCATAACAAACTAATACAGCAGCCACCCTAATGGGTATGAGGCGGCCTCTCATTCTGGTTTTGATTTGCGTTTCCCTAAATATTGTGGTGAGCATCTTTCTATGTGCTTTTCTTGTTTGTGGCTTCTTCTGAGATTCTCTCTATTCAAGTCCTCTGCCCATTTTTAAACTGAGTAGTTGTTTTCTTTGTTGTTGAGCTGTAGGAGTTCTTTGCATATCTAGATGTCAACTCCTTATCAGATATAAGATTTATAAATATTTTCTTCCATTCCATGTTGAGGGTCCTTTGGTGCATATAAATTTTTAATTTTGATGTCATCCAATTTACCTATTTTTACTTTTTTTTTTTTTTTGCCTGTTTTTGGTGTTATGTCCAAGAAATAACTGCCAAACTCACTGTCAGGACACTTTCCCCCTTTATTGTCTTGAAAGAGTTTTACAGTTTTAGCTCCTATGCTTAGGTCTTTGAGGAGGTTTGGCTTAAGTTTTGTATATGTTATAAGTAGTTCTTTTGCATGTATATATCCAGTTTTCCAGAGAAGGGCATGGCAACCCACTCTAGTATTCTTGCCTGGAGGATCCCATGGACAGAGGAGCCTGGAGGATATGGTCCATAGGGTTACAAAGAGTCAGACACAACTGAAGTGACTTAGCACGCACACACATGCACATTCAGTTTTCCAAAGCTGTTTTTATGGCCAGTCTTCCCAAATTCAGTGAGAAATCAACCCTTGGGAAATGCTCTAAACTGAGTCTGTAATTCTCTAAGAACAAAGTTTCCAGACTCCCTTTGGGGTCCTTGCTATGACAATGCATGGCTATAGAATTCAGGTTGGAAATATGACTTTCAGAAAGTACAGCTGCCATATAAAGACAAGAGCCAGTGCTTGGCCTGCCAAAGACACTTCAGGAGTGGGGGGCGGGTGTCGCTGTCTCCACCTCCCAGGACTCCTGGAACTGTTTCCAGAATCCTCTATTGCCTCTAGGATTACTGCCTCTCAGGCAGCCCTTAACATTTCACTCAACCTCACCTTCTGCCCTAGGATTCCTTCAGGAACTCACCGGGCACTCATAGCTACACAATGCGAAAGCTCAGGGAGTCAGCCCCCATAGGCCCACCTTTGGAGTGAGGGGTGATTGGTAAACCTTCTTCCTTTTGTCCTCTAGTTCAGGGGTCGCCAACCTCCCGGCCATGGACTAGTTCCTCTTGTCAGATCATGGTGGCATTAGATTACAATACCACAATGGTGTGATCACTCATCTAGAGCCAGACATCCTGGAATGTGAAGTCAAGTGGGCCTTAGAAAGCATCACTACAAAAAAAGCTAGTGGAGGTGATGGAATTCCAGTGGAGCTATTTCAAATCCTGAAAGATGACACTGTGAAAGTGCTGCACTCAATGTGCCAGCAAATTTGGAAAACTCAGCAGTGGCCACAGGACTGGAAAAGGTCAGTTTTCATTCCAATTCCAAAGAAAGGCAATGCCAAAGAATGCTCAAACTACTGCACAATTGCACTCATCTCACACGCTAGTAAAGTAATGCTCAAAATTCTCCAAGCCAGGCTTTAGCAATATGTGAACCGTGAACTTCCAGATATTCAAGCTGGTTTTAGAAAAGGCAGAGGAACCAGAGATCAAACTGCCAACATCTGCTGGATCATGGAAAAAGCAAGAGAGTTCCAGAAAAACATCTATTTCTGCTTTATTGACTATGCCAAAGCATTTGACTATGTGGATCACAAGAAACTGTGGAAAATTCTGAAATAAATGGGAATACCAGACCACCTAACCTGCCTCTTGAGAAACCTATATGCAGGTCAGGAAGCAACAGTTAGAACTGGACATGGAACAACAGATTGGTTTCAAACAGAAAAAGGAGTACGTCAAGGCTGTATATTGTCACCCTGATTATTTAACTTCTATGCAGAGTACATCATGAGAAATACTGGGCTGGAAGAAGCACAAGCTGGAATCAAGATTGCCGGGAGAAATATCAATAACTTCAGATATGCAGATGGCAACACCCTTATGGCAGAAAGTGAAGAGGAACTAAAGAGCCTCTTGATGAAAGTGAAAGTGGAGAGTGAAAAAGTTGGCTTAAAGCTCAACATTCAGAAAATGAAGATCATGGTATCTGGTCCCATCACTTCATGGGAAATAGATGGGGAAACAGTGGAAACAGTGTCAGACTTTATTTTTGGGGGCTCCAAAATCACTGCAGATGGTGACTGCAGCCATGAAATTAAAAGATGCTTACTCCTTGGAAGGAAAGCTATGACCAACCTAGATAGTATATTCAAAATCAGAGACACTACTTTGCCAACAAAGGTCCATCTAGTCAAGGCTATGGTTTTTCCTGTGGTCATGTATGGATGTGAGAGTTGGACTGTGAAGACAGCTGAACGCCAAAGAATTGATGCCTTTGAACTGTGGTGTTGGAGAAGGCTCTTGAGAGTCCCTTGGACTGCAAGGAGATCCAACCAGTCCATTCTGAAGGAGATCAACCCTGGGATTTCTTTGGAAGGAATGATGCTAAAGCTGAAACTCCAATACTTTGACCACCTCATGCGAAGAGCTGAGTCATTGGAAAAGACCCTGATGCTGGGAGGAATTGGGGGCAGGAGGAGAAGGGGACCACAGAGGATGAGATGGCTGGATGGCATCACGGACTCGATGGACGTGAGTCTGAGTGAACTCTGGGAGATGGTGATGGACAGGGAGGCCTGGTGTGCTGCGATTCATGGGGTCACAAAGAGTCGGACACGACAGAGTGAGTGAACTGAACTGAAAGTACATAATAAATGCAATGCCCTTGAATCATCCCCAAACCGCCCCTTCACCCACATCTGTGGAATAAGTGTCTTCCACGAAACTGATCCTTGGTACCAGAAAGGCTGGGAACTGCTGCTCTAGTCAGTTCTCAGGTCATTTCATAGGATCCAGGAAGAATCCAGCACCATCACCTGTCAAGAGACCAACTTGACAATTATCCTTATTTTTCTTCCCCTCCCTCTCGGTTTGACTTCCTCTGTCTGCCATGCTGCTTCATGGAATCTCCATTCTCAAATAATCTGCCATCATGCAAATATTTGTCTCAGCCTCTGGTTTCAGGGGAACCCAGGTAAAGCAGACATTATAGAGTTTCATAGAACATTGAAAAAGAAAGAGTGAAGTCGCTCAGTCATGTCCAACTCTTTGCTACCCCACAGACTGTAGCCTGCTAGGCTCCTCTGCCCATGGGATTTCCCAGGCAAGAATACTAGAGTGGGTTGCCATTTCCCTCTCCAGGGGATCTTCCTGACCCAGGGATCAAACCCGGGTCTCTCGTAATGCAGGCAGACTCTTTATTGCCTGAGCCACCAGGGGCTCCCCATAAAATGTCTACCCACCCACATGAATGGCCTTCTGGCTTGTTTCTTTGGCTGAAAAGGAACAGAAGGAACCAGAAAAGATCATGGAGGATATACAGATGATATTCTGTGAGTAGTGATTGAACTTTGTATCTCAATTGTTTTATCACCAGTGGAGATGAACCCAACTCAAAATTTTCCAAGCAACTGCTTCCAAATGCCAGGAATGGGGGTGGGGAACCATCAACAGTGCCTGTGGGGACTCACTTCTCATTAGGCCATTTGTTCTACATTGCAAGATTCTCAGTGTTGCACTTCAACCAGGAAGCTGGTCCCTATGGACTTCTTGCAAAAGCAGAGTGGGTGGCAGTTCCCTGGTGAGATAAACAGATGTACTGACTGACACAGAGTTTCACTTGATGCTAGGACTAGAAGGGATGAGAACATGGGTTCCTGGAAAGGATCTCTGAGCAGGAAGCAGGAAACACAGTGTCTATTCAGCTCTGTCATTGAGACAAAAGACAGCTATTGGCTCTCCCAGAACCTACCTGCCTCCACCAGCTCACCTTCAGGAAGCAGGTTTTGGTCTCAGTTGGGTTTCCTGGAGCTGCAGCTGGACAGGAGAAGAAATGAGACTCCAAGAGGGGACCTTTCATAAATCAGGCTCTGGAAACAAATAAAATAATTACCTTAAGCCTGCTGTGCACAGAGATAAAGGCAGAGACTGCCATCAGATCACCTAGGATAAGGCTCAGACTAAGGCAGAGTTCCCAAGACAAAGCTAGAGCCGATCTCCTGAGAAGTTTGTACAGAGGGCAGGTACCATTTGCAGATTCCACAGCCATAGCTCTGGGTGGGTAAGGACCTGGTAAGGACATCTAGAGACTTCACACATCCTGTCATTTAGATCCCTGGACTCTTTTGTTACTCAAAGTGGAGTCTGCAAACTAACAGCCTTGGCATCACCTATAAGCTGATTAGACTGCCCTAGTCAGAGTTTGCCTTTTAAATAAGATCCCTCAAAAGACAGCCTTCTGAATGGGAGAAAATAATAGCAAATGAAGCAACTGACAAACAACTAATCTCAAAAATATACAAGCAGCTCATGCAGCTCAACTCCAGAAAAATAAATGACCCAATCAAAAAATGGGCCAAAGAACTAAATAGACACTTCTCCAAAGAAGACATATGAATGGCTAACAAACACATGAAAAGATGCTCAACATCACTCATTATCAGAGAAATGCAAATCAAAACCACAATGAGGTACCATTTCACACCAGTCAGAATGGCTGCGATCCAAAAGTCAACAAGCAATAAATGCTGGAGAGGGTGTGGAGAAAAGGGAACCCTCTTACACTGTTGGTGGGAATGCAAATTAGTACAGCCACTATGGAGAACAGTGTGGAGATTCCTNAACTAAATAGACATTTCTCCAAAGAAGACATACGAATGGCTAACAAACACATGAAAAGATGCTCAACATCACTCATTATCAGAGAAATGCAAATCAAAACCACAATGAGGTACCATTTCACACCAGTCAGAATGGCTGTAATCCAAAAGTCAACAAGCAATAAATGCTGGAGAGGGTGTGGAGAAAAGGGAACCCTCTTACACTGTTGGTGGGAATGCAAATTAGTACAGCCACTATGGAGAACAGTGTGGAGATTCCTCAAAAAATTGCAAATAGAAATGCCTTATGATCCAGCGATCCCACTGCTGGGCATCCACACCAAGGAAACCAGAATTGAAAGAGACACGTGCACCCCAATGTTCATTGCGGCACTGTTTATAATAGCCAGGTCTTATCTTAAACACAAAATACTTCAAGAAGATACTGCCCCACTCCGCCCCCACCAGTCATCCTCAGTCTAAGCAAGATGGCTTTAAAGCACATTATCTCTTCAACCACACACATCATTTACATATTCCTTCACTGAAATTATTTGAGAGATCAAGTAATCCACTTCACAAATCATTTTCTCCCTTTATAAGGCATTAAAGTTTGAATTGACTGATTAATTTGGCATTATATATTTATTGATTACTTATATATTTATTAAGTATTAGGGGTCAGAGGCAGAAAAAGAAGTCTGATAAGTAAGTAGAGAGATTGTTTTGTAGATGTGGGAGGAACACTGAAAGAATACTATGTCATAAAGACAACAGAGGAGGAGACTCTTAGGAAAGGAGGATTTGTTATGTTAAATGTTGCAGAGTTATAAAGGTGAAAGAGGATTTGGTCGTTACTAAATGATCAGATAATGCTGTCTGAGAGTCTAGTTTCAGACTATACTATAGTATGTAAGCAGCTGCAGCGACCAGCGCACAAGCGCAGGCCGCTGCTGCGACCCGTGAACCAAGCGTGGCAGAGAGGAGCTACCCCATATCTGAAGCAGAGGCGGCGGCCGGGAGGAGCTACCCCAGGACCGAGGTCAGAGGCAGCAGCCGGGAGGAGCCACTCCGCCTATGAGGTCAGGGACAACGGCCGAGAGGAGCCACTCCGCGCACGAGCCCAGGGGCAGCGGCTGGGAGGAGCAACCTCTCACCCGAGGCCAGGGGAGGCAGCCGGGAGGAGCAACGCAACATCCAAGGAGCTGTGGCTGCACGAGCGCAGGAGGGCCTAGAGGAGCTATCCCATGTTGAAGGTCAGGAAGGGCGGTGGTGTGGAGATACCCCTCATCCAAGGCAAGGAGCAGCGGTTGTGCTTTGCTGGAGCAGTCATGAAGAGATAACCCATGTCCAAGGTAAGAGAAACCTAAGTAAGATGGTAGGTGTTGCAAGAGGGCATCAGAGGGCAGACACACTGAAACCATACTCACAGAAAACTAGTCAATCTAATCACACTAGGACCACATCCTTGTCTAACTCAATGAAACCAAGCCATGCCTGCAGGGCAACCCAAGATGGGTGGGTCATGATGGAGAGGTCTGACAGAATGTGGTTCACTGGAGAAGGGAATGGCAAACCACTTCAGTATTCTTGCCTTGAAAACTCCATAAACAGTATGAAAAGGCAAAATGATAGGATACTGAAAGGGGAACTCCCCAGGTCAGTAGGTACCTAATATGCTACTGGAGATCAGTGGAGAAATAACTCCAGAAAGAATGAAGGGATGGATCCAAAGCAAAAACAATACCCAGTTGTGGATGTGACTGGTGATAGAAGCAAGATCCGATGCTGTAAAGAGCAGTATTGCATAGGAACCTGGAATGTCAGGTCCATGAATCAAGGCAAATTGGAAGTGGTCAAACAAGAGATGGCAAGNTAAGAAAGCCTTCTTCAGTGATCAATGCAAAGAAATAGAGGAAAAGAACAGAAGGGGAAAAACTAGAGATCTCTTCAAGAAATGCGGGAGACCGGGGTTCAATCCCTGGGTTGGGAAGATCCCCTGGAGAAGGAAATGGCAACCCACTCCAGTACTATTGCCTAGAAAATTCCATGGACTGAAGAGCCTGGTAGGCTATAGTTCATGGAGTCACAATAGAGTCGGACACGACTGAGTGACTTCACTTTCACTTTACTGACATTCACCACACAATTCATCCATTTAAAGTATTGTTTGTTTAGTCATGTCTGATTCTTTGGGACCTCATGGACTGTAGCTCACCAGGCTCCTCTGTCCCTGAGATTTCCTGAGCAAGAATAGTGGAATGGGTTGCCATTTTCTTCTCCAGGGGATCTTCTCAACTTGGGGCTCAAACCCATGTTTCCTGCATTGGCAGGCGGAGTCTTTACCACTAAGCCACCTGGGAAACCCATTTTTGTTTTTGTTCAGTCGGTAAGTTGTATCCAGATCTTTGTGATCCCATGGACTGCAGAACTCCAAGCTTCCCTGTCCTTCACTAATCTTCTGGAGTTTGCTCAAACTCATACTCATTTAGAGCCTATGTAAAGTATACAATTCAGTGTTTTTTTAGTATACCCAAGTTGTGGGTCAGGGCAGACATTGGATCATTTCCTCATCCAGGGCAGCAGCTAGTGTCAAATAAACCTGGACATGAGACAGCAAACAGAGTTGAGACAACTGCAGCCACAACAACATTAGAGTATTTTTTCACTGCAAAAAGTACTTCTGTCACCCCATAACTGAAAGAGATGGGAGTACCAGACCACCTGCCCTGCCTCTTGAGAAATCTGTATGCAGGTCAGGAAGCAACAGTTAGAACTGGACATGGAACAACAGACTTGTTCCAAATAGGAAAAGGTACATCAAGGCTGTATATTGTCACCCTGCTTATTTAACTTCTATGCAGAGTACATCATGAGAAACGCTGGGCTGGAAGAAGCACAAGCTAGAATCAAGATTGCTGGGAGAAATATCAATAACCTCAGGTATGCAGATGACACCACCCTTATGGCAGAAAGTGAAGAGAAACTAACAAGCCTTTGATGAAAGTGAAAGAGGAGAATGAAAAAGTTGGCTTAAAGCTCAACATTCAGGAAATGAAGATCATGGCATCTGGTCCCATCATTTCATGGGAAATAGAAGAGGAAACAGCGGAAACAGTGTCAGACTTTATTTTTGGGGGCTCCAAAATCACTGCATATGGTGATTTCAGCCATGAAATTAAAAGACGCTTACTCCTTGGAAGAAAAGTTATGACCAACCTAGATAGCATATTGAAAAGCAGAAACATTACTTTGTCAACAAAGGTCCGTCTAGTCAAGGCCATGGTTTTTCCTGTGGTCATGTATGGATGCGAGAGTTGGACTGTGAAGAAAGCTGAGCGCCTAAGAATTGGTGCTTTTGAACTGCAGTGTTGGAGAAGACTCTTGAGAGTCCCTTGGACTGCAAGGATATCCAACCAGTCCATTCTGAAGGAGATCGGCCCTGGGTGTTCTTTGGAAGGAATGATGCTAAAGCTGAAACTCCAGTACTTTGGCCACCTCATGCGAAGAGTTGACTCATCGGAAAAGACTCTGATGCTGGGAGAGATTGGGGGCAGGAGGAGAAGGGGATGACAGAGGATGAGATGGCTGGATGGCATCACCGACTCGATGGACGTGAGTCTGAGTGAACTCCGGGAGTTGGTGATGGACAGGGAGGCCTGGCGAGCTGCGATTCATGGGGTCGCAAAGAGTCGGATACGACTGAGCGACTGAACTGAACTGAACTGAACCATTATCAGGACTTCCCTTATAGCTCAGGTGGTAAAGAATCTGCCTGCAATGCAGGAGACTCCAGTTCAATTTCTGGGTCAGGAAGATCTGCTGGAGAAGGGATAGGCTACCCACTCCAGTATCCTTGGGCTTCCTTTGTGGCTCAGCTGGTAAAGAATCCACCTACAATGTGGGAAACCTCGGTTTGATCCCTGGGTTGGGAAGAAGCCCTGGAGAAGGGAAAGGCTACCCACTCCAGTATCCTGGCCTGGAGAATTCCATGGACTGTATGGTCCATGGGGTCACAAAAGCCAGACGTGACTGAGCCCCATTTACTCACAACCATTAACAGCCTCTCTCCGCTTGCTCCCAATCCCCCTAACTTTAGGCAGCTAATCACCTACTTTCTGTCCTCATAGATCTGCTTATTCTGGACATTTCATATTAAAGGAATCATACAGTATGTAATCTTTTGTGATAAGCTTCTTTCATCTTTGTTTTCAAGTTTCATCCATATTGTAGCTGGTATCATCACTTCATTTCTTTTTATTGCCAATTGTATTCCATTGTACTGTTATATCATGTTTTATTTATCAGTTCCTCGGTTGATGGATATCTGTGTTATTGCCATGTCGGGACTATATTTTAAAATTTATTTCTTAGTTTTATTTGACTTTGCCAGGTCTTAACTGGAGCACGTGGAATGTAGTTCCCCAACCAGGGACTGAACCGGGACCCTTTGCATTGGGAGCATGGAGTCTCAGCCACTGGACCACCAGGGAAGTCCCCGTTTTGGGGCTATTTTGAGTAATGCTGCTATAACCTCTCATGTATGAGTGTTTGTGTGGATATTGGCTTTTAATTTCTCTTGAATATATAACTAGGAGTGGAATTACTGAGAAGTGAGTGTAAAGAGGCATCTTATTGTGGTTTGGGTTTGCGTTTCTCTGATGGCTAATGATGTTGAGTATCTTTTAATGTGCTTATTGGCCATTTGTATGTCTTTGGAGAAATGTCTATTCTGATCTTTTTCCCAGGTTATAATTGGGTCAATTGTCATTGACCCATTGACTCATTTTATGATTGAGCTGTATAAGTACTTTGTATATTCTAGATATAAATCCCTTATCGGAGATATGATTTGCAGATATTTTCTTCCATTCTTGGAATTGTCTTTTAATTTTCTTGATATTATGCTTTGAAGTATGATGTTTTATACTTTGATAAAATCTAATTTATCTTTTTTTCCCCTTTGTTGCTAGTAGTTTTATCATCATACTTAAGAGACTATTGCCTAGTTCAAGGAGATGAAGACGTATGTCTATATTTTCTCTATAAGTTTTAGTTTTAGCTCTTACATTTAGGTTTTTGATTCCTTTTTTTGTTTGTTTGATTTTTAGTTTTTTTTCTGTTTTATTTTGACACACACAAGTAGGCTCACAAGTTTACAAATCATTTAGAAAGGTTTAAAATGCTATGGCTCTCCTAAAATAATAGCAAATAAAACAACTTACAAAGTATTAACCTACAAAATATACAAGGAGCTCTTGCAACTCAATAGCAGAAAAATAACACAATCAAATAGTGGGCAGAAGATCTAAACAGAATTTCTCCAAAGAAGACATATAGATGGCTAATAAATCCATGAAAAGATGCTCAGCATCGCTCACTATTCAGTTCAGTTCAGTCGCTCAGTCGTGTCCGACTCTTCGCTACCCCATGAATCGCAGCACACCAGGCTTCCCTGTCCATCACCAACTCCCAGAGTTCACTCAAACTCACGTCCATCGAGTCAGTGATGCCATCCAGCCATCTCATCCTCTGTCGTCCCCTTCTCCTCCTGCCCCCAATCCCTCCCAGCATCAGGGTCTTTTCCAATGAGTTAGCTCTTCACATGAGGTGGCCAAAGTACTGGAGTTTCAGTTTTAGCATCATTCCTTCCAAAGAACACCCAGGGCTGATCTCCTTTAGAATGGACTGGTTGGATCTCCTTGCAGTCCAAGGGACTCTCAAGAGTCTTCTCCAACACCACAGTTCAAAAGCATCAATTCTTCGGCACTCAGCTTTCTTCACAGTCCAACTCTCACATCCGTACATGACCACTGGAAAAACCATAACCTTGACTAGACGGACTTTTGTTGGCAAAGTAGTGTCTCTGCTTTTCAATATGCTATCCAGGTTGGTCATAACTTTTCTTCCAAGGAGTAAGCATCTTTTAATTTCATGGCTGCAATCACCATCTGCAGTGATTTTGGAGCCCAAAATAATAAAGTCTGACACTGTTTCCACTGTTTCCCCATCTATTTGCCGTGAAGTGATGGGACCAGATGCCATGATCTTCGTTTCCTGAATGTTGAGCTTCAAGGCAACTTTTTCACTCTCCTCTTTGACTTTCTTTTTTTTTTAATTTTTATTTTTTAGTTTGTTTTGCTTTACAATACTGTATTCGTTTTGCTACACATCGACATGAATCAGCCACGAGTGTACGTGAACTCCCAATCCCGACCCCTACCTCCCCCCTCCCGTCCCACATCCTCTCTCTGGATTATCCCCGTGCATCAGTCTCCTTTTTGACTTTCATCAAGAGGCTTTTTAGTTCCTCTTCCCTTTCTGCCATAAGGCTGGCGTCATCTGCATATCTGAGTTTATTGGTATTTCTCCCAGCAATCTTGATTCCAGCTTGTGCTTCTTCCAGCCCAGCGTTTCTCATGATGTACTCTGCATAGAAGTTAAATAAGCCAGGTGACAATATACAGCCTTGACATACTCCTTTTCTTATTTGGAACCAGTCTGTTGTTCCATGTCCAGTTCTAACTGTTACTCATTATTAAAGAAATGCAAATCAAAACCACAATGATATATCATCTCAGAATGGTCAGAATGGCCCTCATCAAGAAGTCTACAAACAATAAATGCTGGAGGGGATGTGGAGAAAAGAAAACCCTCCTGCACTGCTGGTAGGAATGTCAGTTGATACAGCCACTATGGAAGATAGTCTGCTGCTGCTGCTGCTGCTAAGTTGCTTCAGTTGTGTCCGACTCTGTGCGACCCCATAGACGGCAGCCCACCAGGCTCCCCGATCCCTGGGATTCTCCAGGCAAGAACACTGAGAGGATTGCCGTTTCCTTCTCCAAGGTCTTTGATTCTTTCTGAGTTAATTTTTGGTTGTGATGTGAGGTAGGAGTCGAATTCCTCCCCTTTGTATGTAGATATACAGTTGTCCCAGAACCATTTTTTTGAAGGCATCAGTTTTTCCCATTGAATGATCTTGGCACCGTTGTCAAAAATCAATTGTCTGCAAACAAAAGTGTTTATTTCTCAACTCTCCAATCTATTCTACTGATCTAAACATTTATCATTGTGTCAGTATCACTCTGTGTTGGTTATTGTAGAACTGTAGTAAGTTTTTGAAATCAAGAAATCTGAATCCTCAACATCATTTTTATTTATTTTATTTTTCAAGATTATTGTGACTCTTTGAGGTCCATTTAATTTCTGTATGAATTTTAAGATATGCTTGTCAATTCTGCAAAGAAGGCAGCTGGAATTTCAATTAGAGATTGTGTTGAACCTGTAAATAACTGTGAGGAGTATTAAAAGTATTATCATCTTAACAGTAATAAATCTGGTCCATGAACATAGGATATCTTTCTATATTATATATAAAATATATATATATATAGTTGTGATGATGTCACGTGACTTGAGGGATCCTAGTTCCCCAGCAGGGATTGAACCCAAGACCCAGGCAGTGGAAGCATGGAGTTCTAACTCTTGTACCACCAGGGAATTCCCACAGATTATATTTTTATTAAAACATTCTTTCATATGTGCATTTGGTATTTTGTAATTATCATCATTCACATGTTATAATTTCTAAAATTGTTCCCTTTGATATGAATTGAGGATGTGAGGTGTCACTTTAATTATGAATATCTGAATATTTGTACTGTAATACCAGCTGGGAAATCACACAAAAAGAGTGCATAACAACATGTATATATCCTTACAGTCTGCCTGCTTAATTCAGCATGATGCAGCACGAGAGTCAGAAGGCATTTCCTATGGCAAGAGTCTCACCTACAGAATTATGGAGCCAACAAAGCTGAAGTGGCCCCTTATGTCCTGAAAGCACATTACATGTGCTTTCTATTGTCTGAGTAAAAGGCTCAATCAGAAAAAGTTGGAACTTTACCAAAATTGGATTTTTCCTAACACAAGAGTATTGCCTTGAGTCATCCTGCTTGCTGCACAGTTGAATTAAAACCCTTGGTGAAGCAATAAGCCCTGGAAAATGTTAAGCTGTTTTGTGCCTTGGAGGAAAATTTAGGAACTAAAACAATACCTCTGTCAAGTGTCCTCATTCACTCCAGAATCATTAAAGTCTAGTCCAATATTTGGAAGCAGATTTTGCAGAAATGGTCATTTTCCATTGCCTTGCATTGGGATGACAGTGTTGATATCTTTTAGTAGACCAGGTCCCGATTTGCATCTGTTATCTGCACAAGGACAGCATCAACAAAGATTCCTATTTTCTGAGCCTGTATGGAAAGTTCGAAGACCTGTGCTTTTTAAATTTTAATCAAAAATTTAATTTTGAGATGAAGGTAGATTCACACGCAAGTTTTATTGTTATTTATTTTTATTTATAACTGCTCTACAATGTTGTGTTGTAGTTTCTGCTGTACAGGGAAGTGAATCAGCTGTATGTGTACATGGGTCCCCTTCTCTCTTGGACCTCCCTCCCACCCCTCCCATCCCACCCATCTACGTCATCACAGAGCATCGAGCTGAGCTCCCCGTGCTAGACAGCAGGTTCGCACCTGTTATTTATTTTACACATGACAAAGAGTCAGACACGACCTAGTGATTGAGCAGCAGCAACAACAAAGCGTAGATATGTCAGTCCTAATCTCCCAACGCATCTCGGTTTTGAGAATTAATAGAGTGATCTCTTCTACGCTTTATGTATTTTCCCCCGTATGGTAACATCTTGTAGAACCATAGTACAATATCACCACCAGAATATTAAGATTCATATGAGCAAGATACCAAATATTTCTATCACCCACAAGGAGCTCTCATTCTTGCCCTTTTATAGTTATATCTACTTCCCTCCTACCCGCATCCCTTCCTGGACCCCAAGCCACCACTAATCTTTTCTACATTTTTATATTTTTGTCATTTTAAGAATGTTCTATAAGTGGAAACATGATAGTTTGTAACCTTTCGGAATTGACTTTTTTTTCCATTTAGAATAATTCTCTGAAGATTCATTCATTCATGCTGTTTATATTAATATTTTGCTCCATTTTATTAAGTAGTATTCCATACTGTGTACCATAGTTTAACCATACATCCGTCAAAGGACATCTGGATTGTTTCTACTTTTGGCAATTATGAGTAAAGCTGCTATAAACATTCGTGTACAGGTGTAAGTGTTGCCATAAGCCTCCATTTCTTTGGGATAAATGCCCAGGAGTGCGCGTGTTGGGTACGTGGCAGTTGCATGCTTCGCTTTGCAGAAACTGTATAAGTGTTTTCCAGAGTGACTCTACCATTGTGCAGTCCCACCAGCAACATGGTGTAAGTGACCTATCTCTGTATCCTTGTCAGCATTTGGTGGTGTTTTTATTTTAGTCATTTCATAGGTTTGTAGTGATGCCTCATTGTTTTAGTTCCATTTTGACTAATGATAATGAACATCTTTTTATGTGCGCATTTACCACTGTATACTCTCTTTGATGAAATATCTTTTTTTTTGCCTTTTGTCCATTTAAAAATTAGATTGCCTTTTTAACCCTAGTTTTAAAAATATATATATTCTAGACACTGGTCCTTTGGGGAATATGTATTTTGCAAATATTTCTTCTATAGCTTGTGTTTTTATCTTCTTAGTTCAGTTCAGTTCAATTGCTCAGTCATGTCTGACTTTGTGACCCCATGGGCTGCAGCATGCCAGGCTTCCCTGTCCATCACCAACTTTTGGAGTTTACTCAAACTCATGTCCATTGAGTCAGTGATGCCATCCAACCATCTCATCCTCTGTTGTCCATTTCTCCTCCCACCTTCAATCTTTCCCAGCATCAGGGTCTTTTCAAATGAGTCAGCTCTTCGCCTCAGGTAGCCAAAGTATTGAGATTTCAGTTTCAGCATCAGTCCTTTCAATGAACATTCAGGACTGATTTCCTTTAGGATGGACTGACTGGTTGGATTTCCTTGCTGTCCAAGGGACTCTCAAGACTCTTTCAAAAGCACCAATTCTTTGATGCTCAGTTTATTTTACAGTCCAACTCTCACATCCATAGATGACTACTGGAAAAATCATAGCTTTATCTTCTTAACAGGGTCTCTTATGGAACAAAAGTTTAAAATTTTGATGAACTCAAATTTGTCAACTTTTCTCTTTTGGTATCAAATCTAAGAGTGGTTTGCCTAGCTGTAGATCTCAAAGATTTTCTCCTATTGTTTTCCTAAAAGTTTTACAGTTTTATGTTTTGTACTTAAGACCATAATCCTTTTTTTTGCAATGGAAACAGAAGCCTCCCTGTCATACAATTAAAATTTTTTTATTTCAAAATTATTATTATTATTTTTTGTCTGTGCCAAACAGCATGTGAATGAAGTCACTCAGTCATGTCCGACTCTTTGTGACCCCATGGACTGTAGCCTACCAGGCTTCTCAGTCCATGGGATTTTCCAGGCAAGAGTACTGGAGTGGATTGCCATTTCCTTCTCCAGGGGAACAGCATGTGGGATCTTATTAACAGTTCCCTAACCAGGGATCAAACCCATGTCCCCTGCATTGAAAGGGAGTCTTAGCCATTGGACCTGCAGAGAAGTTCCCCCATGATCCATTTGAGTTCATTTTTATGTAAGGTATATAAGATTTAATAAGATTTTTATATAAAGTATATGAGATTTTATGCTATTTTTGTAGAGATATACAATTGCTCTAGCATCATTTAAAATACTATCTTAAAATAAATAAATAAATGGCTGTCTTCCCTTCATCAAAATGCTTTTGCACCTTCGTCAAAAATCAGATGGCTGTATTTGTGTCAGTGTGTTCCTGGGTTTTCTATTTTGTTTATTAATTTGTGTGTGTATTCTTCCACCAGTTTCACACAGTGTGGAATGCAGTAGCTTTCTTCTCTTTCAGAATTGTTTTTGTTCTTACAGTTTCTTTTCTTTTCTATATAAACTTTAGGAGAAAAGGGAACCCTCTTACACTGTTGGTGGGAATGCAAACTAGTACAGCCACTATGGAGAACAGTGTGGAGATTCCTTAAAAAACTGGAAATAGAACTCCCATATGACCCAGCAATCCCACTGCTGGGCATACACACCGAGGAAACCAGAATTGAAAGAGACACGTGTACCCCAATGTTCATCGCAGCACTGTTTATAATAGCCAGGACTTGGAAGCAACCTAGATGTCCATCAGCAGATGAATGGATAAGAAAGCTGTGGTACATATACACAATGGAGTATTACTCAGCCATTAAGTAGAATACGTTTAAATCAGTTCTAATGAGGTGATGAAACTGGAGCCTATTATACAGTGAAGTAAGCCAGAAAGAAAAACACCAATACAGTATACTAATGCATATATATGGAATTTAGAAAGATGGTAACGATAACCCTGTATGCAAGACAGCAAAAGAGACACGTGTATAGAACAGCCTTTTGGACTCTGTGGGAGAGGGAGAGGGAGGGATGATTTGGGAGAATGGCATTGAAATGTGTATAATATCATATAAGAAATGAACTGCCAGTCTAGGTTCGATGCAGGATACAGGATGCTTGGGGCTGGTGCACTGAGATGACCCAGAGGTATAATAACCCTATATTCGAGATAGCAAAAGATACACAAATGTAAAGAACAGACATTTGGACTCTGTGGGAGAAGGCAAGGGTGGGATGATTTGAAAGAATAGCACTGAAACATGTATATTACCACATGTGAAATAGATCAGCAGTCCAGGTTCAATGCATGATCCAGGGTGCTCGGGGCTGGTGCACTGGGATGACCCTGAGGGATGGGATGGGGAAGGAGGTGGGAGGGAGGTTCAGGATGGGGAACACATGTATACCCATGGCTGATTCATGTCAATGTATAGTAAAAACCACCACAATACTGTAAGGTAATTAGCCTCCAATTAAAATAAACAAATTAACAACAACAACAAAAAAGAATACTGGAGTGGGTTGCCATGCCCTCCTCCAGGGGATCTTCCCAAAACAGGGATTGAACCCAAGTCTGCTGCATTGCAGGTAAATTCTTTACCATCTGAACCACAAGTACCCATAAAGTAGACAAAGTTCTATAAGCACTAAAAAGCATTCACTAAGTTTACTCATCAGTAGAATCTCTAATGTGCTTGGAAGCCACAGTTTAAATTAACTCGATATAGAAGACCCAGTTTCTTTCTTTACAAATTTGAATTGTTACATATAACTGCCAAATTTTTTTCTTGTTTTTAATTCTTACGCTAATAGGAACCATGAGATATCTAAAGCTGTGAGAATATGAAAGAATCATGCAACTTTCCTATGTCAAGTCTAATTAACCTGGACCAGAAATTTCAGGCAGCTGAGGTCTTGGCTTCCATCAGTGTAACCCCAAGCCCTGCCACCAGCTTGAGTGGTTCCCGAGTTGGCCTTCTACAGGCTTTGGAATTCCACTCACCGAGTCACATTTTCCCACCCAGCCCATCTTCCTGTTTCCTTTGTCTGGCATATCATAGGCACACTGGTCATACCTAAGTGGTCTAGTGGTTTTCCCTACTTTCTTCAATTTAAGTCTAAATTTGGCAATAAGGAGTTCATGATCTGAGCTCCTTAATTCAGAAAACTAGATCATGGCATCTGGTCCCATCACTTCATGGCAAACAGATGGGGAAACAATGGAAACCATGAGAGACTTTAATTTGGGGGGCTCCAAAATCACTGCAGATGGTGACTGCAGCCATGACATTAAAAGATGCTTGCTCCCTGGAAGAAAAATTATGACCAACCTAGACAGCATATTAAAAAGCCGAGACATTACTTTGCCAACAAATGTCCATCTAGTCAAAACTATGGTTTTTCCAGTAGTCATGTATGGATGTGAGAGTTGGACTAGAAAGAAAGCTGAGTGCCGAAGAATTGATGCTTTTGAACTATGGTGTTGGAGAAGACTCTTGAGAGTCCCTTGGACTGCAGGGAGATCCAACCAGTCCATCCTAAAGGAGATCAGTCCTGAGTGTTCATTGGAAGGATGGATACTGAAGCTGAAGCTCCAATACTTTGGCCACCTGATGCGAAGAACTGACTTATTGGAAAAGATCCTGATGCTGGGAAAGATTGAGGGCGGGAGGAGAAGGTGACAGAGGATGAGGTGGTGGGATGGCATCCCCGACTCGATGGACGTGAGTTTGAGCATGCTCTGGGAGTTGGTGATGGGCAGGGAGGCCTGATGTGCTGTAGTCCATGGGGTCGCAAAGAGTCGGGCACAGCTGAGCGACTGAACTGAAGTGAGGGGCACTGGAAATAATGTGTCATGATTCTTGATTCACCACCTGTAGAGAAGGTATACTTTGAATAACTAGAAACAGAAAAGGGCTGGTCTTTCCTGGACTTCCCTGTGACCATAGCTACTAGGCCAGGGGGTCTCAAACCTAAGCATGCTTTAGAAGTACCTGGATGGCTGGTGAAAACTCAGATGGCTGAGCTCCACCCCTGCCTCCTTGATGTTTCTGATGTGATGGGGCTAAATCAAAGTTGGAAAGAACAGAGCAGAAATGGCCACTGCTCAAATTTATTTATTTAGCTGTAGCAGAGAGACATCTTTCCCTAGGTCACATAAAGGTGCCCTGGGGGATGGGACATTCTGAAAACCTGCTCTAAATCAATGGTGACCTCGGGGAGGGCATTGTCCTCCCTGGAATTAATGGTCCTCATTGATGAGAGGAGGCGACAGAGATCCTGATATCCAATAGAATCATCTGTAGAGCTTTTTTAAGATGGCAAATTTGGCAAAACTTGGATTCATTCAGTTACTGGTAGTATTGAGTCGATGTTGATTTTCTGATTTTTTTGGATTTTTTTTTAACACCAAAAACATTTTGCATTGGAGTATAGATGATTAACAGTGTTGTGATAGTTTCAGGTGAACAACAAAGGGACTTTGATCAGTTACTGTGGTTGCATAAGAGAAAGCTGGTTTTTGTTTTAAGAAAATACACACTGGAATATTTAGAGGTAAAGAGCCTTCATGTCTGCAAGTCTTAAATGATTCAGAGATGGAGAATGATCAAGCATGTGTGGTTAACATTTGGGGAATCTAGGCTAACGGTAAATGAGAGTTCTGTACTATTTTTACAGTTTTTCTCTAAACCTAACATTATTTCAAATTTTAAAAAGTTAAGGAAAAAAAGCACCAGTAAGCACATGAAAAGATTCTCAATGTTGTTAGTCATCAACAAATCAATGCCACAATGAGATGCCACTTCACAGTCACTAGGGTGGCTAGAATTGAAAAGTCAGATGATAACAAAAGATGGCAAAGATGTGGGGAGATGGGGCCCCTCATATATTACTAGTGGGAATGGAAATTGGTACAGTCACTTTGAAAAAGAATCCATCTGTTGCGCAAATAATTAAATGGAGTTAGAGACAGCACTTTGCCAACAAAAGTCCATATAGTAAAAACTATGATTTTTCTAGTAGTCATGGATATGACAGTTGGACCATAAAGAAGGCTGAGCACCAAAGAATTGTTGCTTTCGAATTGTGGTGCTGGAGAAGACTTTTGAGAGTCCCTTGGATAGCAAGGAGACCAAACCTGTCAATCCTAAAGGAAATCAGTCCTAAATATTCATTGGAAGGACTGATGCTGAAGCTGAAGCTCCAATACTTTGCCACCTGATATGAAGAGCCAACTCATTTGAAAAGACTCTGATGCTGGGAAAGACTGAAGGTGGAAGGAGAAGGGGACAACAGAGGATGAGACGGTTGAATAACATCACCAACTCAATGGACATGAATTTGAGCAAACTCTAGGAGACAGAGAAGGACAGAGGAACTTGTCATGCCACAGTCCATGTTGCATGCTATAACATGGATTATCTGTGTGAAAGATTCACAAGACCTTGCCTGGGATTACTGGATACGTTGCCCTAAATGAAAGAAGTCAGTCATAAAAGACTATGTTACATGCTTCCATTCACATGAAAAGCCTAGAACAGGGAAATCTAAAGAGACAGAAGGTAGATTCCTAGCTGTGAGGAGGACAAGGAGACAGAGAGGTAATAGCCAAAACATGCAAGGTTTCATTTTTAAAATATTACAAAATTGACTATGGTGATGGTTGCACGTGTCAATGAAGATACTAAAACCCACTGAACTGTACACTTTTCTAAGGAGAATGGGATGCGATTTGAATTATATCTGAATAAAACTGTTTTTTGGTTTTTTTTTTAAAAACCCTCTGGGACGTGGTTGAAAGTCCCTGGTGTCTAGTTTTTAGGGTCTTCCAAGAACTCTAATGAGCAGCCCAGCTGACAACTGCAGGCCATTCCTATATATTGACGCTATGCGAACACATGTTTAAACCATCCAGTTATTCTCTAATCAGGGAAATATCCCTAGAGATCCAAAATTCGGTGGCACTGGGAATTCCATTTGTCTAAGCCACAGCCCTTCTTTAATCAGCCAACTGTGTTTGATGGGTCATCCCATGCCATTCCCCTGCCCTACTTCCTAGACTGGAAGCTTTCTGGATCGGCCGCCTGGCCTGCCCATTGAGCCAGACAGCGCCAACCACATAGCAGACACTGGGCTCATGCTGGCTGACTTGGAGATGCTCGCTCGCAGCTGAAGCCAGGTATTACCCTGAAGTGGTACATTTTCATCTTGATTTTCCTTTACTTTCTTCCCTGCCCGTGGTTCTGTCTTTGAGTCTTTGATATGACCTCCAGCTGTCACTGCCTCACTCCTGGACGCCGGTGGCAGGGCATCAGCCACATGTTATCCGTGATGACTCACGAACGAGGTACTTTTCCACTGGGCCCGTGGCCACAGCCCCTCCTCCACTCCATCCTTCTGTAGTCACCTCACCCTGCGGAGACTTCCGTCTCTCTCTCCTCCTGGACTCCACTTCTTAGGGACAGTTTCTGGGTGCTCAAGCCTAGCCACTGCCTGGCACCCTGTTATTAAATTGATTCTCTATTCCTTTAAAAAAAAAAGAATAACCACCACTTTTAGAAATCAGACCCACAAGCTGAGTCTCCCGTCTGCCTTCCTGACCTGCAGCTTCATAGTAGGGGAGGGAGAAAAAAAACAGAACTCTCAACTGGAGGAAGACTGACTCCTTCGATCATTCAAAGGGAATTCAGGAAATCCTCCTGCTAACAGCCCAATTTCCCTAGCTTGAGACTCAAAAGGAAACAGAAGAAAGACCTCAGGGGGTTACTTATACCCCGAACAAGAAATGCAGGATATAAAACTGTGCGTGCTGTTTGCCCCTAATTTTTTTTTTTTTTTTTTTTTAAAGATCATCAGACTCAAATCTGGAAGGAACAAAGCCTGAGTGTTAACAGTGGTTCATTCTGGGTGGAGGCGTGACGAGTGATGGAAGGTAGTTTCTGCTTCTTTTTATTTTCTGTACTAACTATTAATAGGAGGGGAGAGAGGAGTCAAACAAAGGAAGGAAATGTCGAGAAAGCCAAAGCTCTGTAGGGGGGCAACCAGCCCAGTTGTGCTCTCCTTATAGCCAAGGGTCCTTCTCCTGGGGCCTCCCAGCTGTGGGCTGTGCTCCTTCCTGGGGTCACTCCTAGTCCCTTAGGCATTTCAGACACCTTGTCGCTCCTCTGAGCTCAGCATCTGCCCCATCCATGACTGCCTTCCATCCATGACTGGACACAGAGTAAAAAGTGACAAGTGCTTAGCCCCGAATGAATACAAAATCTTGCAGGGTGTTCCAAAACTATATTTTCTGACATTTTAAATACGAGGGTGCCTTTATAAATTTTGTCACAAAGAGTCAGACAGGACTGAGCGACTGAACTGAACTGAATCTACCAGAACATCTCTACATCTTTTTTTTCAAGATTTGTTTTGATGTGGATCGGTTTTAAAGTCTTTATTGAATTTGTTACAATATTGCTCCTGTTTTTTTGTTTTAGTTTTGGGGCCAAGAGGCATGTGGGATCTCAGCTTCCCAACAAGGGATCAAACCCACTCCTGCTGCTCTGGAAGATGAAGTCTGAACCAGTGGACCACCAAGGAAGTCTTTATACCTCTTTAAAAAACAAAAAGCTTAACGTCTTTCAGATATCTGAAGTATCTGAAATATCAGTTATTTTGATATCTAAAAGAAAGTCAAAGTGTTGCTCAGTCGTGTCTGACTCTTTGCAGCCCCATGGACTGTAGTTGCCAGGCTCCTCTGTCCATAGGATTTCCTAGGGAAGAATACTGGAGTGGGTAGCTATTCCCCTCTTCAGGGAATCTTCCTGACTCAGGCAGGGATCGAACTCACATCTCTTGAGTCTCCTGTGTTGCAGGCAGATACTTTACCATCTGAGCCACCAGAGGAGCCTTTGATATCTGGACATGGTTTATCCCTCCAGTTCTGTTTTCCATGTTTCACTGTCCCCGTTCCTAAGGGCCAGTGCTCTATGTCCCAATGCAAGGAATTGCCCTTGCAAAATCTATAGAGGTGGCAACTCCCAGGATACCTTTGAAGATGGTGTTTGGATATCACAGTATAATTTGACAATAATCAGGACTGCTGCATATTGATATACAAATGAAAATGTAGATCAGTGGACCAGAAAGGAGCCCAAATCAGATTCATGTAGAAATCACCTGATTTCACAATGGCGTGCTGCTGCTGCTGCTAAATCGCTTCAGTCGTGTCCAACTCTGTGCGACTCCATAGACGGCAGCCCACCAGGCTCTGCCATCCCTGGGATTCTCCAGGCAAGATACTGGAGAGGGTTGCCATTTCCTTCTCCAATGCATGAAAGAGAAAAGTGAAAGTGAAGTCGCTCAGTTGTGTCCAACTCTTAGCAGCCCCACGGACTGCAGCCTACCAGGCTCCTCCGTCCATGGATTTTCCAGGCAAGAGTACTGGAGTGGGGTGCCATTGCCTTAACTGCAATTAAATATGTTATTTTCAATAAATGTTGCTAGATTAATTGGGTGTTCATATCGGGGGGAAATAAAAATTGGTCCCATACAGATATAAAATGTAATTAATCCAAAGTGGATCATAGACCTAAATTTGAAAAGTAAAAATAAAGAGGCAGGGATTGTATGGAGAGCCTAACCATTTACTATCTGGTCTTTTACAGAAAAAGTTGCCAACCTCTCACTTAGACAATCAATAAAAGAAGTCAAGGCCTAATTTGTAGCATTTGCCAATTTCCATGGTGTAAATACCTCCGCCAAGCTGCCAACATGATGTCACTGAACGTGGAATTGGAGTGAGAGAGGGCACAGCATCCCCTCAGGTCCAGGAGTCGTAAATAACCCCTAGAGCATGGGCGAAAGCAAAGTGTGGTAAAACTAGAAAGTGATGAGCTTGAGTTTTTATTACCTTTGTTCCTAATGAAATTTATGTAATTGTAAGTTTATAAGTCTGATTTTCAACTATAGCTATTTGACAACAACCAGCTTGCACAATTCTCCCAAACTCAACAATTGACTCTCCAAAGCCCGCCCTAGCACCTCACCGACTGGAGTGACTCATGGCCTGGCAGACAGACATCAGCCCTCTGGGCCGGGTCCACACCAGGTTCTGCAGAAATGGGGAGAAGGCCCTTGTCTGTACCCGCTCTGCCGTCTGGGCCTAAAGCAGAACCATTTCTTATCATTCTATCTCCAAAGGCAGATGTTACTCACAGCCTTCTCTGTGTTCAGAGCCCACACCCAGCCTTCCTCTCTCATGGTGCCCAGGGCTTCCTATCTGAAACCTCCTTCCCCCCAAATGCAAACAGCTACCAGGAGATCCCTGGGGGAGGGAAAGACTCATCTGCCCAGAGTCACCAAACACAGGTAGTGTCTCTTCTCAGCACCTCACAATACTATAAACTCGACGTAATTCCAATTTTTTTAAAAAAAGGTAGGATATTTTTGAACTCCAAAATAAAGATCCAGAAGTTCAAAAATTGAATAGAAAAATATTTATGTGCTACTAAAATGTATTATTAATTGTAATTGCTCATATGATTCTGGCAGAGAAATACCCATATTCAGGTTACAGGAAGTTCAGAAATGTACTCCACCATGAGGGATTATCATAGCAGGGCTTCCCTGTAACTCAGTTGGTAAAGAATCTGCCTGCAATGCAGGAGACCCTGGTTCAATTCCTGGATTGGGAAGATCCACTGGAGTAGGGATAGGCTATCCACTCCAGTATTCTTGGGCTTCCCTTGTGACTCAGCTGGTAAAGAATCCACCTGCAATGCTTGAGACCTGGGTTTGATCCCTGGGTTGGGAAGATTCCCCTGGAGAAGGGAAAGGCTGCCCACTCCAGTATTCTGGCCTGGAGAATCCCATGGACTGTATAGTCCATGGGGTCACAGAGAGTCGGACACGACTAAGCGACTTTCACTTTCACGAGTGATTAGTGTTAGAACCTGAATGTCTGTGTTCCCCCAAAATTCATGTCTCAAAACTCGACCCTCAAGATGTGCTAGGAGGTGAGGCCCTTGCAATGTGATAAGTCATGAGGGCTCCACTCTCACTCCTATAAGAGATCCCCGGGAGCTCCCTCCATCACGTGAGAGAAGAGCCAGCAGACATCCGCCTATGAACCAGGAAAATGATTCTTACTAGACACGGAGACAGCTTGATCTGGGACTTCTCAGCCTCCAGAATGGTGAGAAATAAATTTCTATTGTTTATAAGCCACTCAGTCTAAAGTATTCTGTTGTAGCTGCCCAAGCTAAGACACTGATAAAAGCCTTATTTCAAATCAGTGGGAAGAAACAGATTTTAAATCCTAACCACACAGAGAAAACTGGAAGACTCCTGTGTTAAGGATACCGGTCCCATCTCACTCAGCGTCCCTTGCAACTTGTAACACATCCACATGACAGGAGCTTCTGAATATTCTATGTCGAGAAGGTTCTCTGGCTCAGAAAAGGTGACATGCCTCTTTCCATCAAACAACAAAGACTTCTAGAACTCAACATCTGGTTCTTCCATTGCCAGGAGGCTGAACTAAATGGTGTAAGCACGTTTTTAGATTCTTGGTAAAATTCTGTCTCTATAGCAGGTATCAGGCTTCCCAGCTGGCGCTAGTGGTAAAGAACCCTCTTGCCAGTGCAGGAGACATAAGAGACTTGGGTTCGATCCTTGGATTGGGAAGGTGCCCTGAAGGAAATGGCAACCCTCTCCAGTATTCTTGCCTGGAGAATCCCATGGACAGAGGAGCCTGGTGGGCTATGGTCCATAGGTTTGCAAAGAGTTGGACACAAATGAAGCGACTTAGTATGCATAGAAGATATCAAACAAAGAAACATTTTTATTCCTATTTGAGTGTAATCTCTCAAAGCAGGTGGTTCCAGGTAGACTTTCTCAGTGGGGTTTCTTAACTGAACCCCAAAACCCAGATGGTGATGTGGGTTGACTGTTTTCTCAGCTCTCTTAAGGAGATGCCTAGGAGAGAATTCATAACACACAATGGATGCTTTAGGGCAGTGATCTCAAACTACTGGCACTAGAATCACCTGGAGGTGTTAAAACAAATTGTTGGTCCCCTCCCTACAGGCACTGGGGAGGGACAGATAAGTTGCATGTCAAGTTCTCTGATGATGATGATGGTGGTGTTCGACCACACTTTTAAGAGCCACTGCTTTCAAGAATTAGTTTACTTTCACTGCAGGCTTAGAAGAGTCATTGGGTGATTATGAGTGACCTGAAACTCGATGTCACACTGAACATGAGGAGTGTGGGAACATGAGGAAGTCAAGGGACCCTTGACTTCCAACAGCTGGGAGTGACTGCTGAAATCACGCATACTTGAGTATTTTTACAGAACTGCCTTACTACCAGGATCTGTTTAAATTTTGCTTCCTGTCTTATGTACTTTTTGGGGCCAATCTAATCAACAAAGAGCTAGACTGGGGTCTGTTTCCATTTTCTAATCTCTTCCAAATATTGAAGTCATTGGTTTTTTGGTTTCTTTTTAGACTACAGTGGTGAGAGAAAAAGCTATGTAATCAGCCCAGAGTTTAAGAACAAAATCTTAAATTGAATTCCAGTTCCAATTAACTGAATTGAACATTGGCATGAGAAGGGAGAGGCAATCAGGTATTTTGGGGTCATCATGGCTTGTGTTGTGGGGAAGATGAGAAAGCAAGTTCAACATCTCAAGGAGAAAGTTTCATCTTAGTGGAAATTGAACAATGAGTGGAATTAAACATCTAGAAGTGGTGTTCAGGCAGAATGACAGCAAAAATTACAGGGAGGTGGGAAAATTAGGAACTAAAGAATGATTCAGTGGGCCTGTTGTGTAGGAGACACAAGAAGCAGTATTATGAGGTGGAAATGTGAGAGCCTGAAGCTAAGAAGTTTAAACACTTTCCATAAGGAGAATGTTTCTCAAGTGCGAAACCCAGACTTGTTCTCCTGGGATCACTGGTTCCTTATGAGAAATTATACATGTCACACTTGAATTTTTAGAAGACCCTGATATTTGAAAAGACTCTGATGCTGGGAGGGATTGGGGGCAGGAGAAGGGGACGACAGAGGATGAGATGACTAGATGGCATCACTGACTCAGTGGACGTGGGTTTGCGTGAACTCCAGGAGTTGGTGATGGACAGTAAGGCCTGGCGTGCTGCAATTCATGGGGTCGCAAAGAGTTGGACATGATTGAGCAATTGAACTGAACTGGTATTTGATTGGGGCTTCCCTTGTGGCTCAGCTGGTAAAGAATCTGCCTGCAATGCGGGAGACCTGGGTTCTATCCCTGGGTTGGGAAGAACCTCTGAAGAAGGGAAAGGCTACCCATTCCAGTATTCTGGCCTGGAGAATTCCATGGACTGTATAGTCCATGTGGTCAAAAGAGTTGGACACGACTGAGAGACTTTCACATTTCACTTTCCACTTTCACTGACATTTGATTTAGATGCCTTCTTCATACCTGAATCAGTTCAGTCTCTCATATATGTCCAACTCTTTGCAACCCCATGGACAGCAGCACATCAGGCTTCCCTGTCCATCACCAACTCCCAGAGCTTGCTCAAACTCATGTCCATCAAGTTGGTGATGCCATCCAACAATCTCATCCTCTATTGTCCCATTCTCCTCCCACCTTCAATCTTTCCCAGCATCAGGGTCTTTTCCAATGAGTCAGTTTTCCACATCAGGTGGCCAGAGTATTGGAGTTTCAGCTTCAGCATCAGTCCTTCCAATGAATATTCAGGACTGACTTCCTGTAGGATTGACTGGTTTGACCTCCTTGCAGTCCAAGGAACCCTCAAGAGTCTTTTCCAACACCACAGTTCAAAAGCATCAATACTTCAGCACTCAGCTTTCTTTATAGTCCATCTTTCACATCCATACATGACTATTGAAAAAACCATAGCTTTGACTAGACAGACCTATATCAGTAATGTCTCTGCTTTTTAAAATGCTAAGTTGGTCACAGCTTTTTTTTCAAGGAGCAAGAGTCTTAATGTCATGGCTTCAGTCATGATCTGCAGTGATTTTGGACCCCCCAAAATAAAGTCTCTGTTTCCACTGTTTCCCCATCTATTTGCCATGAAGTGATGGGGTCAGATACCATGATCTTCGTTTTCTGAATGTTGAGCTTTAAGCCAACTTTTTCACTCTCCTCTTTCACTTTCATCAAGAGGCTCTTTAGTTCCTCTTCACTTTCTGCCATAAGGATAGTGTCATCTGCATATCTGATGTTATCGGTATTTCTCCCAGTGATTTTGATTCCAGCTTGTGCTTCATCCAGCCCAGCATTTCACATGATGTACCCTGCATATAAGTTAAATAAGCAGGGTGACAATATACAGCCTTGACGTATTCCTTTCCCAATTTGGAACCAGTCTGTTGCTTCATGTCCAGTTCTAATGTTGCTTCTTGACCTGCACACAGATTTCTCAGGAGGCAGGTAAGGTGATCTGGTATTCCCATCTCTTGAAGAATTTTGCAGTTTGCTGTGATCCACACAGTCAAAGGCTTTGGCGTAGTCAACAAAGCAGATGTTTTTTGGAACTCTCTTACCTGAATACCTGAATTCTCAAACCTGAATACCACCACTTTATTTTAGAGTCCTTGTTTGTGTCTGTAGTTATCTTGGTGCCGAATAATCACAAATTGTCATATAAATGAAGTATTCATGTTAGTTCATTTATTTTGAAGACAAAGTGAGTTCTTGTCCTGTATGTTTTGCTCAGCTCATGCAAATACATTTGAAAACTTCTCTAATTTTCTAGGAATATTATTTATTAAAATAAACTCTAAAAAAGATTGGTTCTAAGTGCATCAGTTTTCATGGAGGAAATGAGGTTGTCAGGATGCACTCCCACAAAAGGGTCTAGAATGTTTAATGGAGAACGTTCACCAACTCTTTAATCATTCCAATTCTTTTCAAGTCATTCCAAACCAGTTTAGAAGATAATCTACTGAATTCTTTCCATGAAGCTAGTTTTACACCAGAAAACCTACAAAGACTAGACCCATGCAGAAGAAAATTACAAACCAGTATCACTTGTATTTATGCAAAAATTCCTGATAAAATTATACCAAACAGAAGCAGCTTACTTAAATATAACATATCCTGACCAAATGGTATTTATTTCCAAAATGTAATGATGGATAATAGGAAATGAATTAATATGATTCATCAAATTAACTGATCTAAGGAGGGAAATAAGATTATTTCCATGTTAGTCACTCAAGTTGTATCAGACTCTTTGGGACCCCATGGTCTGTAGCCCACCAGGCTCCTCTGTCCATGGAATTCTCCAGGCAACAATACTGCAGTACATTGCCATTCCCTTCTCCAGGGGATCTTCCTGACCTAGGGACTGAACCTGAGTCTCCTGGATTGCAGGCAGATTGTTCACCCTATGAG
>SJXQ01004458.1:433787-621147 GCA_006408695.1 Aepyceros melampus
TCAAATATTCCCACCTCAGCCCAAAAGCCAGCACCATGCCCTTCAGTGGGAATCTAGAGGGCTTTTCAAAACAGGAGCATGAAAAAAATGACTGCAACGACCTTTTATTTAACATTAACCTGCAATTTGTGAGCACAGACTCAAGTGGGCTCTCAGAACTGCCAAGATGTCCTCTATGTCCCTGGTCCCTTCCTTCTCCACAAGCAGGGGCAATTCACATCCACTCTTTCCTCAGCCTCGTAATACTGCCTTCCCCATCTCACCCATTGCTGAGGATCACACTTCCTGATTTGCTGAGACTGAAGCAAGTGGACTTTCAGAGACTTCCTCCCACTCATGCCTCCGCTTACTCTGCCCTCCTACCATAGACAAACATCGATGTTGTATAAAAAGCCAAGCCCTCTACTTGTGCACTAGATCCCATCTCCTCTCCCCGCCAGACTTGGTTCCAACAATCCTTCCCATCTCCTACATCATCAGTCTTCCTTTTGCTATTGGGTCATCCCATCAACCAAATGCTACTAGTCTATCTTAAAAAAAAAAAAAAAAAAACTTGACTCTGCTTTTGCCAACAGCAAGCATCCCACTTCTCTGCTCCTGTTAAAGCAAAACTCTTCACAGCAGCTGTGTTTGGCTCCACCCCACCAAAACTGCTCCTATTGATTCCCAATGGCCTCCACATTGACAAACCAAATTTCTCAGCTGGCTTCTTACTAGACCTGTGAGCATCACTGACACATCTGACCCCTTCCCCTTGACTCATTTGCATCTCTTGCCTTTCAATTGACCAGTAATCACACCTTTTCACTTTCCACCATGGTCCCTCTTCTGAGCTCTTAGCATTGGAATGCCCCATCCATTCTTTGGTCCTCTTTTTTCTTCATCTCTCTAGTCCAGTCTTGTAGCTTCCAAACACCACCTAGTATGTTGAAGGCTCCCGTTTTTATCTCCAATGAAGACTTCCCTCCATTCCAAATTTGTATATCCAACTGCCTTCCTGATGTTTCTCCTTGGTATCTAATGTCATCTCAAACCATCACACTCAATCTTTCAGCTACAACCTCTGAGTCCAAACCTATTCTACCTGCAATCTTTGCTACCTCAGATCGTGGACTACATGCTTCTCCAGTTGTTCAAGCCACAGGACTTGCCTTTACTGCTAATACATCACTTCCTTTCACTTGCCATTTCTAATCCATTAGGAATCTTCCACCTTTGCAACACAGACAGGCAAAAGGAGAAACAAGGATAGTGCTAATGTGAGCCAAGATGAGAAGCATGGTGTATATGAAAGTCACAAAGGAAAAGATGTCATTGGGACCAATGGTTTCTACTTGGAAATAACAATAAGGATCCACAGGGAACAGACTCCTTGGAAGAAAAGTTAGGACCAACCTAGATAGCATATTCAAAAGCAGAGATGTTACTTTGCCGACTAAGGTCCATCTAGTCAAGGCTATGGTTTTTCCTGTGGTCATGTATGGATGTGAGAGTTGGACTGTAAAGAAGGCTGAGCGCCGAAGAATTGATGCTTTTGAACTGTGGTATTGGAGAAGACTCTTGAGAGTCCCTTGGACTGCAAGGAGATCCAACCAGTCCATTCTGAAGGAGATCGGCCCTGGGATTTCTTTGGAAGGAATGATGCTGAAGCTGAAGCTCCAGTACTTTGGCCACCTCATGTGAAGAGTTGACTCATTGGAAAAGACTCTGATGCTGGGAGGGACTAGGGACAGGAGGAGAAGGGGACGACCGAGGATGAGATGGCTGGATGGCGTCACTGACTCCATGGGCATGGGTCTGGGTGAACTCCAGGAGTTGATGGACAGGGAGGCCTGGTGTGCTGCGATTCATGAGGTCGCAAAGAGTCGGACACGAATGAGCAACTGAACTGAACTGAATAGGTAACAGAATAAGTTCAAGTCGTGAAGTTACCAAAGACAGGCAAAAATGAGCCTGAGGTGCTTAAGTTCCTAAATCATGGAATGTATATGTGAGCTCAGTCATGTCCAGCTCTCTGCGGCCCTGTGGACTGTAGTCCGCCAGGTCCTCTGTCCATGGGATTTTCCAGGCAAGAATACAGGAGTGGGTTGCCATTTCCTGTTTCAGGAGATCTTCCTGACCCAGGGATGGAACCCACATCTCTTGCATCTCCTGCACTGGTAGGTGGATTCGTTGCCACTGTACCAGGTGGGAAGCCCATGGAAAGTGCCCCACACTCCCACCCACTCAGCCATTCTCCGGGCTCCCCCACCCAATGCTGACCACCGCTGAAGAAAACCAGTATGACAGGGTAAAGGGGAAGGGAGAAATGGGCAATGAAACTTCAAAAGAACAATTTAAATTTTATGTATCAACTTGGATACTTCAAATTTCAGATCAACATTTCCAAATTTACTGTCTGGTCCCATAGGTTTTACTTATCAAGAACTTTTTCTCTCCTGGGACCTTTCCAAGTCCCCATCATCTTCTTAGGTTTCCTGTGCACTTCATATTGTACACTGAAGACACCAATTTGACCTGACTTTATCAGAAGTTCGAAAGTTTCTCCACATGGAAAAACACCTCATTCTTACCTTACACCCAGAGACTATAACCAGTTTCCACAACTCTTTTCAATTCAAGAATTCAACATCCTATTCAACATCCTAACAAGCCATTTTAAAAGCCTTATTTTGGTAACCTTATTAATTTATATAATGGCAATGTCAGGGCTTAAAATCTTTCAGGGAGGTTATGATCAGGATATTTATCTACTATTGATTCTCAAATATTAGATGCAAATGCATGTATAAAGAAATCTATCATTTGAAATATTATGGCTCTGAAAAACACTGAAAATAAGTTGAAGGAAAGTTCAACTTCTTGAAGATAGTACAATATAAACAGAGCAATTTTCAAGACTTCTACTGTGGCAGCAATACCACAATGGTTAAGAGCCCAATCTTGGAATAAAAAAGACTAGATTTTAAACCTAATGTGAATTTAAGCCAATGACTTTTATTTTCCTCCTGTAAAATGGGATGTAAATGTGATTAAAGGGCAACAATAAGAGATCCTTGTGGTGATGCATTGTTCTGTTTTATGGGTAGAACTGAGTGAAGGGTATACACGAGCCCTGAATTATTACTTACAACCTCAAGGGAATCTATGATTATTTCCAAGTAAAAGGTTTAAAAAAGTCACTCACAAATGTTGCATTAAATTTTATATTAATTTCTAAGTCATCCTAGGCAATTACATGTTTTCTTTAATTTTCTAAGTTAAAGATTTCAAATTACTTCAAATTTAACAATGATATAACCAGAAGATGGCGCTATTACTTCACGAATATACCACATCACAGACCTAGTCACTGTCACAAAAATAACACACTAGAACCTTATGGGTCAAAATTGTAAATGCAACAGTAAATTGCGTTGAATACCGTAAATTCAGCAGTATTCATACATGTCTTAAATGAGGTTTGACAAATATGTGATTTTCATAAGTCATTAAAAAATAAACAACTCATACAAACAATTAATTCTAGACCCACTTAACAGGGAAGTTTAAGTATGGCAAATACAAACCCATTTAAGTGAGCTTACAGCCATGTCCTGTGTGAAATGTCAAACCCCCCCCATAACAAGGAAGATTATTATCAAATCTGGTACTAAGCTATTACATCATTCCATTTTTATATGAACATTTTCTGCCTCACTGTTAGAACTGTTCATACAGACACAAGTACGGCTTTAACTAGAAGTAAAAAGACGACTGAGAAAGGGATCTTTTTTCCCTTCATAAAAGTAACGAAGTTTTTAGAACTTTCTCATGTTTTTTACTTAAAAACATTTAAAATACTTTTCAGAGAAAGAAACTAAGTTGCACCAGTTAATATATCCTTATCTAGTTTCATCAGATACTGGATACCCAGCAGAGGTGGACTATTTGTTATTAGCAGCGGGTTTGCGAGAAGCAGCCTCTAACACTTAATGGGGTATTTTTACAAGTCATGGCCACAGCCCATGTGTGGATCAGCACGTCCTCTGCACTCATTTTTAGTCACCTCACACCCATCTAACTAATAACCAAGCAATACAAGTGCACCCAGATGACTCAAATGATGCTTTGAATCCAACATAGTTAATACTGCCTTTGAGAATATGTTTTCTAATTAAGCAAAAATAAGCTCACTTTCCCCAAAACACTCATCTTTCTTTGCACAATTTCTTATCAAGTTATGCCTTTCCAAGGCTACCAACTAATTAGCCTGTTCTCACGTCAATTAACCAAACATATTTTGTATTCGTTTTATTTCATTGTTTACACAAGAACTGAATCAGTCCCGAGAAATAAGTTAGAATTAATTCTGAGTTTATTTTGAAGCATTACAGTGTTTAACCAGTTTGATGTATAAAGATACCAGACATAAAAGTAAACATCAGGAAGCACACATATATTCCCATTCTGAGAGAAGACATGTTATATACACAGAAAAAAATGCAGCAAATATTAAGGTATTCAAAGTAATTCTGACAATTCGGATGTGACATATTTACAAGAAAAGTATATGTTTTAAAATAATTAAATAATTTTCATAGAATTATAAAAGTATTGAGATAAATATTAGAAGACCCTGACAATCACAAGAACATTTTCCTATGCTACTGAATGCAAGGGGAGTTCTATAAAAAGTCCCAAAATAGAGCTAATATTTTGCCACTATGAAATATATCAAATTACCAATACCAAAATATTAAAATGAACATGCAGTGTGGAAGCTGTACCAAATAAAACAGCATTAGGCTCCTGAATATCGTCAACTGTCTGCACAAGACTTCTTAGGTGTGCCCATGAGAAAAGAGCTTTCTAAAAGAGCCGACGAAATGGATGCATCTGCAGAGAAAATAACAACTTAAAACCTTTTCATTCTACCATTTTCAAATGTAGCTGCAAAAAAGAGAAAAATCTAAATCTAAGTTTCAAAAATAATAGCTTATGAATAAAAATGTTGAGTGGTGCATTCTTTATGCATTTGGATTTTTAAACCGATGCTATGATAATTCTAATGTAACAGATAGTAACCTCTGGACCCCACTCTGATTTAAGAAATCCACTCCCACTTTCTGCTCTCAAACAAAAAGTCATCTGAGAAAATGAAAAGGAGAAACAGCGACATGTATGAATTTGAAATAAAACAGTACTGTAATATGGCAAAATATCATAAAAAATAGCAGCATATGAAATTCAAGACTATTTTCTTAAAGCGAATGTTTAAGACTGAACCGTAGAAACAGTACTTGGTCAAGCTGGTCTATTATTCAACACCTGAAACTAATGATGTTTGTTAGAGAGGAGCTTATACTTTTGACATCCCCATGATTAAATGTGTTCTCAAACTTGTGCTTAAAACATGTATTGCACAGATAGTAGAATAACAACATTCTGGTATCTCTAACACAAAATGGTATGCTATTTAGCACATTAACTTATGCTACTAAAAATTAATTTTATCCCAATTGTTTAAAACCAGTCACATAGGACTTCTGAGCACATTAATCTCAAAACATTCCTAAACAAGATGAACACGTGAATACAGGTTACTAGTGACAAAAAGCAGAGGCTACAACCACATGACTAAGGGCAGTATCTTTACATATAAATGAGGTCTTCCACTGATTCAAATATAGAAGAACTATTTACAAAATTTTGACAAGAAAATCAGACCTCTAAGAAATTTCATACCAAATAATTTTCACTGAATAAAAACCAATGACTGTGCTGCACATCTTGACTAAGATTTTACAAACAAATGTCCAAGATATACTTGTCTGAATTCTAATTCTCCAACAGTACAACCCACAACCCTCACTAACAGTTCAATAATACCCTCTCTATGCAAAATGCACTACTCACCTTGAGATCCAGAGCATCAAAGATGGTTACCGTTTCAAAACTGTCCACACTGTAGTATAAATTTTACAGCACCACAGACGTCATGAGTTTAGACATCTTTGTCTGGCAATATTTCAATCAATAATATTAACCAGTAAGAATGTGCAGAACTGAACATCTAATAGGAAGTCACAGTAGCATTTTTAAAACCACCAAAGTAATTAATAAGCATTTTTTCATGTTTTAAATTGTGAACGGTTAAATTGTCAAATTCACTAGGAAAAAGTGTCTCATACACACACATACACACACATACACTTTTATCATCCCAATGAGAACAAAGCTTCAGACAGCTGATACTAACAGGGCTTTTTTCTTTCTTTTAAAGAAATTACATTTAGTTTGGCCACTTGCTAGCTTCCTGGCTTACCAGCTAATAAAGAGGACAGTGACGAGGCAGGATACTCTACGCATTAAAACCCACTTCCCCTTTATCATCTTTGGCGAGAAGCCTTGTGAAAAGGACACTGAGGGCTGATGAGGCGGGTCAGGCTCCACGAGCTTCCACCTCACACGTCACTGACTGGAAGGCTTGCGTCATCCAAGTCCACGGGGTCACAATCTTGTTCCTGAGGGCCATTTTTACTTCGAGGTCTTAACAGAGCTTGTTCGATCACTTTGGAAGCTGGTTCTCTTGGAGAGACAGTCTGGACCTTGAAGTTCCCTGGCTTGACCTTGGCAAGAGATTCGTAAAATCCTCGCTTCTCCATGGGAAAGCTTGAGACCAAAGAGCTGCTGCGAGAGGCTGCGGAATGTGGGGCTGCTGCTGCGGCACTGGCAGGGAGGAGCGCGTGTCTGGGCTCGGCAGGACTGCTGGCGTGCTCCTGCAAAGAGGAGTGGTGGTCAGACACAGGCAATCAGTAACGACAGGGTTAGTAACTCAGTGTGAGACTTTATTCTCTGAAAAACAAACAGAACAAGACACACACAGAGCAGAAGCATGAGCCGTGCAGCATACGTGTGCAAGTTCTTTCCCAAAGCAGTGCATTTTTAGGGGTGAGTTTAGAGCGATGACAGCCAACAACCATTTCCACTGAGAAACCAGTTCTGTCACCAAAGTCAAATCTGGCAGCTTTGACACTTGAAAGGCTCAGTCAGCCTAGACTGGAATGCAGTGTACCAACTGCAACTGAACTGTGTTAACAGGGGGCCTACCGGCTTTACCATTTTTACTTAAGAGTTTATTCTCAATACACAGTAGGAATTATCCCATATGTTTAGAAAGATTAAACAATGAAAATGTGGAATATAAAAATAAAAGGCAATTATTTTTTTAATAAGCAGAATTAAACATTTTTCAAACCTATTATTTTGTCTGGTAGCCTCATAAACTTAAGTTTTTGCTTCCCTGAATTTCACCTGCAACCAATAATATCATAGTCCTTTTGCTTCTTATTTAACGGCATTATTTATTTTTGCATATGGCACACATTCACATGGCTTGACATTTTAAAGAGAGCAAAGGGTACATACTTAAGCATTTATTAAAACTGTCATAAGATAATTTCAGTTGTGAATATTCATTTCAATACTCTTCTGACTAAATTAAATCTGAAGTTAACCTTAAATATGACCATACCAAATGCACTGCCATATAGTTCCTAATTTATTGTGTTCATTTGTGACATTGGTGGCTTTGAAAAAAAAAAGTGCTACAAACCACCGAAACACTACAGATTCCCATTAGATGGCTAAATTTCACCTAACAGCTAATATGCCATGCAAACTATAGTAATATAGAGTTTACCCAATGCGTGTGCACCTGTGAGTTTGTACATATTACCACAAAGGTGCATTTCAAGTGGTGTAGCATAAAAAAGTTCCCAAATACATGAAATACAGAAATCAAAATTCTTGTGGCAACTCAGGAAATTAAGCTTTAGAAAATAGACAGGACTTTTTAAATTAGTAAAGTTCTGATTGTTTTTTTATTTTCATTTTTTTTAATAGACATAGCCAACCTGATGACTATAGTGAAATAGTTTGCGTTAGTGTTGACAAAGTCAGTTACGATTACTGCAGAAGGCAGTTTGGTTAACTCAACTTTCTAGAATCAGCTGTGAGTAGTGAGTAAGTCCGGGCCCTCTAGTAAGAAGGCATGTGTGCGTGAGAGCCCACATACGTGCTGCATTCCCCAGCTCTTGACGTATACCTCTGTATACAAGGGTTCGACAGCCTTCTGGCCTGCCGCATCTGGAACACAGTGCAAAGCTAAGATTAGAGTTAACCTATCCTTGGGGGGAAGGAAAAGAGACAGTTCTGCTGACAGTTAGAGACAGAGAGTCCACTTTGCCCCCACCACAAAGCACAAAACACAAACACCCTTCTCCAGCTTTTCCTCTTCCCAACAGATATTGTTTTTGCAGAGAGTCTCATACTTGCCTGCTGAAAGGTCACATAAAACACAGGTGGTTACAAAATTAACACCTCTAAAAATAATTTCTGTGCTATTCCAAAAAGGATATAAGAAGAATAACTTAAAAGTGAGAAAAGATGGGCTTTTTTCTATTTACTGACCTAGAGTCATTTCTAACAAGAAAAGATTAAAAGACAGCATTACTGCAATACTAGCACTGCAGGAAAACACTAGAAGTGCAGAATATCAGCATCGACAATGAGTCCCAGGAATAAAGGCTATCATGCTATATATCAGTGTTAGACTGCCTTCTGTAGACAATATACTGCATTTTAAGATGCTTGCAAGTTTTTCATTCCGTAGTAGATTTGTATTTTCAGATCAGAGATCAGTGACCAAAGTATCCTAAAGCTAAATCTTATTCTTATGATGTACATGGTAAATTAAAAAGTAAAAACATATTCCTTACTGAGAATGTTTAGCTGGTTTAATCTACTATACTGCCACAAAGATAATTAACATAGTGAAAAGCAGCCTTTTAAATTAACCAAGTGAAAAATGAGCATGAAATGGAAAGAGAACATTATATTTAAGGTTCAAGCTGCTCAACCGTCTTATGGCACTATTAAGGCAAAAAACCTAAACTGAAATTACAAGAAGTTAAAAAGGAAACTGAGAGAACGTCACAAAATTGTGTAATGCTACAACTAAAGGTGCCTTAAATGATTAGGTCAAATACCACACTAAGAATTGGTGAAATTATACCAACTCTGGACCTACTGACAAGTAAGAACTGCTAAAACAAAACAAGGAAACGTTCATTCTTTAGTTGCCCTGCTTGTGCATTTAAGACAATACAATGCACAGAAAAGTTATGTATACATAACACTATAGGAAGCATTAAATAGAAATGCATTATTTTTTTTTTTTTGCAAGTCCAATCGGTATGAAAGTCAACATGCAGATAAATCTCAAAACAGAAAGAAACCAAAAGGATTAGGGGGAGAGGGAGAAAAAGAACTTGACAGGATCGGGGATCCGAGGGAGTATCACCCCAGAGAACAGGAAACATACAGAAGACGCTGATCTGCCAGGTCCCCGCTGAGCTACAATGGCACCCGAGACGGCTTTAATCCAACTGTGCATCTCTTCAGGGCTATCAGCCTAAGGGGAAGGAAGGATTCATTCAAGTTTTCCTCAAAATCAGCTCTTGTGTCTATAAATCCAATGTGTTCATCTTGGTAATTAACAGTGTCAACAACAAAATCAGCCTAAGGCAATGGTTTCTAAGAAATTTTAGAAATCACTTTTTTGAACCAGGTTTTGCCAGGTAAATGATAACACATAGAAGTAAGCTGGGCACTTTTTTTTAAATATAAATTTATTTTAATTGGAAGTTGGGCACTTAATGTTCTAAGATGAGACATGTCAAAAGTGTCAACACGAACAGTTTTGGAGAGAAAACAAGAAGAGGAAGAAGTCAAAGACCTTCTCATTTTGCTCTCCAATCGTTACACTTGTCTGAATTTTCAAGATGGATATTTATGTAATTGTGCAATAAAAAAAATAAACCACTGTGACATCATTTTCGGAGAAGGCAATGGCACCCCACTCCAGTGCTCTTGCCTGGCAAATCCCAGGGACGGCGGAGCCTGGTGGGCTGCTGTCTATGGGATCGCACAGAGTCGGACACGACTGAAGCGACTTAGTAGTAGTAGTAGTAGACATCATTTTATGTTATTTTTCTAAAAACACTTTCTAACTGCACCCTAAAATCCTAAAAGCGGTGTTGGCAGGCGTATCCAAGGCAGGCTCTTCCTTGACAGGGCTGTGGCTTCAATGTGCATTAGAAGCCTTCCGATGGCTTCAGTTAAACAAGGCCCTCAGAAGGGTGGCGAGGTAGGGCCCCTTCTGGATTAAGTTTAGAATTTTAAAGACACAAGTAGTATTTTTGAACCAATGATAATAACAAAGAGTTTTTAAAAGGGAAAAACTCAAAGCAAGCAGAGGTAGAGTATACTTTCGTTCACTACAAACAAGAGCACCAGTCAAGAAATCAATTTGGTAAGACAGGTTTAAAAAAGCTCGTGCTCTAATAGTGATTCCTGATCTAGAAACTGATGAGAAGGAAGTAAGACATCCAGACAAATTTATTCACAAAATGTTTACTAACACGTTATACCACAGTAAATGTACAAAAACTATGTTAATGAATGATCAGTAACAGTACAGAAATAGTTTAACTGTAAAACACTCATATAAGAGAGCATAGTTCTAAAAGGCTTTCAGAGAATTCTTAATGACGTGGAAAAAGGTGACCATAATATAGTAAATACATAGGATATAACACTGTATTTCATATGAACCCACTTGGTGTAAAAAGATACAGCCTAATAAGAACAAACAAACCAAAAACAAGAACAGCTGCCTGAATGGAGAATTCTATGTTTTATCAAGCACCTCTCTCTTCACATTTCTGTATTTTTCTACATTTTCTGCAAAAAGAATATGTAATAACTTTTAAAAACAAAACTAAATGTTCTTATAAAAACACTTTTAAGTAAATTAATGTGTTAAATAAAAAGCATATTTTAAACTTAAACATAGGATACCTATCCACCATTAGTGAAATAAGATCTACTATTTATTTTTATTACAGATATTTGAGTCCCCCTTTTTAGAAAATTACCCAAAAGTGATATAATTGAAATTCCAAAATATGTGCAAAAATAATCCAAATTGAAAATACAGACTTAGTATCTAAATAGCACATTTCCCTTCCTCCATATAAAACTTAATTCGATTCAATTAATATATAGCGAAGAATATCTCTTTGCTGAACATATGATCTACCAATAATCTTAGATACAACATCATTTTTATTAAGTTGGCAATTACATTTGTCATAGTTTTCCTTACTTCTATGAGCAACACATTTATTTATGTTTATTCACCTCTAAAATTATTAATTCCTTGTTAGGAGGATCTATAATCTCAAAAGAAGTATCTTACCTGCACATAGAAAGTTCGAGACGATGTTACAATTTCAAAGAGGTTGTCTCTCATCATTATGTCACTGTTAACAAAACAAATTTTCCAATTGTACTCAAGCAGCAATTGTTTGATAGTTTTCTTTTCACTTATTTACCCAGGACCAAATACGTGTCAATAAATATTAAAGGTAAACTATTACTTTAATTGAAAAATGCCAAATTATCATTTTTCAATTTATTCTTGCATTGAATTCTACATATTTTATAGTTACATGTATTTTTAGAAAGGTGCAAAAACAACTTTAAAATCCAAAGTTTTCATCTGTGAAGAAGGAGTTTGCTCAAACAGTGGCACAGTTAACATATTTTCTTATTAAAGCTCTATTTTGCAGCAACCTTGAAATACTAAAATTAATAATACATCAATCTGTCAAGTATGACAGAAATTGTTCATATTAAATTCTCTCCTTGCCATTAATAAGCTTAAGAATTGTTCCCTAATTTGCAGTTTTCAAACAAACCAACAAAAAATCTCAATATTTAATCTGAAGGCTTTGAAAGTTTTAGCAAAACTCACTGGCAGTAATATAGAAAAATATCATCTGAAAGTACATCAATTAAACTGAGGAACTATATACTGTGTGCTAATAGTTGTCTTAGGCACCAAGTCTGAGGTGGTGCTTACCTTTGCTTACATTCCTGGACTTTATGAACCTCCTTAAGTGGTATTACGCGGAGAGGTTCCTTTTCCTATCGGAAAAAAAGCAAATAAACAGACATACATTTTAAAAATCTTTCCAATCATTAGCTGTCTTATTTGGAGATCTATTGTGAAAATCATGCTTCCTTCCTGACGCACATCTAAGACATAAACCTACCTTCTTGAACCATCTAGCATTAGAAGGGCTCAAATATTATAACCTTAAATATACTGTGTTTTGAAACAAGGAAACTGACATATAACCCATGTTCACATTATGATGTCCTAAATGATAGTGTAAGCTTATTAAAAGCCAATAACCATCTATCTTTTCCTCAACGAACCGCTATAGACCCAGTGAGTACTTCCTCAGAGTACTTCTTTTTTCATATAGAAGGGACCAGAGTAGTAAATAGCCAGCTTCTGAGTTAAATTTGTCATTTTAAAAAACACAGTTTATTAAATATGTACTAAGTGGGAGGACATGTGCTGGGTTTTAAATGTGTCACTTTCCACAATCCTAGAATACATGCACTATTATTCACCTGAGCAAACATGATTAGATATACTAATTACCTCAACTAAGGCTACAAAACCAGATACAGGATTCGAGTATGACGTAACTAGTTCCCAGTTGGCATGGTATTCACAGTATTAAACATTTCATGAAATACTATATTCTGTATTTCACTGAAAATGACACACCACTGAGTTTAAGACATACCAATATTTTATGCAGCACTAAGAAAATAATCAACAAAGACAAGACCTGGAGCTGACTGTGGCTCAGATCATGAACTCCTTATTGCCAAATTCAGACTTAAATTGAAGAAAGTGGGCAACACCACTAGACCATTCAGGTATGACCTAAATCAAATCCCTTATGATTATACAGTGGAAGTGAGAAGTAGATTTAAGGGTCTAGATCTGATAGATGGAGTGCCTGATGAACTATGGAATTAGGTTCGTGACATTGTACAGGAGACAGGGATCAAGACCATCCCATGGAAAAGAAATGCAAAAAAGCAAAATGGCTGTCTGGGGAGGCCTAACAAATAGCTGTGAAAAGAAGAGAGGTGAAAAGCAAAGGAGAAAAGGAAAGATATAAGCATCTGAATGCAGAGTTCCAAAGAATAGCAAGAAGAGATAAGAAAGCCTTCTTCAGCAATCAATGCAAAGAAATAGAGGAAAACAACAGAAGGGGAAAGACTAGAGATCTCTTCAAGAAAATTAGAGATACCAAGAGAACATTTCATGCAAAGATGGGCTCGATAAAGGACAGAAATGGTCTGGACCTAACAGAAGCAGAAGATATTAAGAAGAGGTGGCAAGAATACACAGAAGAACTGTACAAAAAAGATCTTCATGACCCAGATAATCATGATGATGTGATGACTAATCTAGAGCCCGACATTTTGGAATGTGAAGTCAAGTGGGCCTTAGAAAGCATCACTACGAACAAAGCTAGTGGAGGTGATGGAATTCCAGTTGAGCTGTTTCAAATCCTGAAAGATGATGCTGTGAAAGTGCTGCACTCAATTTGCCAGCAAATCTGGAAAACTCAGCAGTGGCCACAGGACTGGAAAAGGTCAGTTTTCATCCCAATTCCAAAGAAAGGCAATGCCAAAGAATGCTCCAACTACCGCACAATTGCACTCATCTCACATGCTAGTAAAGTAATGCTCAAAATTCTCCAAGCCAGACTTCAGCAATACGTGAACCGTGAACTCCCTGATGTTCAAGCTGGTTTTAGAAAAGGCAGAGGAACCAGAGATCAAATTGCCAACATCCGCTGGATCATGGAAAAAGCAAGAGAGTTCCAGAAAAACATCTATTTCTGCTTTATTGACTATGCCAAAGCCTTTGACTGTGTGGATCACAATAAACTGTGGAAAATTCTGAAAGAGATGGGAATACCAGACCACCTGACCTGCCTCTTGAGAAATCTGTATGCAGGTCAGGAAGCAACAGTTAGAACTGGACATGGAACAACAGACTGGTTCCAAATAGGAAAAGGAGTACGTCAAGGCTGTATATTGTCACCCTGCTTATTTAACTTATATGCAGAGTACATCATGAGAAACGCTGGACTGGAAGAAACACAAGCTGGAATCAAGATTGCTGGGAGAAATATCAATAACCTCAGATATGCAGATGACACCACCCTTATGGCAGAAAGTGAGGAGGAGCTAAAAAGCCTCTTGTTGAAAGTGAAAGAGGAGAGTGGAAAAGTTGGCTTAAAGCTCAACATTCAGAAAACGAAGATCATGGCATCTGGCCCCATCACTTATGGCAAATAGATGGGGAAACAGTAGAAAACAGTGTCAGACTTTATTTTTTTGGGCTCCAAAATCACTGCAGATGGTGACTGCAGCCATGAAATTAAAAGACGCTTACTCCTTGGAAGAAAAGTTATGACCAACCTAGATAGTATATTCAAAAGCAGAGACATTACTTTGCCGACTAAGGTCCGTCTAGTCAAGGCTATGGTTTTTCCTGTGGTCATGTATGGGTGTGAGAGTTGGACTGTGAAGAAGGCTGAGCACCGAAGAATTGATGCTTTTGAACTGTGGTGTTGGCGAAGACTCTTGAGAGTCCCTTGGACTGCAAGGAGATCCAACCAGTCCATTCTGAGGGAGATCAACCCTGGGATTTCTTTGGAAGGAATGATTCTAAAACTGAAGCTCCAGTACTTTGGCCACCTCATGCGAAAAGTTGACTCACTGGAAAAGACCCTGATGCTGGGAGGGATTGGGGGCAGGAGGAGAAGGGGACGACAGAGGATGAGATGGCTGGATGGCATCTCGGACTCAATGGACTGAGTCTGAGTGAACTCCAGGAGTTGGTGATGGACAGGGAGGCCTGGCGTGCTGCAATTTATGGGGTCGCAAAGAGTTGGACACGACTGAGCGACTGAACTGAAGAAAATAATCAAACCAAGAACAAGTGCAGCTTCTGAGACACCAAGGCTGGTACTTTTTGAACCAAGTAGCTACTGCTTCCAGCTAAGGCTCTTAGATATTGAAGTCTAAGAAAGGGTCCCAAGCTAATATGGCTATTCCTGTTATGCTATGCCATTTTTCAGTTCATTCAAAAATACTTGTTGATTATTTTCTAAGTACCAGGCACTGTGATGATAAAAAGGTCCAAAAGAGAATCTTTGCTCTCAAGAAGCTCATGCAGTTAACTGGTAAAGACAAATATGTACACAGTAACACCCACAGTGGGAAGTGTTATGCCCGAGGTGGGCATCAGGTATCACATGTGTAAAGGAAAAGCATACAAGTTTTTCAGAAGAGACACCTGAGATGAATCTTAAAACATGCCCTTCCTATTCTCCAGTGCTCTGTTGTCCAAGAGGAGTCACTAGCTCTGCCTAACTATTTGAATTAAAAGAATATCAAATATGGCCAGTTTTAACTTTAAAATTAAATACAGTCAGGATCCTCAGTCACAGTGGCCATATTTCCAGCTGTATTTTACAGCCACAGGTGCCACTAGCTCTGGCCAAGGCAGACAGCAGCAGACCATCTCTATTAGTGCAAAGTCCACCTGGACAGTGCTGCTCCGTGCCATCATCAAGGCATATGGTTCCTCTGTCAAATGTCCATCAGAAAGAGGTAGAACTGCATTCAATTTATCCAACAATCTACTGCAGGACACAGATCATGTGATGAGAGTATTTTAAGTAAGGATGCTACTCAAACAATTGAAAGAGAGAACTTCAGTCTTTGATTCTACCTTCAGATGGGACAAAAACATCTTATGTGAATAAACAAAAAAGTCAATCTGAAATAGGAAGAGAAAAATGTCAAGGGAGGGCAGGGAAGAGAAGGCAGAAATACAGAGAGTCAAATGTGAACTTTTCCCCATTTCCTCCACGGCCCCTTTAGAGGAAATGTGTAGACCGAGGGGTTCCAATGTTTTTAATTCTTTCAGAGTAGAATGCCTTTGAAAGTACATTCTTTTTACCTAAGTTGTATTGAACGAAAATACCGTTAACCAAAAGCATCACAACAAAATATACTGAACTGCATATATCTCCAAAAAACAGAATTTAATTATTTTAAAAATAGAAAACAGGACAAGAAATTATATAATTACCACAGTGTAACACTTCTAAAACCTTTTTAAAGCAACATTTATGACAAAGCAACATACCAGTTCAGATTTGAAGTAGCCTATTGTGTTTTCATCCAATTGAAAATATCTTCTCTTCCAGTTTTTCATCTACCAGAGATGAACACAGACATGAGGACTTCTGTTTCTAAGATGTCAAATGTTAATAACCACTTAATTCTTCTGATATGAACCCACAATCAGAAATGTCAAGCACCGGAAAACCTCACCACCTTCCCTTAGAAGAGGAGATACAGGAAATTTCATCTCTTTTGCTACTCAGGCCTTGAACTTCTAATTCAACTTTGGTGCTTGGCTTTTAGCTCTTATTATATGATTTTATAATATAGTCTTACATTTTTGATGCTCTGAAAGTTAAAAAAAAGAAAGCACTTCCCTACCCCCTCCACCTCCCACAAAGTAAAGGCTGTCAAGAGTTCAACAGCAAGTACAGGAAATGTTATTCAACTATATCAAGCTTCTTCATCTATAAAATGCATGAATCTTCAACAGGTACTTATAATACTAACTAGTAAAGTAACATGTTTAAGAAAGTGAACCTACTCTGTATAAACATTTTTTGTCAATGAAATATAGTTTTTGTGAAAGCACTTCAGATTTTCTAAGGGTCAGTATTTTGGATTTAAGAGTACAACAAAAAGGAATGTCTCCTTAAGAGCCCTAATTAACACACAACCTGATGAGAATTCTGCTTTGATCTACAGACATGCAAGAATGAAAAACCTTCAGCTTTCACCTTCATTTCCTATAGCCTAAAGAGGGTCAAACAATTAGGAGTGAAAGAATTTGCCTTGGTTGGCCTGAGCTCATCAGAGTTGCCAGAAGTTATATAAGATCAAGCAGAACTACCAGTAGATATTTAAGTAAAAAAAAATGTTTAAACTTTGAAGTTTATTTTCTCATGAAAATCTATAGATTTAGTTCATATTTTAGAAGGGTACTTTGGAACTGTAACAATACTGGCAAATGTGCTTGCTCTTTCCACAGTTTCTTATCACCGATCTATTATTTGGGCCAACCAGTAACAGCTCTTACTAACGACCAGGTGCTATGCTGTGAGCTCTCTCATCTACATCTTTCAAAAAACCTTCTGGATGGTAGGCTTTATAATATGATTTTCTACATACACACACACCAAAAAAACAAAAACAAAAACTGAGAGCCTGAGATGTTAAGTCAGTAACCCAAGGTCTCAGCATTTTCAACTCGGGTCAGCCCAACCCTGCACCAAGTAAGTGATCCACACCCCATCTCCTTGCCCTCCTTTTCTGCTATCTCCCTACTAGAGTTCCCTTTCCCTGACCCACTCCCAAGGGGGTAAAAAAGTCAACAGAAACCCTCCCTGGAATAAATTTAAATTGTTAGGAAAGCTCACTTAAAATTGCAAGTTAGTTGTAATGGGCATTAACTTACCTAGCCGCCTACAGACCAAGAAAATAATAGCACTGAGTTTTGAACACAGAATAACCCCTATGCCCTCTCCTGACTCCTGGTCAGCAAGCTGGTCTTTCACAAAACAAGCAAACTATGTGTATGTTGACAGTTTGCTAAGGCATACTCATTTTTCATTATTTCACATATTGTGTTAAACTACTCACCACTGCTCCTTGTTTTACACAATATCCAGCTTTGATAACTGCACTATCTGAAGGTGGTTTAGGAGTGAAGTAAGGAAGATGGCTTTGTGACCGCTTCAAATTATTTCTGTCAATAGTTTCACCACATTCATTCACTTCTTCTTTCTAGAATGAAGCAAAATAAAGTCTTTTCTTGCTTGTTTAGCTTAAAAGTATACTTGCAGTTCATGCTGTTATCCCAGCAATCTTAAAATCCATTAGTCAGGAAAACAGATCTTCAAGTATTTTCTAATTAATTTGAGATACTTAATCATAACTTTTAACAACATTGATTAAAACCCAGATTTCTATCTCTCTTTTTCTGCAAAAGTCTTGCCACCAGCACTTTTTTTTTTTTTTTTTTGGTAGGGGATGCTGGGGTTTAACTTTCTAATTTGAAATAATTATAAATATTCACAGGAAGTTGTAAAAACACAATGTACAGGAGGTCTTAATGTGCCCTTCAACCAGTTTCTCCAAACAGGGAAAACTATTCTATGGCACATTATCAAACAGACACTGAAACATGTCACAGACCTTGTCCATATCTCCGCAGTTTCATACACACTCACATGTTTCTGCGCATGTACCATTCTAGACAGTTTTATTACCAGATCCTTGTTCCCGCCACCACCGCAGCACAGAAGTGTTCATCACCACAAGGCTCCCTCAGGCTGCCCCTTTAGGGTCTCCATCCCCAACTGCTTGGCCCCCACTAATTTGTTTTCCATCCTTATTGTTCTGACATTTAGAGGATTTAATACAAATGGAATCATGCAGAAGGTGGGCTTTTGAGATTGGCATCTGCCACTCTGTATTATTCTCCTGGGAATTCATTCAGGTTGGTCCTTGTACCAACTGTTCGACTCTTCTCACTGAGGGCAGTAACGTCACGGTTTGGACGTCCCATTGGCTAAATCACCCAAAAGGGCACTTGGGTTACTACCACGTTTGGGTGATTAGGAATAAAGCTACCACATAGTCATGATAAACAATGTGAAATAATTTTTGGTGACTTAGAAAATGTTTCAGACCTAAGGGAAAAAAAGCAGTTTACAAAGTATTTCCATTTCTAGGGGACAAAAGGGCCTGGAAGAAAGGCTCAGAAGAAAACATGTAAAGTGCTAAATGTTGTTTACCTATGCTTTCCAGATTTTTTACAATAAAAACATACTTTTGAAATAAGTATAAAAGTTTTATGTTTTAATTACTGCATTTATTCAAGAAAGATGTACCATTTGACTTTTGATAACAATACAAAAATCAATATGCAGTAGCTAAACCATCACACAATAGTAGCTAAACCATCACACAATAGAAGAACTGATTTCTTACCTGAGTTGGGGTGATGATGGGCACACCACCAACAATGTCAGTTCTGTAAGAGACCTGCTTCTTTCCACATTCGCCTTGGCGACTTGGGTTATCAGGATGAGGCTGTGAGTCTAATGGCTTTGGGACCTAAAACAGTAACTTCATGAATCATTTTGCAACAAGCATTATCTGAGATCCTCTTTTATCACAGAATTTCCAACCAATCATAAGTCTATATACAACTGGTATATATAAAAATTATATATATATATTATATACCTTTAAGTTTTCATACTGATTTTTCTTTTACAGTATTTATGACACAGCCATCATTCACCATGTGCTTACTTGGGTAGGTACTATTTCATATATTTTCCCTTTTAATCCTCCTGTCAATCCTATGCATAGGAGGAGCATCACCAAAGCAGTAAGAAATCAGGCTCAAGAGGCATCAGGGAATGTAAGTCTAGATCCTGGCTGGTCCACGTTCTAGCTCAGTTTGTATAACTCTCTTTCTCATTTAACCACTATAACAACATCCCCATTTTATCAGAGCACTTGAGAATGGATCGCAGCTCTGTGCTGTTACCTTTCCCGTCCTTCCATTCCTGCCCAAGACTGTGCAACAGCCCGGAACAGGGGATCCGTCTCTTTAGATGTTCCCCTAATGGCTTTCTCCCCAGGCCTTAGGCCAACCCTCTACCCTCTCATCCATAATTAAACTATAATACCAGTTGTAGGCAGGAACAAAAGAATGAAGGAAATAAGAAGGACAGGGGAGAGAAATGAATTCTGGAGGGGAAAGTTTCCTGAATTCTTCTAAGAGATTTTATCTAAAAGGTTGCATGTTTTGGAGAGCTTTTTAAAGACAACATGACTACAGACAGAATTTTACTTGCCAAGATTCACAAAAATACTTAAGAGTGAAAAGGCTATATAAAGTTCAGTATACCCAGAAACAATCTGCTAAGGAAGTCCCAGTGTTTTCTAGTGAAGAGCATCATCTACTTCAATTATTCTGACAGAGAAAACGTGGCCACGTTAGCCGTAAGAACAGAAAAATGTACTAAAGGAATCTGAAACCAGAGAGAGAATTAGCTCTCCAACATCTGTATTAGCTGCAATGTGCTGCTGAAAGGCGACCCATATGAAAAGTGGCTACTCCTTATTTCAAGAAGTTGAGGGTTTAGTCATCTGTGAGAATTTCCTAAGAAAATACCTTTAATATCTCCCTAAAAATATACTAAAATTTACAGTGTTTTCATTTTTCTTCTAGAAATGATATTAAAAAACCTTTGCCTATACCATTAAACTCACTGCTTCTCATTTATCCTTTTAACAGAATGCTAAGTACAGCATAAGTCCAATGCTATAGCTCAACAATTGACTTAGAATTGCATTTTACAATCAAAATTATCTAAATCGCGAACATTTCTAAGAGCAAGAAAAATATAAGCAAAATACTCATAAATATAGTAACTCCCTTAAAAATTCTGAATGAAAAGTTAGCTCTCAAGGCAGTCATTAAAATAAACACATTTTCAGAACCGAAAAAACCAGTCAGGCAACTTGTAATGAGAATCACAAAAGTGACCTCACTAGACAGATGGGAAATGTCAGACACTGAACATTCTTGGTTTCACTGCCGACTGCTTTCCCCTCTTCCCTGCTTCCCATCTCTGATTGTTGTGATGGTTTCTCTGTGAGAGATTTGCATGTATTTTTGGCAAGCATCTGCACATGATCCTAATGATAGGAAATTCTAACAGCAGAAAAAGAAAAGGTAAAAATGACTAGAGACGAGATGAACAAAATGGCAAGCCTAAAGACTGAAACCCAAAACATTCAAGAACAAACTCCTGGATGTTAGGACCCTTCTGAGGGCTCTACCTACAGGCTGAAAAACACAAGTATAAAGTCTTACACTTTGGATTACATATATACACCATCTTGGTAAGACAGAAGTCCTGTATTCAGGTTATTCTACTTACTCCCAGCTGCCAATTAAAATGGGAAGGAAAAAAAAAAAGTGTGGAAGTTTGGCCATAATTTCAAAACACTTATTTTTAGATTAAAATCAAATACTGATTTTTTTAATCAAAAGCTACAGTGGGAAAAGGCACTATTTTAAAAAATATTAGGTTTCTATTTAGGAATATACCATATGCATCTTGGATATTCCTTAATAATCAACAGGGGACCAGCCCCACCATATTTATAGTTATCAATATAAATAGTTGAAAGTGTACTTTGAAAGTTGACTTTCCAAATTCCAGTCATCAATATTTCCTTCAAGGCTGGTTCCTCTCAGTTCAGTTGCTCAGTTGTGTCCAACTCTTTGCGACCCCATGGACTGCAGCACACCAGGCCTCCCTGTCCATCACTAACTCTCAGAGTTTATGCAAATTCATGTCCATTGAGTTGGTGTTGCCATCCAACTATCTCATCCTCTGTCATCCCCTTCTTCTCCTGCCTTCAATCTTTCCCAGCATCAGGGTTTTTTCCCAATGAGTCAGTTCTTTGCATCACGTGGCCAAAGTATTGGAGTTTCAGCTTCAACATCAGTCCCTCCTATAAATATTCAGGACTGATTTCCTTTAGGATGGACTGGTTGGATCCCTTGCAATTCAAGGGACTCTCAAGAGTCTTCTCCAACACCACAGTTCAAAAGTATCGTTCAGGGTTTTTTCCCAATGAGTCAGTTCTTTGCATCACGTGGCCAAAGTATTGGAGTTTCAGCTTCAACATCAGTCCCTCCTATAAATATTCAGGACTGATTTCCTTTAGGATGGACTGGTTGGATCCCTTGCAATTCAAGGGACTCTCAAGAGTCTTCTCCAACACCACAGTTCAAAAGTATCGTTTCTTCAGCACTCAGCTTTCTTTATAGTCCAACTCTCACATCCATACATGACCACAGGAAAACCATAGCCTTGACTAGATGGACCATTGTTGGCAAAGTAATGTCTCTGCTTTTGAATATGCTGTCTAGGTTGGTCATAACTTTTCTTTCAAGGAGCAAGCATCTTTTAATTTCATGGCTGCAGTCACCATCTGCATGATTTTGGAGCCCCAAAAAATAAAGTCTCACACTGTTTCCACTGTTTCCCCATCTATTTGCCATAAGTGATGGGGCCAGATGCCATGATCTTAGATTTCTGAAGGTTGAGTTTTAAGGCAACTTTTTCACTCGCCTCTTTCACTTTGATCAAGAGGCTCTTTAGTTCTTCTTCACTTTCTGCCATAAGGGTGGTGTCATCTGCATATCTGAGGTTATTGATATTTCTCCCGGCAATCTTGATTCCAGCTTGTGCTTCTTCCAGCCCAGCATTTCTTGTGATATACTCTGCATATAAATTAAATAAGCAGGATGACAACATACAGCCTTGATGGACTCCTGGCCCGATTTGGAACCAGTCTGTTGTTCCATGTCCAGTTCTAACTGTTGCTTCCTGACCTGCACACAGACTTCTCAGGAGGCAGGTCAGGTGGTCTGGTATTCCCATCTCTTTAAGAATTTTCCAGTTTGTTGTGATCCACACAGTCAAAAGCTTTGGCATAGTCAATAAAGCAGATGTTTTTCTGGAACTCTCTTGCTTCTTGGTTTCTCTAGTACTGCTCTTTCTCTCTTTTTTGTAAGTAAGGGGAAAACTGTTTTAATGACAGCCACCAACACACAGTCACACAGAATTCATCAAAGTGAGGAAAGCCATGATGCTAGAGGATGGTCCATTAAGATGGCATGGTACTATAATTAGTAAGTAGATAAATAATCACCATTCCTTACCCACTGTCCTCTAATCACCTCTACTCTGAAACCATATACCTCCAAAAGCTAATTTTGAATTTCCAAAACTTTCAAGTTTATATGTTACATTGTACTCAGCAGATTACTAAATTACACAGTTTACCAAATGTCACTTGGAGTGATTCCACAGAAAGGTAACTACACATATATTAAAATAGAAACTTGAAATTTACAAAGAAATCTACATGTAAATTACCAGCAACTTCCATAGGGAAGTACACCAGGTTAAAGATTCTGCACTTGAATGCATATGGAATTAACACTGATAAGATTTTTTTTTAAAGAACAGTGAAATAAAATGCTTCTTATTAAAGCATGGGAAATTCTTTCATTGCTATCCTATGAGTTAATGTGTACCTATATAAAACCAATTTTTACTAAGTGATACCAATTCTATACTCAATTTAACATAGTTATAACCACTTTGTTGACAGGCACAGATCTCTATATCTTAAATTTATATTTTTAAAATGTGAATTATAAAAACACATATATAATAGATTCATCTTTAAACTATAAAACTTTCAACAACAGCTGCAAAACCACAAAAGCTATTTAAGAGTGCACATACTTTGACACATTACCCAATTCCTTATCAGTTTCTCTTGCATTTGAGTAAGCTTAAAGTGTCACTTGTATAAGATAGTTTCATACCATTAATAAATTAGATACAGCAATTTAAAAGACCTCCCAAATGGCAAAAAGTCTAAGACCATTCACTACTTTTTCTTAAACAACTAAGAAACCAATGCTGCTGCTCATTGCAAATTGTAAAAAAAAAAAAAAAAAAAGGAATTACTTCAGTGAAATTACTACATATAGTTTTTATTAAAAATTTCCCAAATAGGGAATATTTGCAAAGAGTCAAAAACAATCAGTTAAAACCTTTTAAGAAAATGCACTTCTGAATCCGTTTTTTTAGAACTGCTTTCCTGAAACTGCACAAACCTAAAATAACTTCTGCTTCATGCACAGATCAGACGCAGTGCGTGGGTGTTTTCTGTCATGTGGTAACAAGCTGTTCTGGTGCAAGACCCAAAAAAAAATCGACCTAACTCTGAGAACAGCTTTAGTTATATTAACTCTTTATTGTGTTATGACATAAATATGGCTTATTCATTTAAATAGAAACAAACATATGCTGACTGTCAGGGCATAGTTTTTAAAGAGTAAGTCACACTGGGTCAGTAAATAACCTCATTTTAGTAAAAACACCCTTTCATTTACACAACCTCACCCAGGACCTCCTTCCCTATCCTTCCCATGTGGGCCTGCCGTGTGCGCTTCTCCACCAGTGTGTAAGAGGGGAAAGGGAAGAAGAGGCTTCATGAGGGAACAGTTCCTGTCACTTGCTCCGCAGCAGCAGTACTAAACTCTCCAAGAAATCTGTGTTCTGCTTCAGGGTCAGAGAAGAAGGATGGAGGCTCATTCTTTCAGGAAGCAGTGAGGCACTGAGCTTCAGAGTTAGGTTGCAGAGTCAAGCAGATGGTGTGGCTCAGAGCTCCACAACTTAACAGCTATCAAACCTATAAATGTCACTCGATCCTTCTAAGCCTCACTTTTTCAGGTACTTTAGGTAAAATCTTCAGTGCAAGGCCTGGCACACTACAAACAATACATATTAATGTTCATCAGAAAACCAAAAGAAGCCTGAGTTGGAAGCAGAAAACTGCAGCACAAGAAAATGAGTGCCCAGGAACTGGAGGGGAAAAACAGTGTGGCAAAAAGTTTCAAGCCTGAGACAAACCTCCAAGGGACACGTGGGCAGGACCCTCTGGCTATTACAGTTTTTCATTCTTCAGAGCAGTCCCCACCCCTGAAGTCTTTTCTAAGCCCTTCACTGTCTTGTCCTGCTCCTATCTTCAACTCCTAGCTACCTACGACCAGTCCCAGTCATGGCTTAAGAGGCAGACAGAATGCCATTTCTATTCCCTGGGTAGGTGGCAAGAAGTCTTTCAATCTTCCCTGCGGGGAGCGGGGGGAAACATATCTGAAAGGTAGAACTCTACCTGCATTTTCCCTTAGAAGCACTAGTGTAAACAGCAGTTAAAATCTACAGTAATACAGACCTTTATTAGGTACACAATGGGTTAAAAAGGCATCAATGGGCTGATTTTTTAAGGGCCAATAGTTATCATGTATTAAAACAAGAAAAAGCATTCATATTATAACCTGTCTTTAAACAAACTTTGAGGAACTCTGGGATAAACTGTTGGTAAGCTACAGACACTCAGTAGGTATACTGTACAATCTGTAAAGATCAAGATAATAAATTTTTTTCACACAAAAAATACATATACTTACTGTAATTTTAATAGCTTTGTTCAACACATTCACCCATTCTACTAGGTCCTGCTGATCATTGGCTTGTAGGAAATATTTCCTCATCCCTGCATTCATAACTGTTGAGAGAAAAAACAAACTACAACAGGTGAAATTGTGTACTTATTACCTAAACTTAAGTCTGCAGCAGCTGAAAAACCTTGTCAGCTTCAGTACTGTGACTCTTGAATTCGACAGAATGTCAGACCATGTATGATATTGCTTTCATCACTATGTATGATAATACATAGAGTATTATCAATAACACTCTAATCTGTAATGGTAACATTTCTCACTATATGTAAAAATACCACAATATAGTTAGCCAATCCTCTAATGATGGACATTTAGGCTGTTTCTGATTTTTGAAACTATAAAATATCCCAATGAAACATCACGTATGTATACTTCTCCACACTTTGGCTAGCATTTCTATAGGATAGATTTCTTACCATAGGCTTCAATAAGAAGAAAATTCACATTTAACATTTTTACAGATATTAGTAAACTGTCTTCCCCAAAGGTTGAATCTGACCAATACTGTATCCAAAGACCTAAATTATCGAATATTCCTCACTAGCACCTCTTTTGTTTTCAGCCCCGAGACGCTGTGACATTATTTCCTAGACTTCCTTGACAGCCTGGGCATGTCCTGCTAATGGGTGGTACTGGCAGGAGACAAGAGGTGGGAGGACAGTGGGGGAGGGGACTGCTCTTGCTGACGCCCCTCCAGTACCCTTTCCTCTCTCCAGTCCTGGTAATGGAAGCTGCTTCATACAGTTTTTAATCGCTGGGTTACTACAGCATTCCCTTCCTGCGCCTTCAGCTTCTCAACATCTGGTCAACCAATCCCCTGTAACAAATGCCCTGGGTTTGACACCTAAGTGTGGTGTGTTTTCCTGACTCTCTGTCCACCTAGTTGGTAAATTATAGCCTGTCTAAATCGGAATCTTTGATTACTGAGACAAATTAGTTTTATGTGTTTACTGGTTGTCTACATTTGTTTTGTAAGCTCTGTTTATTTTCTTTACCCGTATTTCTCCTGAGTCGTTCATTTATTTTTTCTTGATTTATAAAAGCTTTTATTTATAAGAACTTTTCTCCTTGGAAGAAAAGCTATGAACAATCTAAACAGCCTACTAAAAAGCAGAGACATTACTTTGCCAACAAAGGTCCATCTAGTCAAAGCTATGCTTTCTCCAGTAGTCATGTATGGATGTGAGACTTGGACTATAAAGAAAGGTGAGCGCCGAAGAACTGATGCTTTTGAACTGTGGTGTTGGAGAAGACTCTTGAGAGTCCCGTGGACTGCAAGGAGATCCATCCAGTCCATCCTAAAGGAGATCAGTCCTGAATATTCATTGGAGGGACTGATGCTGAAGCTGAAACTCCAATACTTTGGTCACCTGATGCGAAGAACTGACTCACTGGAAAAGACCCTGATGCTAGGAAAGACTGAAGATGGGAGAAGAAGGGGATGACAGAGGATAAGATGGTTGGATGGCATCAGCGACTCAATGGACATGAGTTTGAGTAAGCTCCGAGAGTTGGTGATGAACAGGGAGGCCTGGCGTGCTGCAGTCCATGGGGTCACAAAGAGTAGGACACGACTGAGTGACTGAATTGAACTGGAGAGCTTTTATGTTAACCCCTTCAGTTGTATTTCAAGTACTTTTCCCTATCATTAGTCTTGTCACTTAGTTCATGGTATTTTGATGAATCAGAAATAGCCTATCAATCTTTTTCTTTTCTTTAAGGACTCTAGCTTTCACATGGTACTTAGACAATCTCCCTGACTCAAGATTAAAAAATAAACCTTTATTTTTCTAGCACTTATGCATTTTATGTTTATAATCTTAACACATTTAGAACTTTTTATGCAATCTAATTTACATATACCCATTAGTGACTACTACACTTCTATAAAGCAAAGCATTCCTGCATATCGTTGTCAACAAACTACTATAGTCAACGTTCAAATTAAAGCTTATTAATTATATATTACATGATTTATTAAAAAAAACAGTATTCTAAGAGCTCAGACATCTACAGCGCTATAATTTTTTGTTTTTAATATACTTTTTTTAATGACTTCTGTAAGTCTCCAACAAAATTTTAAATAGCATACTAACACTCAGCTGAACGTGACTAAGGCAAGGAGGGAAAACACTTACTTCTCAAATACACTAGATTATGAAACTTAGACTGAGAACAAGATACTAACCCAGAGCTTCCTTGAATTGATACTAGTCTTATCTTGTGAAGGGCTATAAAACAATTAGTCTGGACCTAAAGAAATTTAACACACTATAAATCTGTTCTTTTATATTCTACTAGTGACTGGAGAAATTATAAATGCCATAAGTATAAATTAAGTGAGTAACTCACTAGGCTATTACATATGTCAATATATAGTTTTTGTTTTTAATTTCCAACACTCAGAAAAGCATAAGCTTTTCCAACTTAGGCTGAAGCTGTGTTCCCCTCATAATGGCTTTTTCCCTCTCAATGTTATTCTGGGCATCTGCCTAGAACATCTGAAGAGTTTAAAATTCTAAGCACTTGGTAATATACTATACCTGCTATAAAGGAAGTGCTTAATACATACATTTTTTTGAATAAGTAACATTTATAGAAAGGTATCTTTTCAGGGAAAGAAGAGAGGTAAATATACCTCTAAAAAGATTCTCAGCCCTATTTGCAGTCTAAATAAAAAATCATGTGCTTTAAGAATTATTTTCATGGCAGGAAGAGGCATAGTAATTTGATAGGAGGGAAGATCTGAGCCTGGAGCTAACCAAACCTAACTAGCTCATGCACCTATTAGCAATCCCATCTTATACAATCTGTTTAGCCTTGGACTCTTGTTTTCCTCGTCTGTGAAGTGAAGCGGAACCCGTCCCTCCTTTGAGGGAGGAGGCAATTGTATAAAGCAGCCAGCACAGGGCCTGGGAGAGAACAGAAGCTCCCTGTCACCATCTTCATCACCTCCATGATCGTCAGTATCAGCTGAATATTTCCAAGTAAGAAGGCACTGTGCAAAATGTTAGAGCAAATTACAAAAAACTTTACTAACAGTGATGAGGAAATGGCAGACAGGCAAAGGAAGGAAAAAAACTTTTAATAAGAGTAATGATAGACTGTATGAAACCTGTTAAGTTTCCACGCTTTTAGGGCAAAGGTTTCATTGTGTATAATGAATGCAGAGCAGAGGCTTGCGCACTTACTAGCTTTTCACTTAAGTACTTCCCTTATTTCATTTTGAATCTTTACCATCAGAGTGAATGTACCAAATGGATAAAACCTGAAGCACAAACATTAGCTTGATTCCAAATAAAAATCACCTCACAACCAAGGATCAGCTGCTATGGTTCAAATACGATAATGGATCAAATAGTTATGAGACATTTTATCATATTCCTTTGCCAATTTTCTTCTGTTTTCTTTTCTTTTTTTTTAATTTTTAGTTTGTTTTGCTTTACAATACTGTATTCGTTTTGCTATACATTGACATGAATCAGCCACGCTCTGTCCATTCTTTCTCTATTAGTCACACATCAGTTTTCTGAAGGGAGCTTCTAATTTAATTTTATTTCTCTCCTATTACCTGCTTCATTTTTAGCTTTCTTTGCCTTGTTATTCTGAGTTTTTCATAGTCTCATGTTCTTTCCCCCTATTTGACAGTTTTTTCTTCTCAAATGTCATATAATTCTGGGCTGGCCATTCATACTTAAAAACAAGATACCAAAAAACTCCTTGGAAGTTCTCTTGAATATTATGTAGGGATTCTGATTGGTGGGCATCACTGTGCAGCAAGCCCCTCTGGTGGAAATGCCAGCTGTCAGTCCCTATGGCTGTCTTCTCTGGGGTGTTCAGATTCTTGCTCCACTTCCACCTGGCTGCCTGATGCTCTGGGCCTGGACACAGGAAAGAGCTGCATTTGGTGGCAGACTTATCTAATCCTCCCGTTTTCCGTTTCATGCCTCATTCCCCCCTCTACTCTGGGACTACTGTCCCCAAGCACATAGCCTGACTGATGCTATTTCGGGAGATACTACACATGCCATTCCTTGCTGGGATGGGGGAAGGGTGGCTGCCTGCCTGAGCCAGCTGGAGGAAGGGACCAGAGGTTGTTTCTATAGAGACATGCAAACAAAGTCCCTGTGCTGGGTCCTTCCCTAGACAGGATCCAGCACCTAGCCTGTCCAGAGCTGGCATGGGGGCAGGATACGGAAATGGCTAGCTTTCCAGGGGCCTCTTCTACTCTATTTCCTCCTCCTCCATCCACTTGCCATCTTTTACACTGTGAATTCTATAAATCTGCTCGTTTCAGGGAATATAGTTTTGAATGTTTCCTGTTCTCCCTGCTTAGGGACAATTGAGAAGGGACAATTGAGAAGAAAAGGGGAAGGAATAGTCATTGGAAGGACTGATGCTGAATACTGAAGCTCCAATCCTTTGGCCACCTGATGCAAAGAGTTGACTCATTGGAAAGGACCCTGATGCTGGGAAAGACTGAACACAGGAGGAAAAGGAAGCAGCAGAGAATGAGATAGTTAGAGAGCACCACCAACTCAATGGATGTGAATCTGAGCAAACTCTGGGAAACGGTGAAGGACAGGGGAGCCTGGCATGCTGCAGTCCATGGGGTAGCAGAGAGTTGGACACGACAGCAACCGAGCAAGAAGAACAAAAAGGAAGGAAAGTCTTTATGCTGCCATTTTTATGGAACTTGTCGGTCCATTTTAGAAGTTAGTGCCTCTTTTTGAAGGTAAACATTTTATGAATCCTTACTCCCTCTAATAGGGGCCTCCCAGGTGGTACAGTGTTAAAAGAATCTGCCTGCCAATGCAGGAGACCCAGGAGACGGGGAAGGGTTGGGAAGATCCCTTAGAGAAGGAAATGGCAACCCACTCCAGTATTCTTGCCTGGAAAATCCCATGGACACAGGACTCTGGCAGGCTACAGCTGTGGGGTTACAAAGACTTAGACAAAACTGAGCAACACTCCAACAGAAGACTAATAAACTGCTGGCAGAGCAAGAGATAACTAATCTTCATCTCTGATTTCAACGAAAATCCCTCATTCTAAATACCGAGATAGCTGAATGTCAGATCTTTCCCTGTATACTGCTAGTCCTTCAAACTGTATGTTTGACATTTTACATTAATAAATTTCAAGAGTGTGTGCATGATATACTCCAAAATACAACGTTCTCTGTCACGTGACTTACCCCCCCGGAGCCTTTCATTCAACAAGGTTCTGAGGAATTTTCCGATTTAGCAACCAAAAATTATAAATTTGTAAAAAATACGTGACTTTTTATAGCTTCTTAGTGGTGATAAAAGCATTACAGAGGATCCTCATACTATATCCCACTTGTATCACACTTTCTTACTGGACATACACAATGCTATCCCTACCATACTGCCTACAGAAGAAATCTGCCCTTCCCAAGCAAAAAAAAAAAAAAATTTAACAAATATCTTCTACTTTAATGTAAATAGTCTCTTCTGAGGTCAGCTGGAAACTCCTACTAATTTTTGTCCCTTTCCTCACTAATGTCCACTAACACACTGAGGGCATACATATTCCCCCAGTTTTAACTATACCCACTATGATAACAGATTCTAACGTTCTCCATTTTTGATCTTCAAGCTCCATCCAGTCCCTAATTACTGTCACCAGAGTATTTCCATCCAGTCCCTAATTACTGTCACCAGAGTATTTCCATTTGGATGTTTCTCTACCATTCAAAGTCCATACTAAATATTTCACCCTATACTAAATATTTCACCCTATCAAATCAGCTCTCCTAGATCCTCGATTTCTTTCCTTGAAGCAACTCTATTTGACATCTCTGTCTTCCCTTCGGTTCCCACATGTCCAGTCACCAAGTCCTGGTGCTTTTCCTTCACTCCTCCTCTTTCCCCCAGTGCCTAATTATCCTAATTCAGGCTCGTGTTAGGAACAGTAGTTTAAAAACCACTAACCCATCTCCTTGCATCACACTCTATCAACACAAAAAAACTTCCTTCACCTTCTATCTTCTCTCTAGATACTCTCTAATCTCTTACCTCTCATTTTCCAAAAAACAACAAGAAAAAATCACTTGTCAGCATATTACATCCTAACTCCTGCCCTTTCACTTTTCAGTCTCTCACCACTCTCTCTACTTCATTCAGTGCTCAGATCCCCCCATACACCATGTTCTTCTCCCCTGCACCTCTCTGTCCAGGGGTCCTCCCACCTTTTCTCCCCAGTGACAAAGGACGATCACGTTAGTCGTGTGGCTCATGTAGTGTGGCTCCCTTGTCTCCCAAGATCCTCGAAAAAGGATCTGAAGCTCTTCTTCTGTGACTCTATTAAATAGATTGCCATCCCTTTATCTACCGCCTGTGATAAATGCAATGATAGTTCCCTGGCCCTGTACCTGATTTGGGGCTCCAAAATAACTGCAGATGATGACTGCAGCCATGAAATGAAAAGATGCTTGCTCCTTGGAAGAAAAGTTATGACCAACCTAGACAGTATATTAAAAAGCAGAGACATTACTTTGCCAACAAAGGTCCATCTAGTCAAAGTTATGGTTTTTCCAGTAATCATGTATGGATGTGAGAGTTGGACTATAAAGAAAGCTGAGCGCTGAAGAACTGATGCTTTAGAACTGTGGTGCTGGAGAAGACTCTTGAGAGTCCCTTAGACTGCACGGAGATCCAACCAGACCATCCTAAAGGACTGATGGTGAAGCTGAAACTCCAATACTTTGACCACCTGATGCAAAGAACTGACTCATTGGAAAAGACCCTGATGCTGGGAAAGACTGAAGGTGGCAGGAGAAGGGGATGACAGAGGATAAGATGGTTGGATGGCATCACCGACTCAATGGACATGAGTTTGAGTAAACTCCAGGAGTTGGTGATGGACAGGGAGGCCTGGTATGCTGCAGTCCATGGGGTCACAAAGAGTCGAACACAAATGAGTGACTGAACTGAACTGAACTGAACTGTACTATCTGTGAGACTGCGGCCTGGGAGATTCTTAAGGGCAACAACTGCTTATTACTCTCACAGCCCCAGTGCCAAGCAAAGTGCATATATACTAGTCCTTCAATAATGTTTAGTGAAGTCGCTCAGTCGTGTCCGACTCTTTGCGACCCCATGGATTGTCGCCTACCAGGCTCCTCCCTCCATGGGATTCTCCAGGCAAGAGTACTGGAGTGGGTTGCCATTTCTGAGCACTTAATCAAATACCCTAAACTACCTTGCTCCCAAGCTGTGAACTTCTCATTTCCCATAAGCTGTAAACTAAATCCTTTCCATTATTTAAGCACTGAACATCAAATAATAAAAAAATTAATCTCTCTGGATGTGATCACTGTAAATGCCTAGACAATGATTACACATGGGCAGAGTAGGAGGAGGTTGTGACTGGGATGGGATACAGGAAGAGGCTTCAGGGGTCGGGGAGCAGTTTTACTTCTTCACCAGATGGTAGTTTCAGGCAATCTGCCTTAGAATAATTCACTAACCCACAGGACTAAGTCGTGGGCCTTCTGTGACTGTTTTCTCTTGCAAGATGATGTAATTATATTAGTCTAACTTAAATTACTAATATATAAAATACGGCTACTCACCAAAACAGAACTCAGCCTTTGGCCTTAGTTTAGTTGCATCGCTAACCTAACAAGAGAGAGAAATGAATCACTCATTTCTTCATATGCTATTATAATCAAACTTAAACACTGTGAACTTCCACGTGTATGATTTCCCAGTACTCACACACATTTAGCACACAGATCTAAAGTTAAACTTTAAGGTAAATGAAAAAATAACTATAAATCAAATTTAGAACATGGGTCCCAAATGTAAGATGTGCAAAAACAAATGATACTTCCATGCTCCCTTTTAACAAAATTGTTTTTTCTTCAAAGCAAGTATGAAGAAACCAAAAATAAACCAGCAAGTTTTATGTCACACATACAAACATTTTTGGTTTCATGTAATTTTCAAAATACCCTCAAGGAATACTCCAAGAAACCATGAATTCTTCCCAAATTGCATATTTCTAAATTAACTGCATGAGGAAATGGTTGGGTAAGGGCCAGACTGTATATTTAATAAAGTCCAAACATCCGGAAGACACTGATCTGCAATGAGGAAGCCAATGGCACCGGACCCTCACTCGCGCACTGAAGGGCCTGGGACAAGGGACCCCCTCCACTACATGCAGCACACGGCTCCATCTGGAAAGTGAACGGCCAGCTGCACCTGGCCGCTGCTAGCCCTGCAGATAACGGAGCTCACGTGGAAGCCCCTGCGTGGCTGTTGGCCGTGCTGCTGCCCAGTGTCAGGACTTGCAGCATCTGTTACGTACCTTCAGAAGGAATTCTAAGTTTAGGTTTCCTGACTGATCCCAACTACAAATTCAGAGCACTGAATCACAATGAAATTTGTTCCAGGGATAAATTCTGAGGGAAAAGTGGCAAGTCAAAAGTAGAGTACAAGCGTACAATTCAAACTTCAGTACGCTGCGGGGCAGAGGTGAAACTTCACTACACAGAGAAGGTTATATTTAAAAAAGGAAGCAAGGGAGGAGGGGAAAGTGGTGGCCAGTCAGTCTGCCTGTTTTACTCAATTAATATCTTAATCCTTAAAAAGACCTCCCATTTTAAAAAAAGACCAGGCAATAAGCAATTGAAAAGATACAGGCATATGGGCGATTTCCACCTCAACTGCCTATTTCAATAAAATAGGTCTTTCCACATCACTTCACTAAAAGTAAAAAATCCCTGGCAGCATGTTTACACTGCAGTATATGTATACTGCAGGCAATCAAGTAAATTGATGAGGGGGTGGGGTGTTGGGGGGGCATCTACAGTTTATTCTACAATGGAATCCTACACTTCTTAACAAAAGTCTCTATAGAATTTAAGTTGCAAGCCACCCTGAAGTATTACTAAATGTCTTAAATTTATAGGAACACTTGAGGTATACTTAAACAAAATTTGTCTTCTGCAAATTTACATAATAACAATTTTAAAGTGAAATGGTTCCTTTAAATATGTAATTTTTGTTGACCAAGGACTATTTTATTTCTTGGTCAATGAGAATGAATAGCTCTATTATGATACTGATAACAAAGCTTTTTATTTATCAAAAATATATTTTTCTTTTAAACAGAGGCATACTTATAAATTGGTCCTCTGATGAAGACCTTTGCTAATAAATCCAAATATATGCATAATAGTATTTATATGCATATTATTTAATCATATCTCAAGTCATCACCAAGCTTACTACTTTCTGTAAAACAAAACTATTAATAGTTCCTCAGCATCTCTCTATCTCAGTTCCCAAAACAGTAATAAAAGATAATAAGAGAGGAAAAACTACCTAATACAAATCTAAATTTTTGAAAAGAAAAATAATAGTATTGCAAAAATTTCTGAAAAGTCAACAAACATAAAAAGAAATTAGTAGAGACAAAGTCAAATGAGGGAAAAATCATCTTTCATCATGAAGATAGTTCATATTCTCCTCAAACTAAGACATAAAGAAACAAAAAGTCAAAGGTAGTGAGATTAAAAATTAGTTTAAATAAACACAGATTTAGAAAAATCTTCACCAGATTTCCCAAAGACAGAACCTATTAACAGACCAATCTCCACTTCTGACATTCATATGCCTAATCATAAAAGCTAATGTTAACTTCCCAATTTGCTACATTCTATCATTTAACTCTGTATTCTTTCTAAATGTAATAAAATTTCCTAATTTTACCAAAGAACTTCCTAAACATAGTAATCAGGTACTGTTTTCAGTGTGATATGAACCACAACGTCATCTTAAATGACAAAGAGAGGAGACGGCTCCTTTTATTCATACTCTCATTCTAAGGGATCCTCATTCAAGCATGAATGTAAGACAATACAGAGAGACTACCTTTGAAATGTAGGTAAGTTTAATGGCGCCAACACGTGATGATCCAGAAGGTAGGTTCTATAAACAAATTATTAACATATAATTAATATCCAACATTATAAATTTTTTTCACATAAAATGTCCTATATACACTTAAAAAAACTTAAGAAATCAGATGTTTAGATGTCACACTTTACAAATTAACTTTTCAGTTCAAGTATTTACTAGGTTTGAAATCAAGTGGACAACACGGATAACAACACTGAACTCTTTCTGTTCCACCACAACACATTCTGTTATAGCTAAAGGCTATTTTGTTATCATTATATCTAAACTTTTTTCATGAGTTTAACAATCCATAAACAAGATCAGATTTTGTTCCAGAAAGCAATGGGGAAAAAATATATAGACATAAAACAAATAAAAAGGTAAGAAATTTCAAAAGAGTACATATATTACTTTGTTTTATTAAAATTATTAAATCACATATATCGCTTTAAAAAGACTGGATTTTCCCCCATTTAAATTATGTTAGTATTTATTACACCATTACTAATCTACATTGATACCATTTTTCAAGAAAATTATTGACACTTTTAAAACAGAGAATGTATATATTGGCACATTCATAAAGAATGTAATTATTCTTCCCTTCTCAAGTTTGGGATATGGTATGTGTCTTAAAAGGAGAATCATTTCTGGCTGAGGCTACCAGAAAAGACTCAGAGGAAGAATGAAAAGCACTGAAGCTGGACTTTATAAAGAAAAAGTTCGAAACACACAGGAGAGCGAATATTCCAGACAGAGGAACAGATGAGCTTCACCGAGTGGATGAGGATGTTCTGTACTGAAACGGGAAAGAGACTGCTGAGCTGTAAAATGGGGTCACACAGGGTTGAAGTAGGAAACAGTGGTTTAGGAACTTAAACTAACAACCTAATCATAGAGGACCTAAATAAGAAACAAAGTAGCAAGGAATTTATACTGTTAAAACTTGGAGGGAATTCCCTAGCCATGCAGTGTTTAGGTCTCAGTCCTTTCAGGGTGGTAGCTGGGTATCATTCCCTAGTCAGGGAACTAGAATCCTGCAAGCAGCCAAAAAAAAAAAACATATATATATATATATATATATAATTGAAATCATTAAAGAAGGCTTATAAGCAGTTCTGTAACCAAACTGTGCTTTAATTAACATGTACTGGACTATAATAATCAGGGAAGATGGAGATGGGAAAACCAGACAGAAAAATCTGTGAAAAAGTAATAAACATAAAGACTGACAGATGATTTCAAAAGTAAAAGTAAAACAATCCTGATTTTGAAAGCTTCCTCCACTATAGATTAAGGATCAATTTTTAACTTCCTTTATAATAATGTACATCAAAGAAAAAAAAATCTATGGGTTTATTCTCATGAATGATTAAGGGGTACCTGTCTTAAACCTCTGTAAGCTTAGTGGAAACAGTTAATGATACGGAAGCCTAGACATTTAAAAGTCGGGATTCTCAAACACAAACTGACTATTGTTTACAGGGACAAGTCTTTTCAAAACTGTCACTTCTATGCAGAGTAAAACTGCGTTACATTTTTCTTTAAACTCCAGACTATATATTGATATAAGCTTCTAAATTTATATCATAAATACGTACATAAAATTATAACTTTTAATGTGTATCTTTAAATGGTTGTCCTTATACAAAATGTTTTATGTTTAAAGGGTTTTTTCTTTTCAATTTGGATAAGGAAATGTAATGTTAAAATGTCTTCAGGCTCTTCTAACCACTATCAAAGAGTTTTTTTTCCCCAATACTGCTATTCCACAATTTGAAATCATTATTTTTCTTTTAAGTCCTCCATAATTCTATCATCTGAACTAGCTGAATACAGCTCTAATCCCATGGGTGAGAAAACGAAATGAGCAACTATGTCCTGACTGTATGACATAAAAGGTCATAGATTAGTGACACGGTACAATGAAATATAAGTACCTGGCAGATAGAGGATATTCAAAATATCTGGTTTCTACAAAGTGGTATGATTGCTGCCAATTTCAATCAGAAAAGAAGTGGGTTTCAAATCTGTTACTTGACAATAAACAAGAAATAATAAACTAGTATGACATTTAAGATAAAAAGAGAAACAAACTATTTATTCTTATGAGTTCCTCTACTCATTTTGCAAAAATCCTTTCAGGTTTTCCAAATTCACTTTCTAATAAATTAATTCTCCACCATTTCTCACACCATCAACAAAACACAGAAAGCCCCACACTGATTCCCTAGTAATACTCTAGAACGGATTTTTAAACCGATGGTTAATGTAAAGAAAGCAGTTATCAGAGGAAGAATGGCTCCCTAAGGATAGGCTATTAAAATCAGTAAAACAGTATTACAGCATATAGCATATGCAACCAGGTTGAATCATATGAAACTGCCATTTTTTTAGTAGATCTAAATGGTAGTAACATGGCAATTTCATGTGGTTCAACCACAATAGCCTTAGCAAGATATTTTACTAAAGTTTTCATGAAGAGGTATGTCTTAATACATTTTAAAGTGACACAAAGCTGGTATTGAAGGCTAATACACTGGATGATAGAACGCAGATTGTTAAAAATTCTTATTAGTTGGAATGAAGAGATAAATTAAGAACAAACTGAATAAAAAGACAGATTTAAAATTCTGCACTCCATTCAAAAAAAATGGGCTAATTAATTACACCACAGAAATCTGGCTTTAAAAAAAGAGTTCATGTGAAAAAGATCTAGCTAAGTACACACTTTAACATATACCCTCCCTCCTACAGCCAAAGCCAAGTGTTTTCCAGGTAAGCCACAGGGTTCCTTACTTTGATTTCCTGCCCCACGCTATTGGGTGAGCACTGAATACCCATTTCTTCACATCCTGGCCAAAATCACACTCTTTCTTCCAAGTCAATTTCAAATGTTACTACCACTTCTGGGAAGACTTTCACTCCCTCTGCTAGCTACAAATCACAACTTTCCTCTGAAATCCAAGTTTAAGGTTCCTTTGGTGTAATACACATATTCTATTTTGTTCTTTTCCTTTAGTTCTATTTAAGTGGAAAGTACTGACAAAAGGAGAAATTCTAAGGAGAAAAACCTATTATATAAAGACAAAGAAACAATCAAGCAGTTGTAAATAACATCCAGGAAAAACTGTACAAGAGTCAACCAGATCTTATGAAAGAGACAAACCAAGGAAGCTCATAGGTAGAACCGAGCGATGGCTTGTGTGGGAGGAAAATCAGAAACTGGAATCTAGTAAACTGTAATCAGAGGGAGTCATGAGGGGCCAAGTTACTCTCCACCTTGAAAACGTGGAGTGGGATTGTGCTACAGATTAAGAGATGGGCAATAAAAAGAAGGAACTGGATTCATGTTTTTTAAAAAAGGGGGAAAAAAAAGGTAAACATGAACTTTGGATTTCTGCTGACTTGCTCCTTCTCCCAATGACTCTGGTCAAGTAAATAAAGGTATTAATCATGTGGCTGCACAGACAGGTTACTATCACCCAAGGAAGTTGGTCATACTGAGAGATAAGGGAGTAAAACAGGGTATCGATAAGTTCAATAAGGACAACGGTACAGAAGACACAGTTCCTAGCAAAAAAAGCCTCATACAAGGTCAGCAATCAAATAATGCAAACTGAATTAAAATATAAATAATCCTCCAAAATCTGAAAGGCTGCATGTGGATATAGGACCAAATGTATAGAGAATCAAAGGGTAAAAGTAGATCAATAAATAAAAGATACAAAGAACTAGATTTTGGCATGCAAAACAATAATTAAAGTTGTCTCAAATATAATAAATCTTTTAGTAATGTGTAGTTCAAACAACATAGTGAACATCAGGGATAAATGGGTCTCTTGCATTAAGGAGGAGACTGAATTAATACTAAGGATTAAGATCCCTTACACCTCAAAAAAATTAATTTGAAGTTTATAATTTCTTTTAATTATCAGTAGAAGTTGTCAGTAATATCTGGTATAGTAAATGATAAATGGATAAACTTCAAACCCAAGATATATGACATTATATTTTCTAAAATAATGGCTGATAAACTTTCAGTTACATTGTGTGAGCTTGCGTACATTACCAAACCCCTAGAGGCCTTGAGTATCACCTTACTACCTTTCATATAAGAGAATTTTTTTAAAAAACCTATCACTATCAAGCTCCAATTCACCATCTCTCCTTGGTCTATTCCCATTAGAAGAGAGATGAGGGGATGTTTGCTTCCAGACTGGACTTGCTTTTCACAAAGTCCTGCTGGGATTACTCAGAACCCTGTGGCCTTTAAGGGTAATCAACTTACTACTTCTTCAATTATCAAGTATTTATCCTATTCTTTTTTTTTTCTTTGATTTTTTTTTACTGAAGTGTAGTTGATCTACAATGCTGTGTTAATTTCTGCTGCATATATATACATATATATATGTGTGTGCAGAAAATAAACATATTATCTGTATGAATGAAGAAAATGAAAGAAAATGAATTCATTTTTATATTCTTTTCCATTATGGTTTATTTGAAAGTATTAAATATAGTTTCCCACAACTCAAATTCTATATGAACAAATATAAATGTATAAGCAATATGCATTTTGCCTAATCTAAAATCAATATTGAAGAGAAAAAGAATACCACACTCATTGTTAGGGGTTCTGGTTCCTTCTCTGTGAAACAGAACAGAACCTCCTACCAGTCCCTGCTCTCTTCAACTTTTCATTCCTCACCTGCAGAGGTCATCCCCTAGATCAGATCAGCTTTGAAGTTTGCTAGGGACTTATCTCTTGCTTTGCACATACTTCCTTGCAATATACATCTCAATTTAAATTAAGAGTTTCATGGGTAGAGAAAATTTAAAACTACTCAACAGATGATTTCCAGGCCAAGGCCTCTCACAGATCATAAAAATGGGATTCTAATTTTTAATAGATGACATCTACCCCCAATAATTTGCAAGGTAACAAAAAAAACAAATTCACAAATGGCTGTCACTCAAATCTGACACTAAAAGATGAAAGGACTACACAAGTGCAAGTGTGTCATCTTGGTTAAGCAGCTTATTTACCAGAAGATAGTACTCTTGCCTGGAAAATCCCATGGGCGGAGGAGCCTGGTAGGCTGCAGTCCATGGGGTTGCGAAGAGTCAGACAAAGCGACTTCACTTTCACTTTTCACTTTCATGCATTGGAGAAGGAAATGGCAACCCACTCCAGGGTTCTTGCCTGGAGAATCCAGGGATGGGGGAGCCTGCTAGGCTGCCATCTATGGGGTCGCACAGAGTCAGACACGACTGAAGCAACTTAGCAGAGCAGCAGTAGTCTCTATCTTAGAGACAGTATCTTAAATCTAAATAATCCAAAAACTTTCTACCAGAGTTAGAGTTGTTTCTCCCAAGGAAAAATAAACACATGCCTAAATTTTCACCAAATAAACTGAGCTTCATCTTCTGAACTTTAACACAGTAGGATCTGGGAGTACAGGGCAAGGAGAATAGTAGAAATAAGTAGTCAGTAGAAATAAATTTAAACAGATGTTGTTTAGGAAGACAAATCCTAACACCTGAATAGTATATCAAATACTTTAATAATTAAAATTCATATGCTTTTGAAGTGGGAACTGTTTGGATTTTACAAACCTGTGGATTATCCATGTACCATACAAAACTATCTTCTCTAGTATCCAGTATGAAGTACCTCCGAAGAAACTTCCCACTGTTTTCATTTTCTTCAATGTCTAGAAAACCACAAATGCGATTCTGACGATCCACATAAGGCATTTCTGGGCTTGAACATTACACTGTAAAAAATAAATTAGCAGTAAGTACTTCTCAGTGGACTTCAAGCACAAAATATGCTATGGTACAGTTTATTCAACAAAGAGCCTACTTTCCAGCATTAGTTGGGAGCTGATCAATGTGAATAAATAAAAGCAAGGGCAAAAATCACTTGCAATTAAGTTTACTGTGAGTGGTTACTATATGCAACTGTACACTGATGGGGACAAAGGAGAGCTATTCATCTCAGCTGAATAATTTACTTACTTTTTCCCCATGAGTAGGCACCATCATCCCCTCTTCATGTTAACAGATAAGAAATTTAACACTGAGTAGGGTAAGTGACTTTCCAAAATTTGTGAACTAGTAGGTAATGAAACAAAACATGAATCAAGATTCTTGCACTCTAGAGCTTATATCTTAACCTTCCCATCTAAAACCCTTAGAATTATTAAACCAAAATGAATCAAAATAAAGTAAGCAACATGATAAAGAGAGAGAGAAGCAGGTATTCTGTGCTTAGTAACTCAGTCATGTCTGACTTTTTGCAATACAATGGACTGCAGCCCACCAGGCTCCTTTGTCCATGGGGATTCTCCAGGCAAGAATATTGGAGTGGAGGTTCCCATGCCCTCTTCCAGGGGTTCTTCCCAACCCAGGGATCAAATACAGGTCTGCCGCATTGCAGGTGGATTCTTTACTGTCTGAGTCACCAGTAAAGTAGGTATTATGTGCCTCCTAACAGAAGACACAACATCAGCAATGAAGTGCATATAACAAAAAAAGTTTTATCTCAATCTGACCAAGTCTTTAGATTTCTGTAAGGTCAATTCATAATTCATAGGAAATAAAGACCACAGAGGAACATATCAAACTGCACCACAGTTATTCAATCAGCAAAAGTGGGAAACATTAGGACCAAAAGTTTATTTTATTCAGCAAATAAATTATTATAGGGAGAAGAAAGAAGTTACAGATGAAAAGAAACTTCAGAGGCATATCATATTTTGATTCTGAAGGACTGAAATTTTTGTTGTGTTGATTAAAGCTAAAAACCATAACTTGGATAAAAGGCAGTGTTTCCATCCATTTTTCTCTACAACTATAGATATGTGATTCCCTCCTGATGTGATGCAAATCTCTAGATTGTTCTTACTCTGGTCCTTCTAGAGCCAGTGTCAACATCTTGTGACAGATTGAATTATTTATGTAACTAGTTCTTCATTAAACTTATGGTGAAAATTCAGTTAGAATATACCCTGATACACTGCCTATCTAAATCACTTATCTGTATGCAGCTAGAGAAATGGTGAAACACACCAAAATCTATCCATTAAGTTTGTATACATGTATTATCATAAATCTGACACTTGGAGATAATTTTTTAATAAACTTACCCAAAGTTTTTAAAAACTTCTAAAATGTAACCAAAACTTGAAAAATCAATACACTATGCTAACACATATTAACAGGTAAAAACTATCAACTTGTGTGGTATACTGCTTGAAGACAGACACAGGCCAAAGGAACAAAATTAAGAGTCCAGAGACAAACCCATACATCTGTGGCTGATTTTCAACAAGGGTGTCAATACCATTCAATGGGAAAGAAGAGCCTCTTTAACAAACAGGGCAGGGACAACTGGCTATTCATATGAAACTCTTATATTTTTTATTCTCTGTCATGTCAGACTCTTTGTAATTCCTCCTCTGTCTCCAGGCAAGAATACTGGAGAGCATGCTATGCCCTCCTCCAGGGGATCTTCCCAACCCAGGGACTGAAGCCAGGTCTCCCGCATTGCAGGCCGATTCTTTACCACCTGAGCCACCAGGGAAGCCCTATTCACATGCTTTAGAATTAAACTGGACCCATATCTTATGGGACTTCCCTGAGAGCTCAGCTGGTAAAGAATCTGCCTGCAGATGGTGGACACATGTCCACTCATGGCTGATTCATGTCAATGTATGGCAAAAACCACCACAATATTGTAAAGTAATTCAGTTCAGTTCAGTCACTCAGTCGTGTCCAACTCTTTGTGACCCCATGAATCGCAGCACGCCAGGCCTCCCTGTCCATCACCAACTCCTGGAGTTCACTCAGACTCACATCCATCGAGTCCGTGATGCCATCCAGCCATCTCATCCTCTGTCGTCCCCTTCTCCTCCTGCCCCCAATCCCTCCCAGCATCAGAGTCTTTTCCAATGAGTCAACTCTTCACATGCGGTGGCCAAAGTACTGGAGTTTCAGCTTCAGCATCATTCCTTCCAAAGAAATCCAAGGGCTGATCTCCTTCAGAATGGACTGGTTGGATCTCCTTGCAGTCCAAAGGACTCTCAAGAGTCTTTTCCAACACCACAGTTCAAAACCATCAATTCTTAGGTACTCAGCTTTCTTCACAGTCCAACTCTTGCATCCATACATGACCACTGGAAAAACCATAGCCTTGACTAGACGGACCTTTGTTGGCACAGTAATATCTCTGCTTTTCAATATGCTATCTAGGTTGGTCATAACTTTCTTTCCAAGAGTAAGTGTCTTTTAATTTCAAGGCTGCAGTCACCATCTGCAGTGATTTTGGAGCCCCAAAAAATAGTCTGACACTGTTTCCACTGTTTCCCCATCTATTTCCCATTGAAGTGATGGGACCAGATGCCATGATCTTCGTTTTCTGAATGTTGAGCTTTAAGCCAACTTTTTCATTCTCCTCTTTCACTTTCATCAAGAGGCTTTTTAAAGTAACTAGCCTCCAATTAAAATAAATTAATTAAAAAAGAAAAAAGAATCTGCCTGCAATGCAGGAGACCCCAGTTCAATTCCTAGGTGGGGAGATCCGCTGGAGAAAGGGATAGGCTACCTACACCAGTATTCTTGGGCTTCCCTTGTGGCTCAGCTGGTAAAATCTGCCTGTAATGAGGGAGACCTGTGTTTGATCCCTGGATTGGAAAGAGCCCCTGGAGAAGGGAAAGGTTACCCACTTCAATATTCTGGCCTGGAGAATACCATGAACTGTATAGTCCATGGGGTCACCGAGAGTCAGATATGACTGAGCGACTTTCACTTTCACATCTTACACCAAAAAATAACTCAAAATGAATTAATCAAAATATAATAGCTAAAACTACAAAATTTTAGGAAAACAGAAGAAAATCCATGACCTTGGATTTGGCAATGAATTCTTATATATGATACTGAAAGCACAAGCAACAAAAGAAAAAATAAGACAAACTGGACTTCACAAAAATTTAAAAAAATTTTTTGCATCAAAGGACATCAGGAAAATGAAACAAAACTCTACAGAATAGGAGGAAATATTTGAAGTCACAGTCTAATATCCAGAAATACCAAAAAAACTCTTAAACTCAACAACAGAAGTATAAATTCAGTTTAAAAATGGACAAAGGACTTAAAAAGACATTTCTCTCAAAGAAGAGAAGCAAATGGCCAACCAGAACACAAAAAGATGCTCGAATTATCTGTCACTAAGGAACCATAAATCAAAAACACAATGCGCTACCACTTCACACCCACTAGAATGGATATAATTAAGAAGGAAAATAATAAGTATCGGCAAGGAAGTAGAGAAATTGGAACCCTCCTACATTGCTGGTGGGAATGTAAATGGCACAACAGCTGCATAAAACAGTTTGGTGATTCTTCAAAAGTTAAACACAGAATTACCATGTGACTCAGCATCTCCACTCCCAGGTATATATTCAAAAGAATTAAAACACTTATACATGAACTTATGCTTACACTTACACTCAACTTATACTCACTTATACATGAACGTTGACAGCAATACTAACCATAAGAGCCAAAAAGTGTAAACAACCCATGTCCATCAACATGTATAATACATAAAATGGAATATTATCCAGACACAGAAAGGAATGAGCTATCAATACTTTCAGTAAAATTCCAAGATATTTTATAAAAACTGATGAGGTGATTCTATTCTGTTGAACTGCAAAGACTTAGAAAAGCTAAATCTATTTTCCAAAGAACAGACTTATACTACTTGGTTTCAAGAATAACCATAGAGCTACAGCAATAAAGATAGTGTTGCTGCTGCTGCTAAGTCACATCAGTCGTGTCCAACTCTGTGTGACCCCATAGACAGCAGCCCACCAGGCTCCAGTCCCTGGGATTCTCCAGGCAAGCATACCAGAGTGGGTTGTCATTTCCTTCTCCAGTAAAGATGGTGTAGGATTGGTAAAAAGATAACAATAAATACAGGGAACAGAAGAGCATCCAGAAACAGACTCATACATATACTGTCAACAGATTTTCAACAGATGTCAATGCAATTCCAAACATCTTCAATAAATGATGTTGGAACAATTAGTCATGTGGAAAAAAATTAACTTGAAATGGATTGGAAACCTAATATACAATTAAAATTCTAATATTTATATATACACATATATAAAATATATACCAATATTTATTTTATGAATATATGGGATTCCCAGGTGGCTCAGTGGTAAAGAATCCACCTGTCAATGCAGGAGATTCAGCAGATGTGGGTTGGATCCCTGAGTTGGGCAGATCCCCTGGAGGAGGAAATGGCACCCACTCCAGTATCCTTGCCAGGAAAATTCCAAGGACAGGAGAGGGCTACAGTCTATGGGGTCGCACAGACTCAGACATGACTGAGCGTGCACAGACATACATGAACATATACATATATGAATGAAAGTCTTCATGACCTTAGGGTTAGATAAAGATTTCTTAGGTAAGACACAAAGAGCCTAAACCATAGACATGGTTAATATAATGGACTTAATAAAAATTAAAAATTGCTCTTTGAAAGACACCAGTAAGAAGTCAAATGATGAGCTGCAGAACATGAGAAAATATTCAGTACACATGTATCTATCACATATCCAAAAATAGGCAAGGAACTATTACAATAAGACAAAAAAACTGGAAAACAGGCAAAAAAAATCTGGACAAGTCAACAAAGAAGATATAATGGTTTTTTAAAAATAATAAAAAGGAAAAAGACATACAAATAATAAATAAGCATGTAAAGATGCTCATCATTAGTCAAGAAGATGTTACAAATAAAACCTGTGAGATACCACTGCACACCTACTAAAATGGCAAAAACAAAAACAAAGAAAACCCTGGAAATACCTAATGCTGTCAAGAATGTTAAGCAAATGAACACTCTCTCATATTACTGAAGAGAATGCAAAATGGCAAAGCAACTTGGGAAGACACTTTGGCAGTTTCTTAAAGTTATACCTACCCTTAACAATACGACCCAGCAATCCCACTCCTAGGTATTTATCCAAGTGAATTGCAATCTTACGTTTACACAAAGTGAAGTGAAAGTGAAAGTCACTCAGTTGTGTCCAACTCTTTTGAGACTCCATGGACTATACAGTCCATGGGATTCTCCAGGCCAGAATACTGCAGTGGGTAGCCTTTTCCTTCTCCAGGGGATCTTCCCGACCCAGGGATGGAACCCAGGTCTCCTGCACTGCAGGCAGATTCTTTACCAGCTGAGCCACAAGGGAAGCCCATCTATATGCAAATGTTTAAAATGACATTAGTCATAACTGGCAAAAAGCAGAAACAGTCCAATGTTCTTTAACTGGTAAATGAAGAAACTGTGTTACATCCAATACAGTGGAATACTACCTAGCAAAAGAAAGGAACAAAGTAGAGATATATACAACATGTATAAATGCCAGATGCATTTTGCTAAGTGAGAGAAGTCAGACCAAAAGGCTACAGGGACAGAGAACAGATCAGTGAGAGTGGCTGACTTCAAAGGGTGATTTATGGAGTGATGAAATGGTTCTGGTCATGACTGTGATAGGATACACAACCATGCATTATCAAAGATAGGAGGCTCACATACCACACAGAGTGAGCTGTACTGATACGAAGGAAAAAAAAAACCTACAGTGATATAAAGCAGACAACAGTTGCTAGGGCTTGTGATAGGCCTGACTACAAAAGAGCACTAGAAAAAAAATTTTTTGGCAACATAGATGTTGCATATCTAGACTGTGGTACAGCTTAAATGATTACATGCCTCCATCAAAACTTATAGAACTGTACACTAAAAGGGGTAAAATTCACTGTATGTAGAATTATACCTCAATAATGGTGACATGTTCTTAAAACATATACACTCACCCAGAATGGCTAAAATTAAAACAGACTGACACCATCAAATATTGTCAAAGGTGTGGTGCATCCAGAATTTCTGTATTGCTGATGAGAATGTAAAATGGTACAAGCACTGTGGGAAAAGTTCTGGCAATAAAACCAAACATACACCTAACCCAGCCATTCTATTCCTAAGTATTTACTCAAGAGAAATGAAAGTATATTCATGCAAAGAGTAATTCATAAATATTCATAGCCACTTTATTAATAACTCCAAACCAGAAACAACACAAATGTCCATCAAAAGGTGAACAGATTTTGAAAATATAGTATATTTATAATATGGAATAACACTCTACAATATAAAGGAACTCGTAATGCATGCAACAATATGGTCAAAACTCATCAACTGTTAACTTAAAAGTTTAGTGTATGTGATTTAACTCCAAAAATTTTTTTAAATCTGGAACAAAAAATTCACTGATAAAGTGACTACAAATAATTTTTTAAAAAATATTTTGTGTGGCAAGTCCTGATAGTAAGTCAAAACCAGTGGAAAATACTTGCACGTTACATGACAAAAGGCTAATCTCCCTAAAATTTAGCTTGCAAACAATGTCAAGGGAAGTATACCAAAACTTCAACAGAAAAATCAGTTAAGACACATGAACAGATATTCCACAAGGAAAAACATAAAAATGACCCTTAAAAATATGAAGAGATGCTCAACTTCACTCATATAACAAAATCCCAAAATAACAGAGAGAGACATAGCAGACATTGCTACTGACATCACAAAAAAAGACAACAGACTTCATGTGCCTCCTTGTGGAATTTATACCATCATCATTTATGTGGGAAAAAAAGTGTAAAAATACCCAAATCAAGATCTAACTACCAATTTATAGGAAACAGAGAAGACAGAGAAAAGAACATGTTCAACTATATCAGAGATTCAAATAGAAAAACTTCACACTCTTAAAGTTTCTCAGGACAAACAACATGGTTTCTTCAGAAATAAATTCCAAAGGAGCACCGGGAAAGAAACTGGAGGAAGAGCCTACAGATTAAAAAGACCTGAAAAGACATAATCACAACATGTGGACCTTATTTAAATCTTGTTAATAACAACAACACTGGTTTATCTAAGGAAACTGGATATTTGAATACTGCCTCAAGATATTCAGGAAATAATTTTTTTTCCCAATGCAATGACATTGTGGTTGTATTACTAAGAAAATGGATCCTTATAATCTAGAGATATTTATTCACACAAAGTGTTACCTGAATAATCTGGAAGGAGGGAAGGATCAAGGAGGGATGGCCCAGGTTGATATCTGTTGGGGCTAAATGCTGGGTACTGTTGTTATACCATTCTGTCTACTTCTGTGGATATTCACAGCTCTTCATTACCAAAAGAAAAGTTCCCCCCACAATCTATACTGCACAGAGATACCATTTCTCATCTATGAGACTGGCAAAAATTCAAAAGTTTGATAATATGCTATAAAGTAAGGCTGTGAGAAAATAGGAACTCTCTTAAATTGCTGGTGGGAATGCATAACGGTACAGCCCTACCAAGGTGCATTTGGCATCATTTAACAAAATCAAATGTGCATTTCTCCAATGACTGACAATTCTACTTGCTATTGTAATTCTGAAACTGTTTTATTTAAATGATAGTACTTCATGTACCTCAACAATAGGACAGTGCAAACATACTGATGCTATGATTATATTTAAAATAAAATAAAACAATTTTTATTTGCTATTAGGAACGTAGATTTTCACAGTAAAAGAAAAAATATACAAACGCAACACAAAAGGAAAAATTCTACACAATGCATCTGAATCAGTATGATGGAAAGCTATGACAAACCTCAGCTCAGTTCAGTTCAGTTCAGTCCCTCAGTCATGTCCAGCTCTTTGCGACCCCATGGACTGCAGCACACCCGGCCTCCCTGTCCAACACCAACTCCCGGAGTCTACCCAAACCCATGTTCGAGTCGGTGATGCCATTCAACCATCTTATCCTCTATCATCCCCTTCTCCTCCCTCCTTCAATCTTTCCCAGCATCAGGGTCTTTTCAATAAGTCAGTTCTTCGCATGAGGTGGCCAAAGCATTGGACTTTCAGCTTCAGCATCAGTCCTCCAAAGAACACGCAGGACTGATCTCCTTTAGGATGGACTGGTTGGATCTCCTTACAGTCCAAGGGACTCTCAAGAGTCTTCCACAACACCACAGCTCAAAAGCATCAATTCTTCAGTGCTCAGCTTTCTTTATGGTCCAACTCTCACATCCATATATGACTACTGGAAAAACTATAGCTTTGACCAGACAGACCTTTGTTGGCAAAGTAACATCTCTGCTTTTTAATATGCTGTCTAGGTTGGTCATAACTTTTCTTTCAAGGAGCAAGTGTCTTTTAATTTCATGGCTGCAGTCACCATCTGCAGTGATTTTGGAGCCCCCCAAAAATAAAGTCTGCCACTGTTTTTACTCTTTCCCCATCTATTTGCCATGAAGTGATGGACTGGATGCCATGATCTTCGTTTTCTGAATGTTGAGCTTTAAGCCAGCATTTTCACTTTCCTCTTTCACTTTCATCAAGAGGCTCTTTAGTTCTTCTTCACTTTCTGCCATAAGGGTGGTATCAACTGCATATCTGAGGTTACTGATATTTCTCCCAGCAATCCTGATTCCAGCTTGTGCTTCATCCAGCCAGGCATTTCACGTGATGTACTCTACATATAAGTTAAATAAGCAGGGTGACAATATACAGCCTTCACGTACTCCTTTCCCTATTTGGAACTAGTCTGTTGTTCCATGTCCAGTTCTGACTGTTGCTTCCTGACCTGCATAGAGGTTTCTCAAGAGGCAGGTCAGGTGGTCTGGTATTCCCATCTCTTTCAGAATTTTTCAGTTTTTTGTGATCCACATAGTCAAAGGCTTTGGCATAGTCAGTAGAGCAGAAATAGATGTTTTCTGGAACCTTCTTGCTTTTTCGATGATCCAGCAGATGTTGGCAATTTGATCTCTGATTCCTCTGCCTTTTCTAAATCCAGCTTAAACATCTGGAAGTTCACAGTTCACATACTATTGAAGCCTGGCTTGGAGAATTTTGAGCATCACGTTACTCTTGAGAAGCCTATATGCAGGTCAGGAAGCAACAGTTAGAAATGGACATGAAACAACAGACTGGTTCCAAATAGGAAAAGGAGTACGTCAAGGCTGTATATTGTCACCCTGCTTATTTAACTTCTATGCAGAGTACATCATGAAAAACTCTAGGCTAGAAGAAGTATAAGCTGGAATCAAGATTGCCGAGAGAAATATCAATAACCTCAGTTATGCAGATGACACCACCCTTATGGCAGAAAGTAAAAAGGAACTAAAAAGCCTTTTGATGAAAGTTAAAGAGGAGAGTGAAAAAGTTGGCTTAAAGCTCAACATTCAGAAAACTAAGATCATGGCATCCGTTCCCATCACTTCATGGCAAATAGATGGGGAAACAGTGGAAACAGTGTCAGACTTTATTTTGGGGGGCTTCAAATCACTGCAGATGGTGATTGCAGCCATCAAATTAAAAGACGCTTACTCCTTGGAAGGAAAGCTATGACCAACCTAGATAGCATATTGAAAAGCAGAGATATTACTTTGCCAACAAAGGTCCACCTAGTCAAGGCTATGGTTTTTACAGTGGTCATGTATGGATGTGAGAACTGGACTGTGAAGAAGGCTGAGCACCAAAGAATTGATGCTTTTGCACTGTGGTGTTGGAGAAGACTCTTGAGAGTCCCTTGGACTGTAAGGAGATCCAACCAGTCCATTCTAAAGAAGACCAGTCCTGAGTGTTCTTTGGAAGGACTGATGCTGAAGCTGAAAGTCCAATTCTTTGGCCACCTCATGCGAAGAGTTGAGTGAAGAGTTGACTCATTGGAAAAGACCCTGATGCTGGAAGGGATTGGGGGCAGGAGGAGAAGGGGACAACAGAGAATGAGATGGCTGGATGGCATCACTGACTCAATGAACATGAGTTTGAGTGAACTCCGAGAGCTGGTGACGGACGGGGAGGCCTGGGGTGCTATGATTCATGGGGTTGCAAAGAGTTGACATGACTGAACGACTGAACTGAACTTACTAGTGTGTGAGATGAGTGCAATTGTGCAGTAGTTTGAGCATTCTTTGGCATTGCTTTTCTTTGGGATTGGAATGAAAAGTGACCTTTTTCAGTCCTGTGGCCACTGCTGAGTTTTCCAAATTTGCTGGCATATTGAGTGCAGCACTTTCACAGCATCATCTTTTAGGATTTGAAATAGCTCAACTGGAATTCCATTACCTCCACTAGCTTTGTTCTTAGTGATGCTTCCTAAGGCCCACGTGACTTCACATTCCAGGATGTCTAGCTCTAGGAGAGTGATCACGCCATCGTGATGATCTGGGTCGTGAAGATCTTTTTTGTATAGCTCTTCCATGTAGTCTTGCCACCTCTTATTATCTTCTGCTTCTGTTAGGTCCATACCATTTCTGTCCTTTGTTGTGCCCATCTTTGCATGAAATGTTCCCTTGGTATCCTAATTTTCTTGAAGAGATCTCTAGTCTTTCCCATTCTATTGTTTTCCTCTATTTCTTTGCACTGATCACTGAGGAAGGCTTTCTTTTCTCTCCTCACTAGTCTTTGGAACTCTGCATTCAAATGTGTGTATCTTTCCTTTTCTCCTTCGCTTTTGCTTGTCTTCTTTTCACAGCTATTTGTAAGGCCTCCTCAGACAGCCATTTTGCCTTTTTGCATTTCTTTTTCTTTGAGGCAGTCTTGATACTTGTCTCCTGTCATGAACTTCCATCCATCGTTCTTTGGCACTCTATCAGATCTAGTCCCTTGAATCTATTTGTCACTTCCACTGTATAGTTGTAAGGGATTTGACTTAGGTCATACCTGAAGGCTCTAGTGGTTTTCCCTACTTTCTTCAATTTAAGTCTGAATTTGGCCATAAGGAGTTCATGATCTGAGCCACAGTCAGCTCCCGGTCTTGTTTTTGCTGACTATATAGAGCTTCTCCATATTTGGCTGCAAAGAATATAATCAGTCTGATTTTGGTATTGACCATCTGGTGATGTCCATGTGTAGAGTCTTCTCTGGTGTTGCTGGAAGAGGGTGTTTGCTATGACCAGTGCATTCTCTTGGCAAAACTCTATTAGTCTTTGCCCTGCTTCATTCTGTACTTCAAGGCCAAATTTGCCTATTACTCCAGGTGTTTCTTGACTTCCTACTTTTGCATTCCAGTCCCCTATAATGAAAAGGTCACCTTTTGGGGGGTGTTAGTTCTAGAAGGTCTTGGAGGTCTTCATAGAACTGTTCAGCTTCTTCAGGATTACTGGTCGGGGCACGGACTTGGATTACTGTGATATTGAATGGTTTGCCTTGGAAACGAACAGAGATCATTCTGTCATTTTTGACATTGCATCCAAAAACTACATTTTGGACTCTTTTGTTGACTATAATGGCTACTCCATTTCTTCTAAGGGAGTCTTGCCCACAGTAGTAGATATAATGGTCATCTGAGTTAAATTCACCCATTCCAGTCCATTTTAGTTTCTGATTCCTAAAATGATTCCCACCCATCAGAACAAGACCCAGTTTCCCCCTCAGTCATTCTCTCCCATCAGGAAGCTTCCATAAGCCTCTTATCCTTCTCCATCAGAGGGCAGACAGACTGAAAACCACAATCATAGAATACTAACCAATCTGATCATATGGAGCACAGCCTTGTCTAACTCAATGATTAACTATGAGCCATGTCATGTATGGCCATCCAAGACAGACAGGTCATCGTGGAGAGTTCTGATAAAACGTGGTCCACTGGAGAAGGAAATGGCAAACCACTTCAGTATTCTTGCATTGAGAACACCATGAACAGTATGAAAAGGCAAAAAGATAGGACACTGAAAGATGAACTCCCCAGGTCGGTAGGTGCCCATTATGCTATTAGAGATCAGTGCAGAAATAACCCCAGAAAGAATGAAGAGACAGAGCCAAAGCAAAAACAACACCCAGTTATGGATGTGACTGGTGATAGAAGCAAAGTCTGATGCTGTAAAGAGCAATATTGCATAGGAACCTGGAATGTTAGGTCCATGAGTCAAGGCAAATTGGAAGTGGTCAAAAAGGAGATGGCAAGAGTGAACATTGACATTTTAGTAATCAGCAAGCTAAAATGGACTGGCATGACAAACCTAGACAGCATATTAAAAAGCAGAGACATCACTTTGCTGAGAAAGGTCTGTACAGTCAAAGCTATGATTTTCCCAGTAGTCATGTATGGATGTGAGAGTTGGACCATAAAGAAAGCTGAGTGCTGAAGAATTGCTGATTTTGAACTGTGGTATTGGAGAAGACTCTTGAGAGTCCCTTGGACTGCAAGGAGATCCAACCAATCCATCCTAAAGGAAATCAACCCTGAATATTCACCAGAAGGACTAATGCTGAATCTAAAGCTCCAATACTTTGGCCACCTGATGCAAAGAGCTGACTCAGTGTAAAAGAGGCTGATGCTGGGGAAGATTGAAGACAAAAGGAGAAGGGGGTGGCAGAGGATGAGATGGTTGGATAGCATTACTACTCCATGGACATGAATTTGAGCAAACTTCGGGAGACAGTGGAGGCATCTCACACTTAACAAACTGGGTGCAGATATACCCCCTCGGCAATCTGTTCCCCTCTGTCCTTCCCATCTCAGTAAACAGTCACTCACTTCTTCCAGCTGTTCAAGCAAAATTTGGAATCACACTGGATCAAGACTTCTCTCGTTCCATGTCCAATCCATAAGCAAATCCTACTTGCTCCATCTTCTAAATACATCCAGAATCCCACCACTTCTCACCAGATGTATTGCTACCATTCTGGCCCAAGCTACCATTACCTCTCAGCTGGATTATTCCAAGGGCTCCCCTCCCACTTCACTCCATTCTTCATAAAGCTGTCAGTGATCTCATTAAAACACATAGTCAAGTGTTTATTCAATATTTGCAAGTAAACATTCATTTGATTTAATCCTTATAACAACAATTTTACAGAGAAAACCAAAGAATAGAAGATTTTTTGTTTAACTTTTTATTTTGTATTGGGGTATAGCTGATTAACAATGATATGACAGTTTCAGGTGATCAGCGAAGGATCTCAGCCATACATATACATGTATTCATTCTCCCCCAAACTCCCTTCTCATGCAAGTTGCCAAGTAACAGTGAGCAGAGTTCCAAGAGTCTCTTAGTTCCATGACCAGGGATTGAACCCAGGCCCGCTACAGTGGAAGTGTGGCGTTCTAACCACTGGACCTCCAGGGAATTCCTTTCTCTAAGATCTCTTCCAAAGCGCAGAGGTTTTAAAAATAACTCGGCCAAGGTCACGTGATTAAGCAGCAGCAGAGCCAGGATCCAAATCAGGGGAATGTGGATGCAAAGCCCATGCGCTTCCACACTGAATGTCGCCTGCTAAGGGACTCCGCAGCTCCAGCTGCTTATCAGAACTGCCTGACGCCTAGGCTAGAGCATTCAGACCAACCAGATCAGAAATTCTGCAGACGGGATCTAAGCATCGGCACATTTTTACAGCTCCCCCAATAATTCCCATGTTCAGCCAGATTAAGAATCATTGTTTTAATTCAATCCCATCACATTCCAAGTAAAAACCAAAGCTCTTACAAAGATACACAGGCTTCACCTACCCTACTCAACCTGTCCCACCCCGCCTTGATTAGCACTGGATGCTACACTAGACAAGCTCCCCACTCAGAGCCTTTCCACTCAAATATCACTCTCTCAGTGAAGCCTTCTTGACATCCTATCGAAAACTGAAAATGCCCCAAATTGTCCTGCCACTTCCCTTCTCCCTTCCCTGCTTCATTCTTCTTCTTAGTATTTGTTGCTAACAAACTATCATTTATTTATTTATCTATTTCTTGTCTGTTTCCCGACACTGGAAAGTAGGCTTCATGACAGCAACATTTTTATTTTTCCTATTTACTATTGTTTCTCCAGTGCTTAAAACAGTGGCTGGAATATGGAAGGGACTAAGTAACAATTTGGTGAATGAAACATTAAGGAACCCATAATTATTGCATCAAATATTAACATTTAAGTTTCCAGACAGAAAGCTCTTTTTTCCTCATCTGATGAGAAATTGTTTAGATTTAACTGATTTGCTTAGATGATGAAACAGATAAAATTGTATTATTAAAACCACCATAAAGTCTATCCTTCAGATTTACTTGTGCTCTTAGGAGTGGTTAGAGCATACAAACACTCATAAATTGACACACAGTTAAAAACACTTCATCAGTCAGGAACCATGAAGTGAGTAAAAAATAAAAACAAAACAAAAATCAGAAAGAGAGAAAGAAAAGAAAAATTAAATTCTGCACAGTGAGACTTCATGAGGCCCACAGGACTTCAGTACTCTTGGCTGATTAGAAGTTGAGTGGGAGTAGTCTTGTCCCAAAACTGCTGACAAACACAAAGCCAAAGATATATAGACATCAAGGATCAAACATCCGTGAAGTCTGGCACCAACACCCACCCCCACACACACACATACAACTCAGGGCTGTGGTACCCTAACCAATGCCTTACCATCATTCCACTCTATACAATCAGTTGACAGAAGCAGGGGAAAAAATGTAAAGTATTCCAAGTGTTCAGGAAGAACACAGGGAAATGAAGATGCTGTCTACCCACAAACTGTGGAAGGGGGCCCTAAGAGAATCATTCACCAAGATCAGAAGCACCCATGAGGAGAAGAGAGCGTCATCTCATTCTCCAGTTCGATGTCGGCTTATAAGGGAGACTGAGTTACCGTCCCTAGCCTATGTGAGCAGGGGGACAAGGAGAATTGCTGAGACATGGCAGGTAGCGCACAGAAAGGGAGCAGACTTAAGCAGCCTGCATGCTGCCATCTGACATCAAGAGGAAATAAGCTTCCAGTAAGTTAAGTGAAAATTATGGAAGGTAGCTGGACTTGTCTTTCTGTTATCAAAAAATTTGGATGGCAGAGTGAAACCCACCTCATCCCCAAACACTCATACCAATCAGCAGGCAGACTGAGAGGACAGGAAAAAGGAGGATGGAGTGTAGGTTGGTAAAGATCTACCCACAGCAAATTTCATATCCAGGGACTGTGCAGTGGGGAGTTTCCCTGCAAGATCTCACCAAAATTTCCAGTTTGGAAGCCTACCAGTCAACATTAACAGCCTGCTATTGTTAACCAAGAGAGAACTTTATTAAGATGGTGAGAAATAGTTGCCTTTTCCCATTTCTCTTCTAACTAGTCCCTGTCCAAACAGACCGACAAAGAGGGAAAAGAGGTATCCAGGGAGCATGCGACACCACCTCCCCACTGCAAGTGCTTCAGGGATGAAGTGGCCAAATACTGGGGTAAAGGAGAAGAGGTGCTTTCATGGACTGAAGGTCTAAAGTGAAACAGATTAGACTGGAGCTTTTAAAAGCTGTAAATGATAAAAAGCTACCACTTGCCCATGGAGTCATGAGGTAGCAAGAGGGAAGATCCAACAAAGCATGGTTGAAAGCAGTCAATGTTAAAAAATATTAAGCCTTAAGTCTGGTTCTCACCAAGCTCAGACTGCTCAATGATCTGAGGACACATGGAACAGCATCACTGCCCTCACTAATAGAGGAACACCTGATGTGGAAATTCCCAAGGGGGATTTACTGTACCCGGTAAGACACTACATTAGAAGTCCTCTGAAAGTGCTTCCAATTCTAAGTGTTTGTGATTCTCCTTTCTTCAGAAAGAGGTCAAACTTCTTGAATCCAGAATCCAGATTTCAATGGTTAAACTATTAAAGGTGAGGTTGCCCAACAGAGTAAAACTACAACTTTTTGAACAATAAAACTCTCAGATTGATAAGTCTGTAAGAGTTTCATGAAGGAAAAAAATAAGACTTCAATATTTTTAAAACTCTCATGACTTAAGTAGACTTTAGTGTTAAAAAAAATCCTAAATGATTTTGATTTTCTTTTATATTCAACAGAAATTCCAGTTCAAAGAATGTTTACAATATAAAATCCTCAAAATACCATCTTCCTGAATCAAAGCAACTCAGCTAATCAAAGGCTTACCAAAATAAACAGCAAACACATGTTTGCTTAAATATCTTCTAGGAATTACAAACTCACATGTTCTTTATCATACAGCAGCTACTAGGAAAAGAAATCACTCAGTTCAAATGGTTTGGTGTCCCTCATTAAGCACAACAAAGTCCTATGGCTATACCAAATACCAACAATTTTTATTTTTATATTTGAAAAACCCTACACTTTTATGTTTCTAAAAATAATTAAGCATTACAGACAAGTGTCTAAAGCCACAGAAAGTTTCTATTCGAAGAACTCTTTCCTGATACCGGTCAATAAATTTCCAAATGCTATGGACTTACAAATGCTCAAAAGAAGTAAAGCTAAATTTTAATACTTATCTCCTACCAAAGCCATTTTATTGTATTATTGTTGATCTAAATGTGAGGCAAATCATTTTGAAATTTTAAATCAAATTTTAATTATTATCAAAAGTAAAATGCTCAAGCATGTAAAAAAGCAATATTTGTATATTACATCAGTTCAAACTTTGGCAGTTACTGCCACAGAACTTGGAATTTTATAATAAAGGCAGAATGTAACTACTGTCACATCTGCTAATTACTACATTTTGTTCAGAAAACTATTTATCTCCCTCATTCTTAAATGACAGTTATTTAAACAAGAATAATTATTTAACATCAAGCAGTACATCAGTGTGAAAGCCCAAGTTAAATTACACTAATAAATTACTTCACAGATTTTATTCTGGATTACAAATTGTCATCAGCAGAAGTAACTGTGGGTTTGACAGTAGGGCTATAAAAACTTTCAGGCTTAAATAAAAGTCTTACTTTTTTAAGGTGCATTAAATGTTTTTTTGACAGAACTGCCCTATAAAAAGATAGAATGTTTCCACCTTTCCCAAGTACTTTTCAAGGAGTCTTCAATATCACATCCTATATATTAACAATCAACCTGTGAGTATTGCCCACAATGACTTTTTAAAGAAAATAACTCAATGCTATTCTTAATGTCCTTAGACAATTCTAAAAAGGTCCTTCCGGCTTATGAACTCATGGCAGTTTCCTAACAATTGTTTACTTATCCTGTTTCACTGTCTCTCCTAATCTATGACAAACTCAAATTTACACACCAGTTCTTTCCTATTTTGCTATGTTGCTAAAACTTAGGAGAGGGGGGATACAAACCTGCTACTTCCCACCTTTACCCAAAGCAACAATAAAAATACTAATTAAGATAAAGTGAGGTAGAAAGCAGTTTCATACAAATCACATCTTCTCAATGTCACAAAAGTTACCCTCTGCTTACCACAAAGACAAAGTCATGGCCATATCCTTTGATAAGGGTATACTCTTCAAGAGAACCCTGTCAATGGTTTCACTGTCGGGTTTACAGCTCTACAAAATTGACTATTAACTCAAATTCTGCTCAGCTTAAATATTCTTGTTTAAATCTACAAATATTCTAACAAGTCATTTCCCCTGGGGAGATATGACCAAATTAAGGAATATTTTAAACAAACTCTTTGGGGAAATACTTTTTGCCACAAACATGTTAATATGAAAATGTGAGTATGAAAAAAATAGGCTTTTTATTCAGAAAGAATCTTACTATTTTTTATAACAATTCTTCAAAGTCTTTTGCGAAGAAACACAGTTTTACAATAATTACTTTTCAAGTTTTTGTCTGAATCATATAAAAGGGTACCCAAATTTTACTGAGAAGTATCCCAGTGGCATTAAACTAACCCAGAAAGTTTGGAAGCCGAGTGCCTGGGGGAAATAAAGCCGACTGATCAGTAGTTCCAGGATAAAAAACAAAGGTATAAACCGCATAGTGCGCTATTGGTTCCAGTCATTAAGCACACAGGAAATAAGATTTTTCTAGTTGAAAAACTAATTCACAAACGGCAATGGGTTCGTTAAAGCAAAGAAAATCGTAACAAAACTGACAACGATCAATCGTAAAGTAAGAAAACAAGTATTATAAGACTGGAAGGTGAAATAGGAGGGGGTGGAAATGGCACAAATTGCCTGTCTATAATCTTCTATAACTTCCTCTCAGATCTGCCCCCAAACAAGAGCGATCTAGTTTCATTGCTGAGGTGCCCAGCGGGGTCAGATGCCGTGGGGCACAACACAACTTGAATTCTACCAAACACCACTTTCACTATGACAGCACTCTCCCCTCTGATGGTCTGTCCAGGACGGTCAATAGAAAGCATTCGAAAGAAACCACAAACCATTCAAGCAGGTCCCAGAGCGGGGCGACTGGCAGCTGCTGGCCTCTTAAGCTTTCAAGACCTGGCTTGCCTCCTCCGTCCTACCTGCGTGACCCTGGACGAGTCACTTCCAACTTTTTCCTTCCTATGGTCACTGCACCACGAAGGTGCGAGGGTAAAAAAAAAAAGCACGAATACTGCAGGAGGCCGGCGGGGAGACACTGGGCGGAGTCGACTTCTGACTCGGCGAGTCCTAAAGCGAAAGCGCAGGAAAAATAATAGAAAACCGTGCCCAAAGCAGCTGAGCACCCCCTCCGGGGGGTGGGGGTGGGCACAGCCCCGAAAGTCACCCCCGCTCGACAGACGTCGCCCGCCGGGAATCCCCACCACCACCCCGACAGCTGGGCCAACCCGGAGCGAGGGCGCGACGGTACTTTTGAACCGAGCCACCGCACAGCTCCTCGGCGACGGCCGCCCGGGGCGCTCCCCACACCCTCCTCGGCCGGACGCCGCCGAGGGCCGAGGTCAGGAAGACAATGAGGGCTCGGGAGCTGCGCGGGAAGAGAGACCCCCGCCGCCCCTGACCTCGCGCGCGCAGGTGAGCCCGGGCCCCCCGCGGCCTCGCCCAGGTGCAGCCGCGCGGGCCGGCCGGCCGACCCCGCCTGAGGCGCCGCCTCGGGGGGCCGGGGACCCCGCGCCGCCGCCCGCCACCGCCGCCCGCACTCACGGCCCCTCAAGCCTCCCAGCTTTCGCTTCAGGAGGCGCCGCGCTCCGGGAGCCCGGCCCCGCTCACCCCTGCCCCGGCGCCGCTCCTCACACTCCTCACGCCGAACTTCACGGGCGGCCCTCGGCCCCCGGAGCACCCGCACCGCCACGGTCCTGGGAGTAGGGGTCTCCCACACGCACCCACAGCCGCCGGGAGCGGCGCCCACGACGGCCCGCCCGCGCACTGCGCACGCGTGCCCGCGCCGCCTCAGCCCCCCAGACGGCGGCCGAGATTCCGGAGCGGGCACTCCCAGCCGGCGCGGGGAGGACTACAAGTCCCAGCAGGCACCGCGCGGACCCCCGGAGGCGTGGCGGGCCGGGCTCTGGGCGTCTCCTGGGTTCCAAGGGGAGGGGCGCGCGCGGAGCTCTGGGCCCTCGCGCTGCGTTGCATCCTGGGATCCGTAGTTTTGGAGGAACGCGGGGCTTGGCTCGCGAGTGGAGCTCAGGGTTCTCCTGTGTCACCGCCGAGAACTTCCAGGCACAGGGATCTTTAAAAATAGGCTTCATTCGCGGCAGACAATTTGTTTGCAAGCAGTCCCATAAATCAGTCCGGGAAATGTAAAATTCACAGGCTGCTGGGTGACCTGAGGGAAAAAATGCTTTACCAGCTCTTCATGCCAATTCTTTTTTCCCCTAACAATTTCTCTCCTCCTAGAACTAGCTCCGCCTCCTATTAATAGGACAGGAGGCTTAGGGAAACTTAAAGAATGATTAGTCAAAATTCAGTTAGTCGATATTCAATTACTTGACGGGCTGGAACATAGATGTCTTTATCATAAATATTTATTCGTAAACCTACCATGCCATGCCAAATCCCTTGAGAGGCATTAGGCACACGCTTGAGGGTCGTCCTGCCCTCAGGGAGCCTGCGGTTAGTAGCTAGTCCTTAAACCTGTAGGATAAACACAGCTGTTTAGGAAATGGAGAAACCAAGCAAATTAAGAGTGGGGACGAGTTTCTCAGCAGTTAGGCCTGCGCTTTAGAGCCCGCGTGCTACTGAAGCCCTCAGGCTTTAGAGCCCTTGCTCCACCGCAAGAGAAGTCACTGAAATGAGAAGCCTGCACAGAGCGACTGGAGAGCAGTCCCGACTTGCCTCAGCTAGAGAAAAGCCCATCCAACGAGGAAGACCCAGCACAGCCAAAAACAAACAAATTATATATTTAAAAAGAGAGCCATGGGGGAGACGGAGAGGTTTTTTGGACAGGATGGTCGGGGAAAACTCTCTGAGGAAGCGAACTTTGAGCTGAAACCTGAGGGGGAAAAAAATCATTCAGGCACGCAAAGAGCTGGCAAAGGATTACGTGCCACGGCTTTCACAGCACATGGCACACATTAGGCTCTCGATAAATATTTATTCCGTTTGTGTCCTTCTTCCTTTCCTTCTCCTGCCCAGCCTTAGATCACATCCTTCCCCCATCAAAATCTTTAGCAACACCTTTCAGAACATCCTTCCTTAAGTGAAGATGTCCAAGAGACAAATCAAGCTGCTGGGACAAAAGGCACAAGGTACATGCGGACGAGCCTGGTGACATGGATGGAACCTTGACGACTTAACCGCTTCTTTATTTGTGAACTGGGTCAAAAGTCTCAGCACTTGGCCTGGCCTCCTGACTCAATTCTGTTTATGAGGCAGAGAACCAGATTTGGAGTTTGCCTTCCTTAGAATCCTTGAGGGAACTTAGGTATTATCTCATCGAATCAGAGGTGGAGTTAAAAATAGCCCTAGACTTACCTGTGGACATTCCCCTGTGTGACGTTAGTGACACTCTACCCTTCTGATGCTCAGTGACCTCAACTGCTCACCTACCAAAATGTTCTCAGCGTCTTTTAAGCTGATAGGAAAATGCTCTTTAGACTGCATGGAATGATCCCGCCCTGGCTCTTTCAGGCTGCTTGTCTTCAGCATTTCCAAGATGACTGTTCTGTTATCTTTGGAGAAACCTTAGCTGGGTCGCCTTGCTGACACCTGTCTTCCCAGGGCCGCATTTCCTCATCTTTACAATGGTTGAAAGGCTTTGGCCTCATCGTAGTTTATAAACTGGCCAGAGCTATTTCCTTTTGTCCACACAGTGGGTTTTATTTTTAACTGAATGGGTGGCTAACATTTAAAAATAGGGAGATTTCACCAGATGTCATTTGCCTGATCTCTCTGGACATTTGAGCTTGTTGTCCCTGGCTAGAGGGTCTAGAAGGGTCTCCAGCTCCAGAATCCTAGAAGATTCTAGACTGGACATATTTAAACTTAAGAAAAATATTCCTTTGTTTATCTGAATAAATTCAAACTTAACGTCTTGTGTTGGATCTGAAAATCCTAGCTCAGAGATCAGACCACGAAAGCAGAGAGTTCTCACTCCCTCCAGATGGGACCCAGAGCGAATCTTTCTCCTGATGGTTATTCTCATTTGACATCATTGACTGAGTGGTTTTAAATTATTCCTTTGCTCTTTTTGGGTAACAAGCCCCAATGGTGGTTTGATTCTGACAGTCACCTCTATAGACAATGAGGAAAAACAGAGAGGTGACTCAAATTGCCCAAAGACACACAACAAAGTAAGCCCAGGGCTACTCTGAGGCTGCAGTATAACCAGAACCTGTCAGCATCCTTCTGTGTGGAAGGCTCTGGATCAGCCAATAAACACGATGGTCCCCTCTCCGCCACCTCCACCCCCCAAAAAAAGAAAAAGAAAAAACAAAACTAAAAAACACTCTCTGCTTTTCTCCAGTCTTTTTTTGGATGGAGAGGTTCATTACATAACAGTGCTTTCAGTGTCATTTAAAAAAAAAAGTATGTGGAATATTCCCTTATTGAAATTACAGTCTGGGAGCAAACCAAGAACATTCAGGACCCACAGACAGCACTGAGGAATGCTGGAATATTCCATGGATACTTGTCATCTGAAGAAAAAGGAGAGGAGGAGTCTGGATTCAAGAATCTACAGTTTACCTTTAAAACATCCTTGTCATCACCATCATCCTGCTTTGCAAGTGTAAAGCACTTGTTTCCAGCAAAAATGTTTATTAAGCCCCTCCTGTATGCTTACCTGCTGGGCTCTTGATCCTCCATATAGACTTTAGCTCCTTTGACAATGCAAATTAAAACAGTGAAGAGAAGTCAGGAGAATAATGCAAAGTCACACAAAGACCAAGCACTTGACTTTTCCTCCTTTCGCAGATACTTTGTAGCTCTTTCCCTGCTCTGTTTTTTTTCTGCTTTATTTTTTTCTCCTTAGCAATGATCACTTTCCCACACATTAAATATTTTACTTATTGATCTTGTTTATTCTCCGTGTGTCACACTAGAATGTAACATTCACACTCCCAGGGATTCTATCTGTTTTGTTTTGGTTTGGTTTTGGCTATGGGATGTGGCATGGGGGATCCTAATTTCACGACCAGGGATCGAACCCTTGCCCCCTGCAGTGGAAGGTACAGAGTCCTAACCACTGGACCGACAGGGGATCCTCAGTGCCTAGAGTAGAAATATCTGCTGAATGATGGATACCACCAGTTCTCTTCATTTTTGTGTCTTGGGGCTGGAATACAATCCTCCTTCAAGGAGGAGCTCTAAGGGACTGCCCATATGTCATACTTACTGAGGTTCAAGAACAGGATTTCCAAACAGGTCAGCAACCAACCTGAATTCCAGGCTCACAAAGGGAAGAAAATTGAGGGTTGGGGAGGATGACTGCCTCCAAGATGTTTGGAAAGCAGGACCACCTGCCCCAGTTGCACTTTCCTGCTTAGGACAATCAGGCAACAAAGAAGGAACCTGGCATGGAATATCGCCTGATGCCACAGGAGCCCTGAGGGTCCTCAGCAACCCCTGTGATCTCTGGGGTCTGGTGAGGTCCCAGTCCCATCAGACACCCCAGTCAGGTCATGCATTAACTATCCTGACCACGTGTGGCAGGTCTGCAATTCGGATAAGCCCCAAAACTGCAGAGCACACAACGCCTGCATCTCCCAAACATGTGGACTCTTGCTCCAATGTGACATGAAAACTTGCAAAGGAAGATGTTCTGAAGCCAAAGTGCTTGTCCAGGGTCATACTTGAGTAGCTAATTGCGACACTGAGGTGGGGAACATTCTAGAAGGTGAAGGCTCTTTTCAGACAAAGCTGGGGGAGAATTTGGGAATGAGTCCCTCTTGGGCAGTGGAAATTCCTCCTCAGACTCTTGCCACTCACCTAAGACTAGCTAAGGCAAGCTCAGGTCAGAGGCCAATGGTTTCTCTCATCCATGTTGCCATTTGTCAGAAGAATGTTTCCGTTCAACAAGAATGAATGCCTCAAGCGTTCGGGAAGGCTGACACGTGCCACCATGCTGTGACTCCCATGGGAAGAGAGGCAGATGTCACGGCTTCCACCAGCTCACCCTGTGGACACCAGGGAAGGCAAGCAAAAACCCTGGTCTCTGGAGTCCATCTGAGCTGACTAGCCATGACCTTGGGCTTGTTACCTTATTTCTCTAAGCCTCAACGTTTCCTCCACACCTATCAAATGGAATTGGTAACAATTTCTACTTCACAGCCTCATTGTAAGTCTTAAGTGGAATAACGCATGTGAAACTCTTAGCCAAGTGCCTGGCACATACTACTGGCTCCATCAATGTGATCTTGTTTGGCCCACTTCCTGAGCCTGTCTGAGCAAGGCAGATGACACATTCAGAGTCTCTCGCCTGGGCAGTGAGTACGTTCTAGAATTATTTCAGTCGCTGTGAACTGCACACATAGCTGGATGACTGAGATAGAAGTGGTCATTCTGTCTAAGACCTTGGGGAATTCAATATGGCTGGGGAGCAGGGCCGTGTGGATATGGTGCTGGGGAAATAAAAAGGGCCTGATTTGGAAGGACCCGGCATGCCAGTCTCAGGGGATGTGATGGCTTATTGTGTCTACTTGACTATGTTAAGGGATGCCCAGATAGGTGGTAAAACATTATTTCTGGGTGTGTCAGTGAAGGTGTCTCTGGCAGAGACTAATATTTGAATCAGTACACTGATTCAAGATCACCTTCCCCAACATGGGCACCATCCGGTCCATTTAAGGCCTGAATAGAACAAAAAGGCAGGAGTAGGGTAAATTCACTCTCTCTACTTGAGTTGAGACATCCCTCGTCTCCTGCCCTAAAATGTTGGACCACTGATTTCTCAGGCCGTAGGACTCAGACTGAATTACACCACTTTTTCCTGGTTCTCCAGCTTGTAGACAGCAGATAATGGAACTTCTCTCTAACTATGCAAGACATTTCCTATAACAAATATCCTCCCATATCTATGTCTGTATATGTATCTATCTATCCATCCATCCATCTCCTGTTTGTTTCTCTGGAGATCTCTAATACAGGGGAATTTCAATTTGCTTTCCCAAGCGCTCTTTCCACCCCGCTTCTCCCGGCTACAAAAATAAATAAATATAAATAAATTGACATAAGAAGATTAGAGCAGGATTGTGATGACTTCATCATTTCTCATCCTCTTTGCTCCTTTAGAAATCTTTCATTTATACCTAAAAACTGGAACCACCGCTCCAAGCCCTTCCCCCATCCACAGTCTTAACAGCAGGGCAGCTCTAAAAATAACTTGCCTTCCCCGACCCCCTGGCATGTAAATACGTCTTTGTTCCCGACTGGGCATTTAATAACTGTATTTTATGGTGAAACAAAAGCTGTAATCAGAGCCCAACAATGGAAGCTGCAGTCAGTGCTGAACAATACCCAGAATTCCCATGGTGATCCCCCATCCACAGCTGTGAGAACCAGAAGTCTCAAGCATGGATTCCATTCAAATTATTCGCCTGGTCCTAGTCCCACTGCGGCTTATTCGAATCCCCAGCTTTCCTGCCTCCTCGGCAGGGCTTTTGAGAAGCTGAAAGGGGATGCCAAGCCTGGGCCCCTGCCAAGAGCAGCCCGTGCAGGTGTGCACGTGGAGCAGACCCTGAGAAGTCTGCACAGTCGCAGGGTGACAAGGCCAGACTGCCCCGAGGCTGGAGACTTCAGCAGCTGTCTCTCCACCAGCAATTCATGCAAGACTTCCTTCAGATAAAAGAGAGCTTTACACTGATTTTCTTATCCAGCACTGCAGTCTGTGCAACCCAGGGTAAGCCTGGCAGCTGGCTTCTTCTCCTGCAAGATTCAAGCCCTAGAACCTCAGAGAGAAGTCTTTAAAAGGGACCACTCCAGTGAGTCTTAAGCCTTGTTGCATGTCAGGATTACTGAGTACTTTAAAGTATTTCTTAGGACGAGACCCCACCCTAGACTGATTGAATCAGAATCTCTGGCAATAAAGAATTGACCTTAGCATTATTTGTTTCCTCTTTGTTTTTCTTTGAAGTAAAACTTAAATATGGTTTTTTCCAGTAGTCATGTGTGGATGTGAGAGCTGGGCCATAAAGAAGACTGAGCATAGAGGAATTGATGCTTTCAAACCATGGTGCTATGAAAGACTCTTGAGAGTCACTTGGACTACAAGAAGATTAGACTAGTCAATCCTAAAGGAAATCAACCCTGAATGTTCATTGGCATGACTGATGCTAAAGCTGAGCTCCAATACTTTGGCCACCTAATACGAAGAGCTGACTCACTGAAAAAGACTCTGATGCTGGGAAAGACTGAGGGCATGAGGATAAAGGGGCAGCAGAGGATGAGATGGTTGGATGGCATCACGGCCTTAATGGACATGAAGTGAGTGAGTGAAGTAAGTGAAGTCGCTCAGTCGTGTCCAACTCTTTGCAACCCCATGGACTGTACCCCACCAGGCTCCTCCATCCATGGAATTTTCTCGGCAAGAGTACTGGAGTGGGTTGCCATTCCTTCTCCAGGGGATCTTCCTGACCTGGGGATCGAACCCAGGTCTCCCGCATTGCAGGCAGACGCTTTACCATCTGAGCCACCAGAGAATCCCCAATGGACATGAGTTTAAGCAAAGAGATAGTGAAGGACAGGGAAGCCTGGCGTGCTGCAGTCCTGCTGCTGCTGCTGCTGTTGCTGCTGCTGTTGCTAAGTTGTGTTAGTCGTGTCCAACTCTGTGCGATCCCATAGACAGCAGCCCACCAGGCTCCCCCGTCCCTGGGATTCTCCAGGCAAGAACATTGGAGTGGGTTGCCATTTCCTTCTCCAATGCATGAAAGTGAAAGTGAAGTCGCTCAGTCATGTCCGACTCTCAGCGACCCCATGGACTGCAGCCTACAAGGCTCCTCTGCCCATGGGATTTTCCAGGCAAGAGTATTGGAGTGTTTCGCAAAGAGTCGGACATGACCAAGCAACTGAACAACCACAACGATAACTTAAATACTTTATTATTGGCTGAATGTGTCCCTCCAAAATTGTACATTGAAGCCCCCATCCCCAACATGAGTATATGGGAGCTGGGGTTTTTGTGGAAGTAAATAAGGTAAATGAGGTCATAAGGATGGAACCCTGATCCAATAGCATTAGTGTCCATACAAAAAGAGACACCAGGACTTCCCTGGTGGTCCAGTGGCTAAGACTCTGTGCTCCAAATGTGGAGGCCTGGGTTCGATCCCTGGTCAGGGAACTAGATTTCACATGCTCCCACTAAGAATTTGCATGCTGCAACTGAACAGCAAAGATCCTGCATGCTACAACTAAGACCCAGTGCTGCCAAATAAATAAATACTAAAAAAAAAAAAAAAAAAAAGAAGAGACATGGGAAAGCTCGCCTCCCCAAAATGTGAACATTCAGTGCAAAGGTGGCTGTCTTCAAGTCAGGTAAACAGCCTTCACCAGGAATTGAGTCAGCCAGTGCCTTGATCTCGGACTTCCAGTCTCCAGAATTATGAGAAATAAATTTCTGTTTAAGCCACCCAGTCGGTATTTTGTTAGAGCAGCTGGAGCTAAGACATATAGTAAAATCTGCAACCCTTAAGCATACAGACCAATAAACTATGTAACCACCATCCAGATCAAGATACTACACTTCTAACACCCACAAAGGCTTCCTATGCCAGCTAGAGGTAATCACTCCTCACTTTCTGTCACTCGTAGATTAGTTTTGCCTGTTCTGGAATGTCATGTGATTGTAATTACATACTATGTTGTATACTCTTTGAGGTCTAACCTCTTTTGCTCAGCATCCTACCTGTGAAATTTATCTATGTCATGGTGTGTTGTAACAATTTGCTTTTTTTTTCTTGCTATGTAATGTTTCATTTTATGAATTAAGAACAATTTATTTATTCTCCTATAAATCGACATTTCAGTGTTTTCCCCTATTGTTTCTTTTTCCATGTTGCTCCATCTGCCCAAAATGGCTCTTCCCTCCAGCTTCATTCCACCCCCTGATCTCTTACAAATAAAACCTGCCTACTCTGACAGGCAAGCATGAAGACCTCAGGCAAAACTCATTGTCTCTGAGAACCTTTCTGACCTTTCACAGAAATGAGCCTCTCTCCTCTGTGACCCCACTGCTCTCCAGTTTGAAATTATTTAGCGGCATCTTTGTCAAGGGACCATGACTTCCTCAAGGACAGGTACCATGTCTTAATTATCTTGATAATCTCAGCCCCCAGCACTGTGGCCTGGAGATAGGAGAGGTCAAGAAATAATGACCTGGGGACTTCCCTGGAGGTCCAGTGGTTAAGTCTCTGTGCTCCCAATGCAGGGGGCACAGGTCTAAACCCTGGGTAAGAAATTGATTCTACATGCCACACAGTGCAACAAAGAAAGAAAAAAGAAACCGCCAAAGTGGTTTCAAGAGTGGCTATACCATTGTAGATTCCTACCAGCAATAAGGGGCTTCCCAGGTGGTGCTTCCCAGATGGCATCATCAACTTGATGGACATAAGTTTGAGCAGGCTCTGGGAGTTGATGATGGATGGGGAAGCCTGGAATGTGCAGTCCAGTTCAGTTCAGTCACTCAGTCACGTCCGACTCATTGCGACCCCATGGGCCTCAGTACGCCAGGCCTCCCTGTCCATCACCAACTTCCAGAGCTTACTCAAACTCATCCATCAACTCTATCAAGTCGGTGATGCCATCCAACCATCTCACCCTCTGTCGTCCCCTCCTCCTCCTGCCTTCAATCTTTCCCAGCATCAGGGTCTTTTCCAATGAGTCAGTTCTTCACATCAGGTGGCCAAAGTACTGGAGTTTCACCTTCAGCATCAGTCCTTCCAATGAATATTCAGGACTGACTTCCTGTAGGATTGACTGCTTGGATCTCCTTGCAGTCCAAGAGACTATCAAGAGTCTTCTCCAACACCATGGTTCAAAAGCATCAATTCTTCAGCCCTCAGCTTTCTTTATAGTCCAACTCTCACATCCATACACGACCACTGGAAAAAAACGTAGCTCTGACTAGATAGACCTTTGTTGGCAAAGTAAAGTCATTGCTTTTTATTATGCTGTCTAGGTTGGTCAAATTTTTCTTCCAAGGAGCAAGCGTGCTGCAGTCCATGGGGTCACAAAGAGTCGGCCACAACTGAGTGACTGAACTGAAGAGGTGGCAGTAGTGGTAAAGAACCTGCCTCCCAATGCAGGAGACATACGAGATGTGGGTTTGATCTCTGGAGTATTCCCATGGAGAGAGGAGCCTGGTGGGCTACACTCTATAGAGTCTCAAAGAGTCAGACACGACTGAAGCCACTTAGCACACACTCATGCAACAGCAATGGCTCAGTGATCCGGTTTCTCAGGGGTATACCACCCAGAAAAGAAAGAACGACCGGTTTCTGGGAGGCAGGACTCCTGCCAGGGACAGTAGGGACACCTGGGGACAGACCTGGCTTTGGGAAGGGTGCCTGGCAGGAACTCAGCATGCTCCATGAAGGCACCTGACAGGAAGCCCCAGCGGGGCAGACTAGGTGTGGGCATGGCTTGCAGCTGCCCAGGACTCACTGTTGACAGCAACCCCAAGTCCTAAATCCCAGCCGCCGGCTTAACTTGGGATGCCGAGCCCCACATGGCACCTGCGGAGATGAGCTCAGGAACCCGGGAGGACAGAACCCTAAGACAGGGTGTCAGTGGGCCCTCAGCTCTGACGGTCTAGGGGCTCCTAACTCTGACATGGCCCAGAACTCTGTCTTAAGAACTGCCACGTGGCCCCCAACTCTCATGATTGCCACATCTCTTCCATTGGGACATGTGGCATTACCCAGGACGCTGGGTGAGTGGGATTCAGTGGACTTCCTAGTGCAGGGTTCCTTCTTCTGATTTCTCTCTTGTCCTTCACTTACATCACTTAAACAAAGCTACCGATACAGTTCTTAATTCTATATGGCATTACTTAGAAAACCCAGTCTCTGCGTTAACAGCTCTTCAGCAGTTCATGCTTTAGGTCATAGATGATTAGCGTTGCTTAGAAATTCTGCTTTCTCAAAGACCTAAATGTTTACATCTCTGTGATCTAAGCTTTTTGACCCCCAACGCTGTTGCAAAGTTCTGCTATTCTGAGCTCAAATCAACTGCTTGCTGGCTGTGTACCTGAACCACTCAATCACGTTTTGCGCTTCCATTTCCTCTCTGTCAGAGTCTCTCTGCTGCATAGCGGTTGTCAGGATGGGGCTTAGTGCCTGGCAAGTGCTCAGGAAGGCTACCACTATGGTGTCCACCTGACCATTGAAGAAGCCTCATGCCCCTCCCCTCTCCAGACTCATTCCTGGGCTCATCATCTTTATTTCATAACAACAGCAAACAAGCTTTGCTCTGGGCACTCTCCTGCTTATCCTGAAATGCCCTCCTCCATTTCACTCTGCTGCCCACATGCCGCCCGCCAGACTGTTTGTTTTGGATGCAAGAGGGCAGCCAGGGAGTGGCAGCCTTGCCCATGCGGTTCCTTGAAACAAAAGCTGCTCCCTGAGTCACTGCTGGGAGAAGCCAGGACATCCAAGCACCTACACAAGCATGTCAGAGGTAGGATACTCTGTGGGCAGAACTGTGGGGTGCAGGGTGGGTGCTCAGGCAGAGTAGCGGGGACGGAGGGTTTGTAGGCCAAGCACATGGTATCAGCTTTGTCTTGGGGGATTTGGAGAAGAGGCATGAAAAAGTTTTAAATAAAAAAGGGAGGTGATCAGAGTTGTGGGTTAGAAAAGTCCTCTGAACTCTTTGATGAGTCTTTCGGGAAGGAAAGACCCCACCAAGATTCCAGTATCTCCTTCCTTTGCCCAGCACAGGTTGTCTGCTCTAGCCAACCCCCTACACAGATCCTTTGCACACCTACCCTACCGGAGTGCTCTTCATGTGGCAACATTTTTCCTTTACTTAAGGCCTGGCTTGATTCTTCCTCTTCCAGAAATTCTTTCCTACCCCTCAGCACATGTTCACGTCTCTCTTCCCAGACTCCGGGGTTCTTTCCCACACCCCGGGGCCAGCGCCACTCAGAACTTGCTACTCTGTGGGGCTAACTCTTGGAGCACATAATGCTGTGGAAAGAACAAAGCTGTGCAGTCAACAAGTCCAAGTTCAAGTTCTGTCCTTAGCAACTTGTGATCTTCAGCATCTCCCTCAACCTCTCTGAGCCACACTTCAATCACTTGCTCAATAGGACCATACGATGCAACTCTCAGGACAGGGATAAGCACCAAAAGAACTAAAAGCACTCTGTAAATAGTGATTTAAAAAAAAGAAGAAGAAGAAGTAAAATGATCTTTATTTCTAGATAACATGATTGCCTATCCACAAAATCTGAAGAAATTTACCCAAAAAAGCTAGTCAAATGAGTTTGAAAGTGAAAGTGAAGTCGCTCAGTCGTGTCCAACTCTTTGCGACCCCATGGACTATAGCCTATCAGGCTCCTCCGTCCATGGGATTTTCCAGGCAAGAGTGCTGGAGTGGATTGCCATTTCTTTCTCCAGTCAAATGAGTTTAGGGTGGTAGAATAAGAAGTAATACACAAAAACAATTTTATTTATATATACCATCAAGTAAGAGAAGCCAGACCCATACACAGGAAAAAAATAAAAGGGGGAAAAAAAACCCAAAAAAACCACTGCTCTCCCATGGGAATTCCCTGGTGGTCCAGTGTTTAGGGCTATACACTTTTATTGCCGAGATCCTGGGTTCAATCCCTGGTCAAGGCACTAAGATTCCCACACGCCATGCAGTGCAGCCGAAAACAAACATACAATCCACTACTCTCCCTCCAAAACTCATATTCCATGATTCCAGTTTTATAATAGAAACTGGAAAATGCAAACTAATTTATAGCGATGGTGGTGAAGTCACTAAGTTGTGTCCGACTCTGGCAACCCCATGGACTGTATCCCGCCAGCCTCCTCTGTCCATAGGATTCTCCAGGCAAGGATACTGGAGTGGGCTGACATTTCCTTCTCCAAAACTAATTTATAGTTACAGAGAAATTAGAGGATGGAGAGGTAAAGTGAGGAAAGAGGAAGGATTGCAAAGTTTGAGGTGCAATGAAAATGTTCACTGTTGTGATGGTATTGTTGTGTAAACAATGATGGTTAACAAAGAAATGGGATGAGGCATGGGCTGCAAAGCCAGGGAGACCTGGGGTGGGACCTTGGCTCTGTGTCCCACTGGTTGACTGTCTCTAGGCAGGTCAACCAGAGTCTCTGGGCTTGCTTTTCTCCTCTGTAGGTAGGGAGCTTAGTACTTGCCTCTGGGATTCATGTGAAGATCAGATATGTTAAGAGGTCAGCACATTGCCTGGCACACAGTAGCCTGGCAATGCATGTTAGTACCATGCCTTCCTCATTGCCAAACAACAGTCCTCTGGACATGGGAATACATATGTGTCTATTGATTGCCTGGCTGATTTAATTACAGACCACACAAATAAAGGGATATAGGATGGATAGGTAGGTAGACAGGTGGGTAGATGGATGGATGAGTGGACTGGTGGACAAATGTCTAACTGAATAAACTAATAAATAAATGAGTGGATGACCAAACGGATAGCTGAAAAAAAAATCAAGAAGCAAAGGAATGCCTGAATGAATGAATGATGAATGGAATGAGTGCTCACTAAATTACTGACAGGAGGGACCTGGCAGTAAATGACTGATCTCCTTCCGGCCAGAGGCACACCCTCCCCGCAGCCTTCATGGTATGAGTAAAGCACCAGTTGAAGTGCTTTACTACCTTGAAGGCTCTCTCTCAGTGGCGGCCAGGTGCCCCTGCCAGGTAACCAGAGTAACCAGGTTCCTGAGGAGAGGCAGCTGTTGGCTGCTTGGCAATCCCATCTAGGCCTATCTTGGCAACAAGGACAAATGTTCTGGGGTTGCACGGACTAGAGGCGGGACCCTCTCTGAGCTGCCACTGGGCAAGCTCAGACCGGGTGCTCTCCCAGCTTGGACTGGGGCTGCATCCTTGGTGGTCATCGACTTCCTGCTGAGGAAGGGGGCATCACTTGTCCCACAAGAGAAGAGGCAACTGACCTGAGCAGGCTAGGGAGGTGGATTAGACTCCTAGGAAAGGAGGCCCTGCAGAGAGGCCCCCATCCTGCTGATTGTAAGCTCGTGGGTCAGGAGATGGCTCCGTCAGTCACAGCAGCCTCTTGGGGGCAAGGAACAAAGACCCATTTGCAACAGCACCCTGACTGAGGAGCCATTCACAACATGGGTCCCATTCTTACAACGTCTGTGGGAGGCAGCCTGGCAGTACTTGCCTCTCTGTCAACCCGTTTGCAGATAAAGAGGCCCTGTAGGCTGCAGTCCATGGGGTCGCGAAGAGTTGGACACGACTGAGCGACTTCACTTTGACTTTTCACTTTCATGCATTGGAGAAGGAAATGGCAACCCGCTCCAGTATTCTTGCCTAGAGAATCCCAGGGAAGGGGGAGCCTGGTGGGCTGCCGTCTATGGGGTCACACAGAGTCAGACATGACCGAAGCGACTTAGCAGCAGCAGCAGCAGATAGCAAAAAGAGACTTGCCCAAGGCATGAGAGTGCAACACCAGAGAATGAAAGCCGCCCCCCAACTCCATCTCTCCATACCTCCAACCTCCTCTGCAGACTTCATGTGTGCGTGCTTAATTGCTCAATATGTTCGATTCTTTGCAAACCTGTGGTCTGTAGCCCACCAGGCTCCTCGGTCCTTGGAATTCTCCAGGCAAGAATACTGGAGTGGGTGAGCATGCCCTTCTTCAGGGGGATCCTACTGATCCAGGGTATAGAACCCAGTTCTCATGCATTGCAGGCAGATTCCTGACTATCTGAGCCACCCAGGAAACCTGTCTCCACAGGCCACAGGGGATTCAGTTACAAAGCAGGAGGAAGAGATCTTCTGGCCACCCCAAACAAGTTGCTTTTTGTTGCTATTCCTCTAAAATTGTGCTGAACTCGTTGCCTGGGTCACTCTCCAACTGGCTAGCTGAGAAGAATCTGTCTCTGCAGCCTCAGGTCACTTTGTTCAAGTCCTTCTTTCCTCCTCCCCGAGTTGCAGGTAAGTCTTGTCTTCTCTCTGCTGCTGGGCCTGAGCACTTCAGTGGAGAGCATGGCCCTTCTTCCACCCTCGCCTCCCCCAACACCTGTCATGTCTAACACATCCCCAAAGTGGCCACGGCAAGTTAGTGAAAGAGCTGAGTTGGCCCGAAGATAAACAGCCAAACAAGACATAGCCCCTCCTGTCAGGAGGAGAAAGCAGAAGACTTCTAGAAACAACTGTGTTTTACCCCAAAAGCACAGATTTCTAAAGGTGAGGTTCTAGGCAGCAGGACGTGTCTGCAAACAGGTAATCAGGCCACAGGCTCTTTTCAGAGGTTTCAGCACAGAGTCATCACCCATTCCGTCCAGGCAGAATTCTCAAGTATATCACCTTTCATTTTTCTTAGGACAAATGTGCCCTTTTCTCTTCTCTGTTAGCTTTTCATTCAGGAAGAGCGGGCTAAAATATCGTTTAATTTACCAAAAATGCTTTTTAAATGCATCAGCCAACTCAGGACTATTGGGGAAGATAATGGTTCTTTCCCCTTCATAATAATGGAGTAAATTTCAGCCAAGATGAATTTAAATTATGTTCATGGGGTGTAGTTTTTATTTTTTAATTAATTTCATCCATCATGACTAGCCATTGAACTTTCACAGCTCCAGACCATTCTTAGAGTATCTCTTGCCTTATTGAAAGCCAGCCTCAAACAATTTTCAGCTGGACAACAAAAGGTGGGTCTTTTTTTCCAGCAGGGAAGTGGCTGAGAGTGCTGGAGTCTGACAGTCCTCGCTCAAGTCTTCGCTCTGCTGGTGCTTGGCTGTGTGGCTTAGAAACTGCTCGTTAACCTCTCTTTGCCTGTCTCCTTCCCTTATTTGTCAAGGGCAGATAAAGATGTTATCTGGAACTTTGCAGGGTTATTTAAAGTTTAAATGAAATGATGTATGTGAGGGGTCTGTCACAGTAAACTCAATGAATCTTAGTTATTGCTATTATTCTAACACGAAGGCAGCATTATCTTTATTTTGTTGTCACTATTTGTTGCTGTTCAGTTGCCCAGTCGGGTCCGACACCTTGCGACTCCGAGGACTGCAGCATGCCAGGCCTCCCTGTCCCTCACCATCTCCAAAGTTTGCCCAAATTCATGTCCATTGCTTCAGTGATGCCATCCAGTCGACTCATCCTTTGATGCCCTCTTCTCATTCTGCCCTCAGTCTTTCTCAGCATTAGGGTCTTTTCCAATGAGTCAGCTGTTTGTATCAGATGACCAAAATACTGGAGCTTTGGCTTCATCGTCAATTCTTCCAACAAGTATTCAGGGTTGATTTCCCTTAAGATTGACTGGTTTGATCTTCTTGCTGTCCAGAGGACTTTCGAGAGTCTGCTCCAGCACCACAGTTTGAAGGCATCAATCTTTTGGCACCATGCCTTCTTTACAGTACAGCTCTCACAACAATACAGGACCACTTGGAAGACCATAGCCTTGACTATACAGACTTTTGTTGGCAGAGTAATGTCTCTGCTTTTCAACAAACTGTCTAAATTTGTCATCACTTTCCTACCAAGAAGCAATTGCCTTCTGATTTGATGGCTACAGTCACCGTCTACAGTAATTTTAGAGCCCAAGAGGAAGAACTCTGTCACTATATCACTCTATCCTTTTCTTTTTACCAGGCCGTTATCCCTTATGATTTGGCTACTCCCTCCTCACAGGGCTTCCCAGGTGGTGCAGTTGATAAAAAGTCTGCCTGCCAATGCAAGGGATGCTAGTTCGATTCCTGGGTTGGGAAGATCCCCTGGAGAAGGAAATGGCAACCCACTCCAGTGTTCTTGCCTGGGAAATCCTACGGACAGAGGAGCCTGGATGGCTACAGTCCATAGGGCCACAGAGAGTCAAACGCAACTGAGCAATTAAATAACAACTATCCTAGGTACTTGGGATATACCAGTGAAAAACACAAAGATTCCCATTCTAGTTCTCTGGTTCTCCACTTCTGGCTGGATGTGGTAAGTAGCCATGGGGAGAGAGGGACAGTTAAACAAAAACAATGAGTAAATTATATGGTACATGAAAGGTGAAATAGTCAAGCCAAGTGAAGGGGATTAGGGATGCCAAGGAGGGGCGGGTGCGGTCAGGCTTGGTCTCAAGGAGAAGGTGATACTTGTGTACACACTTGGAGGAAGTAAAGGAATGAACCACACCAATGTTCTCAGGAGAGGCGCCCAGGCTGGGCTGTTTGCGCAGAGCATCCCAAGAGCCGATATGACAGAATATTTTAAACTTCAGGCATTAAAAAGACACTACCTGGACCCATGAGCCTTTGAAAGTGATTAGAACCAGAAGAAAAGAATCTATTAGCTTCAAAATTTTAAATGACGATATTGAAATTAATAAACACTGAATTATATGTCCACCTGTAATGTAACATTTTGTCAACTTCCTTAATTGCTGAGTTTCTCAATCATGTGTTTGAATATCTTAATGTTTAATAACAGAGATTATATTTCTTTTACTTCACAAAAAGTTCCCAAACATATATGACTGTTAAGAAATCATACAGTCTACAATAAATTATTTATTAAATAACTTATTTATATATTTATAAATTACAGTAAATTCTTTATTATAAATTATATTATCCTTTATTATTAATAATGATTTATTTATAAATACAGTAAATATTATTGAAAGCAAATTTATAAAAGCCCTTGTAAAATTTGTAGCAAAATAGACTTGCTTTGATGTATAATGGGCTAAGTTTTAATATATTTGATGTAATAAGGAGCAGAACCAGTGAAAGTAAGATTAGGTCCAAGATGATTTTAAAATAGTCCTGCATCCAGTGTCGGCATCATCCCATCCCACAAGTATGGGTCACGTTTTGGCAAACAAACGAAGAAATGCAAATTGTCCAGTCTCAGCCCGGATACAGAGTCTCCCTGGGCGGGGGCTCAGCAGTCTGCATTAGCAGCCTTCCAAGTGATCCTGATGCATGCACACTCAGGCTAGAGAACCAGTGCTCACAGCAAGGTTATTTGTGTGACCAGCTTCTTGCTCTAATATCACAGTTTCAAGGCACAAAAGTTACCCTTGAGGTTGGCAAGTCCTCAGCCAGGGATCGCCTCTGAAGGTCTCCAAGAGGCTCATGTCAAGAACATTTGAGATTTTTGAGGGCTGGCTCCTGATTTCCAGAGGAGCTGAACTTGCGTGAACAAAAGGATTCTCCAGCTCGCTCCCCTCCCCCTGCCCCCTCGTGGCACCACAGATTTGGAAATTCTAGAATCACTCAGGATGCCCAGTTCTGAAAAAGGCTTTCGGAGGAAAACTCACTGACGCTAAGACCCTTTTGTGAGATCTGCGTAGACACCCATTGACCAGGAGAAACCTTCCAGAGTTTTCTTTTTTTTTTTGACATATACACACTGCTGTATTTGTTTATTTAATTCTGGCTGTGCTGGGCCTTCTTTGCTGCATGCGGGCTTTCTCTGGTTGCAGAGAGCGGGGGCTACTCTCTGCTTCTGGTGCTCTAGCTTCTTCTCACTGCAGTGACTTCTCTTGTTGCAGATCACAGGCTCTAGGCCCACAGCCTTCAGCGGTTGTGGCACAGGGGCTCAGTAATTGTGGTTCTTGGGTCCTAGAGCATGCAGACTTCAGTGATTGTAGCAAGCAGGCTCAGTTGCTCTGCGGGATTCTCATCCGCAGCGCACCAGGGAAAGCCTTCCTTAATGTGTCACTAGAGGAGCCAGAGGTGAAGTCGCTCAGTCGTGTCCGACTCTTTGCGACCCTGTGGGCTGTAACCTACTAGGCTTCTCCGTCCATGGGATTCTCCAGGCAAGAATACTGCAGTGGATTGCCATTTCCTTCTCCAGAGGATCTTCCCAACCCAGGGATCGAACCCGCGTCTCCCGCAATGGAGGCAGACGCTTAAACCTCTGAGCCACCAGGGAAGCCAAGCTTGAGAATAAAGCAGGCAAGGCAGTGGCAAGGATGGAGAGATGCCATGGGCGATGATGTCACAAAACAAGGCCAAGGAGGCGGTGGGGAGAGAAAGACCCTGAAAGAGACACACAGCCCTCTCCCGCCCCATCTCTCCAGCCCCGCGGGGAAGGGTAAGCTGTAATGTGGCAGGAGAACCAGGACAACGCTTCCCGAGCTTTCCGCTGACCCCAGCTCAGGCCATCCTGATGGAAAACCACTTCACTGGCTCCCTGTGCCTTTTCCACTCGGCTGGTTCCTGAGGTTTTTCAGCCCAGTGAGCCGTGCATTTAGATGAGCAGCAGGAGGAAAACAGGAGAGAGGGATGGGGCAGGGAGAGCCTGGAGGGCTTCAGAGGGGTACCCTCGGGGGTGACCAGGAGCTGAGACCTGGGGCCCAGAGGCCAGCAGTGCGAGGATCCCAGGAGGAATGTTCCAGGGAGAGGACCGAAAGTCCAAGGGCTCAGAGTGGGGAAGGACTCAACGTTCAATCAGCAGGAAGAAGCTTGGAGTGGTGGGAGGTATGGGAGCAGGTAAAGGGTTAAGGTGAGTCCACGAGGGGGGAGTGGCGCGGGGGTGGGGGAAGGCGGGCCCTGCAGCATCACTGTGCCAAGGTGAGGAATTGAGATGGCATCCATCATATTCAGCTGGGGTTGCCGGATAAAACAGAGGGCACCCAGTTAAATGTGAATTTCAAATAAGTTTTATACTAAAAAATCATTCATATGTTACCTGGAATTCAAATTTAACTGAATTCTGTGTTTTTATTTGTGAAATGTATTTTCCAAGTCCTATGTGAAAGGCAGTAGAGGGTTTTAAGCGGGTTTCCCAGGTGGCGCTCGTGCTAAAGAACCCACCTGACAATGTACAAAAAAGAGCTTCACGACCCAGATCATCACGATGCTGTGATCACTCACCTAGAGCCAGACATCCTGGAACGCGAAGTCAAGTGGGCCTTAGAAAGCATCACTACGAACAAACCTAGTGTAGGTGATGGCATTCCAGTTGAGCCATTTCAAACCCTGAAAGATGATGCTGTGAAAGTACTGCACTCAATATGCCAGACAATTTGGAAAACTCAGCAGTGGCCACAGGACTGGAAAGGTCAGTTTTCATTCCAATCCCAAAGAAAGGCATGCCAAAGAATGCTCAAACTACCACACAATTGCACTCATCTCACACGCTAGTAAAGTAATGCTCAAAATTCTCCAAGCCAGACTTTAGCAATACGTGAACTGTGAACTTCCAGATGTTCAAGCTGGATTTAGAAAAGGCAGAGGCACCAGAGATCAAATTGCCAACATCTGCTGGATCATCGAAAAAGCAAGAGTTCCAGAAAAACATCTACTTCTGCTTTATTGACTATGCCAAAGCCTTTGACTGTGTGGATCACAATAAACTGTGGGAAATTCTGAAAGAGATGGGAATACCAGACCACCTAACCTGACTCTTGAGAAACCTCTATGCAGGTCAGGAAGCAACAGTTAGAACTGGACATAGAACAACAGATTGGTTCCAAATAGGAAAAGGAGGACGTCAAGGCTATATATTATCACCCTGCTTATTTAACTTCTATGCAGAGTACATCATGAGAAACGCTGGGCTGGAAGAAACACAAGCTGGAATCAATATTGCTGGGAGAAATATCAATCACCTCAGATATGCAGATGACACCACCCTTATGGCAGAAAGTGAAGAGGAACTAAAAAGCCTCTTGATGAAAGTAAAAGAGGAGAGTGAAAAAGTTGGCTTAAAGCTCAACATTCAGAAAACAAGATCATGGCATCTGGTCCCACCACTTCATGGCAAATAGATGGGGAAACAGTGGAAACAGTGTCAGACTTTATTTTGGGGGGGCTTCAAAATCAGTACAGATGGTGATTGCAGCCATCAAATTAAAAGATGCTTACTCTTTGGAAGCAAAGTTATGACCAACCTAGATAGCATACTAAAAAGCAGAGATCTTACTTTGTCAACAAAGGTCTGTCTAGTCAAGGCTATGGTTTTTCCTGTGGTCATGTATGGATGTGAGAGTTGGACTGTGAAGAAAGCTGAGCGCCAAAGAATTGATGCTTTTGAACTGTGGTGTTGGAGAAGACTCTTGAGAGTCCCTTGGACTGCAAGGAGATCCAACCAGTCCATTCTGAAGGAGATCAGTCCTGGGTGTTCATTGGAAGGACTGATGCTAAAGCTGAAACTCTAATACTTTGGCCACCTCATGTGAAGAGTTGACTCATTGGAAAAGACCCTGATGCTGGGAGGGATTGGGGGCAGGAGGAGAAGGGGATGACAGAGGATGAAATGGCTGGATGCCATCACTGACTCGATGGACGTGAGTCTGAGTGAACTCCGGGAGTTGGTGATGGACAGGGAGGCCTGGTGTGCTGGGATTCATGGGGTCGCAAAGAGTTGGACACGACTGAGCAACAGAACTGAACTGACAATGCAGGAGACTTAAAGAGACATGAGTTTGATCCCTGAATTGGGAAGATCCCCTGGAGCAGGGCATGGCAACTCACTTCAGTGTTCCTTGCCCAGAGAATCCCATGAACAAAAGAGTGTAGCGGGCTATAAGCCATAGGGTCACAAAGAGTCACACACAACTGAAGCGACTTAGCAGAAAGGGTTTTAAGTGGACTTCCCAGGCGGTGCTAGTGGTAAAAACCTGCCTGCCAATGCAGCAGATGTAGGAGACCCAGGTTGGTACCCTGGAGAAGGGCATGGCAACCCACTCCAGTATTTCTTGCCAGGAGAATCCCATGGACAGAGGAGCCTGGAGGGCTACAGTTCATAGGATACAAAGAGTTGGACACAACTAAAGTGACTTAGCATGCACAGAGGGTTTTAAAACAATGGAATGACAATTTGATCTAATTTGTAGCCTAATTGGGTTGTTGGGTCTTCCCTATGGGCTGTGGGCTGGGGGGTGGGGAGGCAGGAGGAGAAGTGGGAATTGCAGATCAGGAGGGAAAAGAGGCTGCTTGACTAGGCTGGTAGCCAAGAAGCACAGCTGGGCAGGTGAGTGTCTGCTTATAAGGACAGGCCACTCACTTGGGGTTTGTTGACTGACTAATTGAGCAGAAGGGACCCCAATCGTAGGGCTATCTCCAGTGGGCAGGGCACCCTTGCCATCAATTTCAGTGCTGGTGGGTTAACAAAACTCTCTAAGACACCTGGTGCTTGAGAAGTCTTGTGACACCCAGCATCTTGCTGGGTCGCTGGGGTTGATGGCTGTCTGGGTGGATCCAGAAAGAGAGTGCTCAAGAGGAGGAGGAACTCTCAGAGAGTCATACGTGGGTACCAAGGAATAGCCGCATTACGAAATGTTAGGTGTGGTCACATCTTTGCAGGGAGTGGAGTGGTGGCTGTGAACCGGGTCAGTGGACCTTCAGGGAGCAGATGTTCCAGAGGGAAAATCTGACTAGCGACAGGGAGGCCAGACAGTGGCCAAGGCTTCACCAGCGGCACCATCAGTGTCCACATTCCGGTAGCTTGAGTTCGCCTCCCCGAGTGCTCACTGCATGACTTCTTTGAGGAAGCTTCAGGGGAACTCTGTGTCTTCGGCTCAAATCTCTTAGTGATGCCTGTGCTGTGCCGCGCTATACTTAGTTGCTCAGTTGTATCCGACTCTTTGCGACCCCCCTGGACTGTAGCCCACCAGGTTCCTCTGTCCATGGGGATTCTCCAGGCAAGAATAATGGAGTGGGTTGCCATGCCCTCCTCCAAGGGGTCTTTCCAATCCAGGGATCGAACCCAAGTCTCCCACATTGCAGGTGGATTCTTTTACTGTCTGAGTCACGAGGGAAGACCCAGAATCCTGAGTGGGTAGCCTATCCCTTCTTCAGGGTAACTTCCTGACCTAGGAAGCGAACTGGTGTCTCCGGCATTGCAGGCAGATTCTTTACCAGCTGAGCTACCAGGGAAGCCCAGTGATGCCTGTGAGGGCAAGGCAAACCCGCTCCAGTATTCTTGCCTGGAGAATCCCCATCGACACAGGAGCCTGGTGGGCTACGGTCCACAGGGTCGCAAAGAGATGGACACCACTGAAGCGACAGAGCACGCACGCTGCTGCTGCATGCAAGGCTCCAAGGGGGCTGTTTCTCCCCTGCCACCTGGACAGGGAGCAGGCCAAGCCTGAGGTCAGCCAGCGGTCTTGAGACGCAGGCTTCAGGGTGCCAGGCATGCCCGGCCGCGTCTCCTGGGCCTTCGCCAGGCTGTGGTGCGTCTAGAAATGGGACAAATGCTGCCTACGCCCTCTGTGTCCTGCCTCGTCACTGGGCCCCGGAGCAGGACAGCTTGTCCCCATGAGGCTCTCTCTGGAGCCTCTCCCCACTGCCCTGGTGCCAAATCTGGTGACCAGGCAGGGTCCAGGCACAGGTGTGCTCCAGCCACACAGTCGCTGGCCTCAGGGGCACCTTCCCTCGGGCAAATAAGCTCATGCAGAGACACCTGCGGTCGGCCTCCTTGCCGGCTTATCAGGCACACCCACTGCCTTTGGCCTCACCTGCTCTGATGACATTACAGCAAATCCTTCTCCTTGTGGAGGACTGCATATTTTCACATCATCCTATATTCATTTCCTGTGGCTGCTATGATGAATTACCATGATCTCAGTGATCTAAAATCACATCCATGTATAGTCCCCTACAGGTGTGGCGGCCAGCGTCACTGGGATAAAGTCAAGGTGTCGGCAAGGCTGGTTCTTCCTGAGGACTCTAGGGAAGCTGATCCTCACCGCCTCTGGCTTCTAGAGTCTGCTAGCATTCCCTGGCTTGTGGCCACATCACTCTAGTGTCTGCTTCCACAGTCTCCTCACTGTCCACCTCTCCGATCTGCAGCCCCGCTCCTCCTATGAGACCCTGATGCCTGCCTCGGGCCCATCTGGATAATCAAGAATAATCTCCCCATCTCAAATCACTCCTGCAAATTTCCCTTTGCCGCGTCAGGTAACATTCAGAGGCTCTGTGGATCAGGACATGGATATCTTATTGCCAGTATTCTGCCTACCACACACTCCCATCCATCACAGCATCTCATCTTCACAGTGGCTCTGGGAGGCTGGAAAACTGAGCCTCAGGAAGGTTAGGTGATTCTCTGAAAGTCACACAGCTAGAAGGTTGAAGGAAAGGGGAAGTGGACTCCAGGTCTGTGTGATTCTAACTGAATTTAACAGACTACATAGTCATTTAAGAGGCGAACAAGGCACCTGGATCATCAAAGAGGTCTTTGGTGTTTTCCTTCTGAGATTTCTGCTCTTCAACATGCCTGGGCTGGCTTTGGCCCTCCTTCTTTTCTTGGGGGTTGAGATTTGAGTGTCTGTCTGAGCACAAAGGGAACACCTGCAGCCTGTCCTAGTTCGAGGAGCGACCCACATTTGAAGAAGGAGCTCGGCAAGCCGCGCTGGGTCTCCCGTCTTCACAGCGGTTCAAGGGTTGCTCACACGCACGCTCATATGTGGTTTGGTAAATGATTTTCTCAGTTAACCTATGAGTTAATAAGCTTCCTGTTACTTAAGGAAATGCCCCAGACCCCAGAGACCTTCAGCCTTGATTCGGGTGCTGAAATCAGCAGAAAAAAAAAAAGGCTCTGGGGGCAATGTTATGTTGTGTTAAGGAAGACATTACAGATTCAATATTTAGCTGGTGTTAGAGGGGGACAGAAAGCGTTGTTCACTCCCTGGGTATCTCAAGGGCACATAAAGGAACAGCCGCACCTTGCCTGCCAGGAAACATGCTCAGGCCACAGTAAGACAGCGGTGACTCATGCAGAGCTTGCCGGGGAGGCCAAGCAGTTGGCCGGGCTGCTCAGTGATGTGGAGATAAAGAGGAGTTAATCACTGTGTTCGAGACTCGCTGAGCCCTTTTGTGGCTCTGGGTCATGACAGCTCCCCTGCTGCCGGCTGCCCTCTCACCCCACGCCCATGGAGTCCGGCTTCCTGGTTGGTTTTGTGAGATGCCGGCTCGAAATGTCTCTCCTTAGGGGGTCCAGGAATCAATCAGGCCCCTTTGTTAGGTAAGAAATGAGTCAGGGGAAGATAGCTCTGAGTGGCAGAGAAACCAGGAAATCCTGTTCAGTGAAATAAAAGTTGAAGCTATCTTTGCTTCAAGTCACATCAGCTCTGAGAATGGATTGACCTGCCTCTCAAATGTGGCTGGTGGGAAGTGACTGGGACCTAGAGAAGCAGGCTCACTGCTGATGGAAAGAAAAAGTGTACCATCCGCCATCCACATTACAGAGCAATTTTACTATTTAACCTTGGACCCACCAACTTCATATAAAGTGAAAGTGAAAGTCGCTCAGTCATGTCTGACTGTGACCCCATGGACTATACAGCCCATGGAATTCTCCAGGCCAGAATACTGGAGTGGATAGCCTTCCCCCTTTCCAGGGGATCTTCCCGACCCAGAAATCAAACTGGGGTCTCCTGCATTGCAGGTGGATTCTTTACCAACTGAGGTATCAGAGAAGCCCAACTTTATATAAAAGTGTATTTAAAATATGCATATTTGAATGAGATCACATAGGTTTTTAGAATTTGTTCTGGTTTTCCAATTAATAGTATATCCTGGAAATCTTCAACAATAACTTTTCAGCGACTGCATGGTGAACAGTACCCTAATTCCTACTGTTGGACAGCTAAGATCATGAGGATGTGTTGCGCTGTAAACAATGCTGCAAGGAGCAATTGTAACTAAGTCATTGGCTCTTTTCTGGATTTTATTTTCATCAGTATAAATCCCTAACGTGGATTTGTTTAATCAGAAGGCTACATTTTTCAATACTCTATTATTGCTGGGTGATAAGCCACCCCAAAACGTAGTGGCTTAAAACAGGAATTAACTATTTCTCGTGATTCTGAGAGATAGGGCTTTCCTGGTGGCTCAGAGGTAAAGTGTCAACCTGCAATGCAGGAGACCCGGGTTCGATTCCTGGGTCGGGAAGATCCTCTGGAGACGGAAATGGCAAATCATTCGAGTACTGTTGCCTGGAAAGTTCTATGGGTGGAGGAACCTGGTAGGCTACAGTCCATGGGGTCGCAGAGAGTCAAACACGGCTGAGTGACTCCACTTTCTTTCCTGTCACTTTCAGGATTCTGAGGGTTACTTAGAGAAATCCTCCTCAGGGGAATAGCCTTCTAGGGTCATTCACAAAACTGTAACTCCCTGGAGGGTGTGGTGGGCTGGAAAGTTCCAGGTGGCCTTATTCACAGGTTTGGAATTGGTGCAGACAGTTGGCTGAAGCCTCAGTTCTCCATGTAGCCTCTCAGCCTCTAGTAGGCTAGCCTGGACTGCAGCACAATTTGGTCCTGGGGCTCGCAGAGGACCAGGGAGGAGGCTGCAAGCCCCTGTGGTCCCAACTCCTGAACTCACACGATGTTACTCTGTCACATTCTTTGGCCAAAGCAAGGCTCAGGGCCAACCCACATTCAGGAGGGTGGAGAAAGAGACTCCGTCTCTTGATGAGTGGAGAAGCAAGAGGCACAGACACAGGGAGGTGGGATTCACTGAGGACCTTATTATAATCTCAGTGGTAAAGAATTGGCCTGCAATGCAGCCAACACAGGTTTGATCCCTGGGTCAAGATGATCCCCTGGAGAAGGAAATGGCAACTCACTCCAGTATTCTTGCCTGGGAAATCCCATGGATAGAGGAGGAGCCTGGTGGGCTACAGTCCATGGGGTTGCAAGAGTCAGACACAACTTAGCGACTAAACCATCACCATAGTAATTTACATCCTAAGACATTTTCTAAAATGTTTCATATTACCCTCAGAAAGGCGGTACCGATTGACACTGCCACCAGCCAGCATCCTTTGGGAATATTTATTTTTAAACAAACTGGGGCAAGCACTTCTGGAAGAATGCACACAACATGTGACAGCAGTGGAGGTTTCTGTCTCCTGAGTGGCACAGTCACACCCTGGGGTGGTCACCCGGGGACACGACGGCACCAGCACAGCCAGCAACCGTGCAGGGCGGTGAAGGGATGGTCATTCCCTTCCGGCAGAGCAGGGGCTGGGCTCTGTCTCTCCTTGGCTGTCTGTCTGTCACTCCTGCCCAAGCCCCTCTGCTCTCCCCAGACCATCACAAAATGCTCTTAAGTGTTAAGCTTCCCTCCCATTCTGCGCCACCCTGGTCTCCACCTCTGTGCCATTTATCATTCAGAATGATCTTTCAAGGCACACGTTTCGTTTGCAAATCTCTCTGATGTCCAGCCCGTCACGGCTCCAGCCACTTCTGCCTGCGGCCCTAGCTCTGGCCACTTGGTCTTCTTCCTTGTCCTCTCATGGAGCTGGCTCCTCTGCCCATGTACTTGTCTGGACTGAATTTCCTGAGCCCCCAACTTTTCCTTTTTTAAAGAAACAGCTTCACTGAGATATAATTCATGTATCATTTCAATTCACTCATTGAAATGTCCAGCAATGATTTTTAGTATATTTACAGTTTTGCAACCATCACTTTTAGAACATTTGCATCATCTCAAACAGAAACCCTGTATCCTTTAACTGTCACCCCTCTTCTCTCTCCAGCCTTGTCCTTCCTCCAGCTGTAAGCAACCACTAAACTACTCTGTGTCTATTTTCCTGTTCTGGCATTTCATATGTGAGGAACCATATAAGGCTTTTGTGTGTGTGTGACTGGCTTCTTTCACTTGGCATCATGTTGTCAAGGCTCATTCACCTTATAGCATGTATTAGTAGGCACTTCATTCCTATCTACAGCTAAATAACATTCCATCGAAGTCATCACCAACTCAGTGAACATGAATTTGAGCAAATCCAGGAGACAGCGAGGGGCAGAGGAATCTGGCTAGATGCAATCCATGGGGTCGAAGAGTCAGACATGACTTAGCAACTGAACAGCAATGGCTCTACTAAATTTGTTTATCTGTTTATCAGCTGATAGACATTTGGGTTCTTTTCACCTTTTGCTACTATGAATAATGAACATTTTTAAAAGGTAGGAATATGGATGGTTTTTTTATTATAAAATATTTTCCTGTGTTTTCCATAAAGAAAATACATTTATAAAAGAGGAAATATGATCAAACAGCAGGGATAAATGAAATGAAATGAATAATGAATGCCTGTGCACAAGTTTCTGTGTGGACATATGTTTTCGTGTCTTTTGGGTATATACTTGGTAGAATCGCTGGATCCTATGGCAACTCTGTTTAATCATTTGAGGAACTGCCAGACTGTTTCCCAAAGTGGCTGCACCATTTCACATTCATTTTCATCATTGTTTCGCCACCAGCAGCAGCATATGAGGGTTCCGATTTTTCCACCATAACCCATTTTAATTCCACTCCTACTCAAGTCTCAGCCCAGGTGTTACTTCCATGTGGAGGGCTCTCGCTGGACCAAGCAACCCTCCTGGGACCTAGGTCAGCTTCTTTGCTTTAAGCTTTCACAGAAGTGGGCTTCCTCTCTCCAGGGTACTGAGGCTTTAGTCAGTGCAAGGGTCAACACCCATCTCTCCCCACACCGTGGGCTCCACGAGGGTGGAGACCATGTTGTTCCCTTCTGAAGCCCTGACCCATGGCCAGTCCACAGTGGCCGCCCATGGGAACTCTGGCATGAACGAATGAGTCAGGGCTGAAAGCACAGAAGGTACGTGACTCACTGAGCCACCAAGTAGATAAAGCCCTGGGGGCCTTTCGTCCTATGCTGCCCTGTCCAGCACGGTAAAGTGTCAGTCGCTCCGTCGTGTTTGATTCTTTGCAACCCCAGGGACTGTAGCCCACCAGCTTCCTCTGTCCATGGGATTATCCTGGCAAGAATCTTGGAGTGGGTAGCCATTCCCTTCTCCAGGGGATCTTCTCCACCCAGGGACTGAGCCCAGGTCTCCTGCACTGCAGGCAGCTTCTCTACCATCTGAGCCACCAGGGAAGTCCAATATGGTAACCACCGGCCACATATGGCCACTGAACACTTGCAATGTGGCCAATGCACTGAGAAACTAAGTTGCTGATTTTATTTCACTTTGAATGAAATTTAAATAATTGTCAGTGCAGGTAAAACTGGGGTATCACTGGAACCTTCGACACAAGCGCTGAGTCCTGCTTCCTGGACATCAGAACCCTCCTCTCCCCCAACATGCTCCTCCCTGCCCCTGAGGAGGCAGCCCAGCACACCAGGCAAATGTTTGGGTTGCAGCCGAAGGGTGAGCCTCAGGCATGGCTGGCCACTGCCGCTCCCTCCTTCAGGGCCTAGGGAGAGACCAAAATGCTCAGTACTCTTGGGGGAGGGGGATCTCTAGAAACCGGAAGGACCTGATCTGTTCCTTCTACTTGCACTTGTGGCTATTTAAATTCAACTACGTTAAGATGAAATAAACTTAACTCAGTTTCTCGGTCACACTAGCCACATTAAGTCAGTGGCCACATGAGGCTAGTGGCTACCATATAGGCCAGGATGGATATAGGGCTTGTCCATCACTGCAGAAAGTTTTGTTGGACAGCTTGCCCCAGAGGTTTCCCTGCAGAGGGTTCTCTCCTGTCTCCCCCAGGAGAGTCTGTCCTGCCTGCCTCCCAGGTCTCAAGGCCTCAGAGCTTGTGGGCCAGACTCCCACACATCCCAGGCCATCCCCCCGTGCGCAAATGGGGCTGAGACTTCTCCCACCCAGTTCCTGGGGAGCCCACCCTTCCCCACCAGCAGCTCTGCAGGCCCCAGCATGCCCCCTTCTCATCCCAGGCTTACGAGCAAAAACTTCCTCTCTCGTCTGATACACTCGTCTCTAAGATGTAAAACTCTCAAAAGAAAGGAAAAAAAGCACCTCTGCTCTTTCTAATTCACTCTCATCCTGATGAGCTCATGGGAAAAGACAGTTCCTTTCTTCCCCGGGTCCTCTTTTTCCTGGTCATAGGTACAGCCATTCACTTCCATTCTTCTCCTCTCATGGAATCAGAGGACTCAGTGAATGATTGTAACTGGGAAGGTCTACCAAGAGTGCCTGTCTCGACTTTTTCATTTGCATAATGGGAAACGCCCAGAGGAGGAAAATTACTTGTCCAATACCATGGAGCATCCATCTTGACCTAATAAATACTGTGCTGTGCTTAGTCACTCAGCCGTGTCCAACTCTTTGCAGCCGAATGGACTGCAACCCGCCAGACTCCTCTGTCCACTGGGATTCTCCAGGCAAGAATGCTGGGGTGGGTTGCAGTAAATACTGAACGATTCCAAACATTAAGGAGGAACAGATAAATTGTATCAAGTTCCTTCTCTGTGTTGGGTGCTTTACCAATCACATCAACTTATTTAATACCACAGGTCTTATGGCCCACTTCAGATTAGACTCTGAGGTTCAAGAAGTTAGATGACTTATCTAAAGCAACACAGCTAGTAAGGGGACAGAACTAGGACTGAAATCCTTGTCTTGCTACTTCAGGACCCAAAAGAGTTGCTATGCACAGAGTGAATCCTAGGCTATCTCTGTTGGAGTGGAAGGTCTGGGGAGATGAGCCGGATGGTGGGTGACGGGATAAGAACACACAGAGAAGGTCATGTATATGGCATTTTACATGTTATGTTGACCAACACTCACGGTCACTGCTTTTGGCATTGTGACTGTGGGTTTCTTAAATTCCAGTCTAAGAAGTTCTCACGTGTAAGATCATCTTAAGAATTTTTTGTCTCGATTGCTACTTCCCAGGTCCAGAGATTTTGTGATGTGAACACTGCTGATGTTTGCATGACCAGAGCTTCACCTGGGATGTAAAAAAGTTCCCTTTGAGCCACTTAAGCAACGAGGGTCTGCCAGGTGGGTTTTTAGGTTGCAAATTTCTGCCACTGAAATTCCGGTTCCCACTTTTGAGGCAGACCTTGCCCCCTAGTGGAAAGGGGTGGACTCTGCATTACAATAAATCGTCCACCCATAGAAGTGGAAGTGAAAATCACTCAGTCCTGTCTTGACTCTTTGCAACCCCATGGACTATACGACCCATGGAATCTCCAGGCCAGAATATTGAAGATTCCCTTCTCCAGGGGATCGCCCAATCCAGGGAAAGACCCATGTCTCCCGTCCTGCAGGCAGATTCTTTACCAGCTGAGCTACAGGGGAAGCCCAAGAATACTGGAGGCGGTAGCCTATCCCTTCTCAAGTGGATCTTCCTGACCCAGGAATCGAACCGGAGTCTTCTGCATTGCAGGCGGATTCTGTACCAGCTGAGCTACCATGCTCAACCCATAGGGGAGTGCCTCATTAATGTTCTTTATTTCATATTGCAGGAAATTTGTTTTAAAAATAAAATTGACCAATGTGGTGAAATAGATTCACAGGTTTGTTGCTGTTGCTGAATATTTTTCCACCGGTGGAGGAAGACAGTTGTGTGTGTGTGATTCGAAGAGGAACCCTGCTGGGGAACCAACGTATTCAGATCAGAGTTGTTTCTGGGTGTGACCCCAGACCTCTTGCATCAAGACCTCCCAGCAGCCAGGAGTTAAAATGCAGGTTCTCCCCAGTGAATAGCCCTGTTGGGGTGAGTATTAGGTATTCAAGAAATACTTCAATGAGACACCTTAAAACTTTTGGGCTTCCCAGGTGCTGCTAATGGTAAAGAACCTGCCTGCCAGAGCAGGGGATATAAAAGACAAGGGTTCAGCCCTTGGGTTGGGAAGATCCCCTGGAGAGGGACATGGTAACTCACTGCAGGATTCTTTCCTGGAGAATCCTATGGACAGAGGAGCCTGGTGGGTTACAGTCCATAGGGCCGCAAAGAGTCGGACAAGCCTGAAGTGACTTAGCACGCTGCACAAAACTTTCACCTCTTCTCAGTGGGCTGTGGAGGGAAGTGGAAACAGGTGGGCTCTCTGGTCGGGCCTGAAGGGCCTCCCCCAGCTCTGCCACTCTGAGGAAACTGGGATACACAAATTTTGAACTCGCTGAGGCTCAGTTGCCACTCTCCCCAAGGTGGAAAATATACCTACCTTCCGGGGAGTTGGGAGGATTCAGGGTGGGCGTCGAGTGTAGCATCTTTGTAATTTTATTTATTTCTTGGCTGTTCTGGGTCTTCATGCAACATCGGCTTTTCTGTAGTTGTGATGTATGAGCTTCTCACTGTGAAAGCTTCTCTGATTGGGGCTCCGGGGCTCTAGATTACAGGCTCAGTAGTTTCGGCACAAGTGCCTAGTTGTTCCGCAGCATCTTCCCACACCAGGGAACAAACCCGTGTCTCTGCTCTGACAGGTAGATTATTCACCAGTGAGCCACCACGGAAGCCCAAGTGTAGCTTCTTTGAACCAGAACTGTCACTCTGGGCCTGGGCCCTCCCCACCCCAAATGACATCATCCCCTGTCCCTGACGCCCCAGGTCCATTTTGAGTGTCTCCAACTGCTGGCCCTGGAGGCAAGGGATAAAGCCCCGGCCCTTTAGACCCCTCCCCATCCTTTCTGAGGACACCTTTCTCCTACATCTCTGGCTGTTGGGCTCTCACAGTTCAACCGGTCACCCTACAGAGGCCTTTTTTGGAATTGATGTTCTGCAAGTTATTCCCAGTCCTGCGGACTCTGGGAAAATTGACATTGCGTATTCCAAACAGCTGAGCCAGGACAGGGGTTTCCCTCAGCAAGTGGGCAATCGTTCATGTCTCAGCAGTGCTTCCTCACAGCCTCTTCCCTCTTGGACATCTGCAGACTTGCTTTACAGAAGCTTTTAGTTCTTATCTTCCCGGTTACCCCCTGGACCGTGGTAAAATGCCACCAGGCTGCTCTTTCTCCAGACCCAGTGATGTCGATCCCCATCCCCTCGTATGCCTGGGGGGCTGCTCCAGGGGGAGCTGTTACAGGCAGTAGTGGCTGCAGGGCTCACAGCACCTGGGGAGATGGGAGACAGAGGGGCTGCCTTATCCTCCTTTTATAGACAAGGAAGCACCATTCAGAGACAGGAAGCAACAAGTGACTTTTCTGACTTGGCACAATTATTTTGGAGGCAAGGCAAATTTATCATTGCTTCTTCTCCCAAGGCTATGCTTTTCTGTTAAAAAAAAAAAAATCCTATTTAAGAACCATCAGGTTCTAAGGAAAAACTCATTGCATATTCCATTTGGAATGGGAAGAAAACTCTAAGCGCATCTAAAAATAATTCGGGAAGGTCACCTGCCAAACGTCTGAATGATGGGAGTCCCACTGGATTTTATTCTTTGAATTTTCTTTTTCTTTTCAGACAACCCTGTATTATTATATAGAAGTAGCATTTCAGGTATAAAAAGGAAATGATCTTGCTTATTTGAAAATAAACCACAGCTCCCTATGAAGACTCGGATGAATCTCTTAAACATAACGTTGAACAAAAGGATGCAGGCATGTAAGAGGGCACGTTGCATGATCCTGTTCATTAAATATTCAAACTAAATGGCCAGCGCAATAAATGTGAGAGTCAGGATGGTGTTTAGCTTCGAGGACCAGCAGTGCCTGGGAAGGGGTTCAAGGTCGGGTGGCACCTGGGGTGCTGATCGTGCTCTGCTTTTGATCAGGTGGCTGGGATGGGGGTGTGTTCACTTGCTGTGATTCATCAACCTACATCATAGCTTTTTAGCATTGGTTTCGAGTTTTTATGACAATTCACTCAATTCCTATTTGAATGATGGTGTATTTTGACACAAGGAGACTGTCTCACTTGCCTGGCCTTGTCCCAGCCCTGCAGGGGTGGGAGGAATAATTGAAGCCATGTTTTCCAACAGGCTACCCCACTGGGTCACACTTATCAGTTCATCAAAACACTTCATATCAGGGACAGTCTGGAAAGCATAAAGCATAAAGGGTTTTTGAACAGAACAAATATAATAGAACAGATCAGACAGATGAAGGAAGACCTGTGAAGGCAAACAGAGGAGAAGACCTGTGAGGCATCCTGGAGACCAGCAGGAAATGTTCACTGCCCTGGGGCTGGAGGGATACACAGGTGGTGTCCCAAGAAGCAGAAGCAAGGCCATCTGATGGGCCTGGAACCACAGCAGGAGGCTGCCAGGTAGGGACTGGGATGACAGAGTGGAGCTGGAGCCATAGAGGAGACCTGCTGGAAAATACTATCCACAGCCCAGAGGGTGAGAAATTCCCAGGTTCTCCCAGTCTCCTATTCTGCAAACTCCTGCACCACTTCCTGTTGGCTGGACCTGGCCAGATGCAAGTAGGGGAACAGGGGTGAGGACAGGCCCAACTCCTAGTCCCTTTGTCCAACTCTTCCTCTAGGCCCCTTTCTCACGCTCCCACCAACCTTTCTCCCTGCCAGGTCACTCTGCCCAGGGCATTGCTCCTCTGCTGGGAAGGAGGCTCCTTTAGCCCAGCTGCTTCTAAGGTGATCATTAGACTAAATTTAGTCTACCACCTTGTTGTCCATACAGCATCAGCAGTGCTCCATCACGTTCCCAAAGACACCAGATGACATTCTGTGATGGACACACTCTAAAGTGATCCCTTGTATAAGCCTCTCCCCTTGAGTATAGGTACAACATGTGACTCTCTTGTAGCCCAGAGAACATGGTCAAGGTGATGGGTAATCACCAAGATGACCTTAGATTATGCAAGGCTCTGTCTTAGCAGACCACAGTGAGAGAAACTCTCCTGCTGGCCTTGAAGGACAAACTGCCATGCTCTGAAATGTCTCTAGGGAGCCCCATGTGGCAGGGAAGTGCAGGGGGATGCTAGAACCTGGGCGGCTTCTTCCCAATAACCAGTAAGCAGTCAGGCCCTCAGTCATACAGCGGCGAGGAAATGAATCTGCCAGCAACCTCACGAGCTTGCACATGGCTTCTCCCCACTCATGTCTTCGGATGAGAACACAGCCCAGCCACCACTGGAGTGCAGACCTGACCCTGAGCAGGTGATGCAGCAAAGCCACCTGGACTATTGAGCCCCCACAACCGTATAATAATAAATACATGCTGTTTTAAGCCACTAAACTTGTGGTGCTTGACTACACTGAGATGGAAAACTAATCCACAGAGTGGGAAGAGAAACTCTCTTCCCTTGTTTTCTCCAAACCACAGAGTTCCATTTAAAAAGGTGGGACAGTCAGTAAGTCACTCCATGCCTTATAATTACTGGCATCCCTTCCTACCTCTTCTTCTGCCAGGGTCAGTGGGAGGTATGTTGTTCTCTGTAGCAGGCAGAGAATGCCTCATGAAAGGGGGAGCCCTGCAGCTCCCCGCCGGCCTATGTTGTTACTGCTGGTGCTCCCATCAGAGTGCTCCTGAAAGTAATCAAGTTAGGGCTGGACTCAGGGAGCTTTGGGGTCAAGGATGGCAACAGACTCATGGCTCTGGTACTTTCCATCCCCAAACAACACAAGTGAGAGTGCTATAGTTTGAATGTGTCTCCCCAGAATTCACGTGTTGAATTCTAACCTCCCAAGGTAATCTCATTAGAAAGTGGGGCCTCTGAGAGGTGAATAGGTCTGGAGGGCAAGGCCCTCCCTATGGGATTAGTGCCCTCATTAAAACAGGCCCCAGAGTGCCCCTACCCCCTCCACCATGTGAGGACATGGGGAGAAGACAGTCGTCTATGAACCAGAAAGCAAGCTCTCACCAGACAGCACATGGAATCTGCAGGCATCTCGATCTTGGACTTCCAGCTTCCAGACTGCGAGTTATCCAGTTCTGTTGTTTATAAGCCCCCCGCCCCACAGTCTGCAGTGGGTTGTTATAGCAGCCCAACAGACCAAGACAGCAAACAAAAGTGCTAACGTGACCATTGCTAACAAGGAGAGTCAGCTGAATATTTGAGCAGCCCCTTTAATGTTATTTTATTTCTTCTTATGTGGACTGGTGGAAGAAATTCTTCTGAAAACTGTTAAGATAATGAGAAGACGAATGAAAAACTTGCATAGATAGGGATGCCCACAGTCTGGACTTTCAAGGCCTAAAAGATGAAACAAAACAAAGCAAATGAAACTTTTAGGATAAATGCAATCACCCTCTAGAAGGGTTGAAAAGAGGAAGGCCTAGCAACTGTGTAAGGTGCGTGCTTCTCAACTCTGACTGCACACAAAGAATCACGTAGGGAAGGTTTTTAAAACAAACTTGAAAAAATTAAGTCTAACTTGAACACCAGAGAGTGCACCAAACTTAAGGCCACATCTGGATGGATTTTCCCACGTGAGCACTCCGTGTGGTCGCCATCCTGATCATAATGAAGAACATTTCAGTTACTTCTGAAATCTCTCTCATATTCCCTCCTGGTCAACATCCCAGCTTCCCCTGCTCCCACCTCCACAGTTCAGTTCAGTCACTCAGTCGTGTCCGACTCTTTGCGACCCCAGGGACTGTGGCACACTAGGCTTCCCTGTCCATCACCAACTCCTGGAGTTTACTCAAACTCATGTCTATTGAGTTGGGGATGCCACCCAACCATCTCATCCTCTGTAGTCCCCATCTCCTCCTGCCTCCTGCCTGCACAAGGAAATTGCTATTCTGATTTCTAGCATCATAGAGAATAACTTGAGAAGCTTTGAAAAATACTAATACCAGGGTCCCCCCCCCCAACCCCCACAGGATATCTGGTCGAGTCTGGGAGGCACTCAGACCTGGGGACTTTGCAAAGGACCAGGTGATTCTGATTGCAGCCAGGACTGACTGGTGTGCACACACACACTCATTCCCTGAAGGGCAGTGAGGGCTTGGATTCACAGCCTCCCAGCACTGCAGACAGGCTCTCTGGCAGTTTCTGGATTGCAGTCATCAGGAGCAAAGCCAGGTACATTGAGGCAGATGACCTCAGTTCTCCTCGGATAAGCAACAGGTGGGCTGGGCTGTGGATTTCGGTGGAAGTGACAGGTGATGTCCAGGCAAGAGTGGAGGTGCTGGCAGCAAATACCCTCCACCAAACATCCCTCCTTCCCCTAAAAGTACACTTGCATATTTATGAAAAGGATCGGCGTGCATGGGTGCTCAGCCACTTCAGTAGTGTCTGACTCTTTTCAACCCTATGGACTGTAGCCCACCAGGCTCCTCTGTCCATGGAGTTCTCCAAGTGAGAATACTGGAGTGGGTTGCTATGCCCTCCTCCAGGGGATCTTCCTGAGCCAGGAACTGAACACCTGCCTCCCGCATCTCCTGCACTGCAGGCAGATTCTTTACCGCTGAGCCACTAGTGGAGAAAGCTGGAGAAAGGACCTGGTGTGACCCAAGTAAGCAGCCTGGTTTGACTTAAGAGTTTTCAGTATGCCCAGATTTCATTCTAGGAGGTTTCTCTTTAGTGTAATTTGGAGCTATGATAATCCTTTAAAAATCTAACAAACTTCTCCCATAGAGCACTGGAGATGTAAAGCAAGTGATCCCAAAAAAAGATGCAGTGGAGAGAAACAGCAAAAAAAGAAAAAGAAATCAAAGAGAAAAGATGAGCACTCACGTGGCTTTTGCAGGATGGCTTGACCAACCCGAACTTCTGCGTGATCTGGTTCGTCCTGAACTCTTGCCACTTGCCGTCCACCAGCGTCTGGGCTCTGATCTCGTAGGTCACCAGGCGTTCTGCTCTCAGGCTGATGAGAGTGTTCTCATAGACCGCGGAGGCACACTCCAAGTCAGTGTGCCTTATTCTCTGCAAGAAGGGGGACCCGCCTTAGGTGGGACTGAAACCGGTGACCCAGAGTCAGCGAAACCTGGTTCCTGGCGCGCTCTCCTGTCTGATGTGTGCAGGGAGCAAGCAATTCCCCATGGCCCCATTTCCTGAGCACACTTGCTGCTGAGTCAGTTGGCATTTGAACCCTCACTGTGAGTAATGGCCGATGGACTGGGGTTTGGACAACTCAGGAAAATGCCAGGAAGTCAATCTGTATTGAATTGGAAGGTCTTCACATGGCTTTGCCAGAATTTAAAAACCGACATAGTATTCATATGAGCACTTCGACTACTGTTAAATAATTCATCTCTTCCATCCAGTAAAATCCATCATGTACGGAAATGCCTGAGTCACTGAAGACCAAGGACTGGCCCAAGGAAGAGATGTGACCTGCTCAAGGACACATAAGGAGGTGCGGCTAAGCTGGAAGAAAACCCAGGTTTCTCATTCATGTATCCATTCATGATCCAAAGGTCCCACCTCTACCTTCTTGATACTCTGATCGGCAGTGGTAATAAAGAAAGACAAGATAGGGCCTCCCTGGTGGGCCAGTGGTTAAGAATCTGCCTGCCAATGAAGGGGACAAGGGTTTGTTCCTGGTCTGGGACAATCCCTCATGCCACGGGGCAACTAAGCCCATGTGCCACCACTACTGAAGCCTAGAACCCGTGCTTGGCAACCAAAGAAGCCAACACACTTTGCAAAGAGGAGTCCGCACACTGCAACCAGAGAAAGCTCTCTCACAGCAATGAAGACTCAATGCAGCTGAGAATAAATTTTAAAGAGATGTGGCAATATGAAAGATAGGGTTTCTCAAGGAGCTGAAAGTTTACGAGACTTCTAATCAAATCCTAAGTGGAGCAGAAGAGTCCACCATCAGAGTTGTCACCATCATCATGGGGGCCCTGTTCCAAGTTTTTCGCACAATTTAACACATTTAATACTCACAACAGCCTAGGGAGGTAGGTCATATTACCTTCTCTGTCTTACAGTTCTGGAGAGCGGACCTTAGGAGGTTCCTGGGCTCACCAAGATCATATAGCTCACCAGGCAGTTTGAATTCAGTCTCTACTCTGAAAGCCAGCTCTCCTGCACCTCCTTAAAGTCCAGCAGGAGCTTGCAAGTGAAGGCCTTCACCCTCCTGCCTCCTCCAGGGTCCTGTCCACAGCTCTGCTTTGCCACCCTAAACAAGACCATTCCCTCTGTCTTTCCAGGCACTACGTGCTACCTCCATGAAAGAAGGGCCACCTGTAAAGCATCACCCAGCATATACAAATTGAAAGCATAATGAAAGATTTTCCTGGCAGTCCAGTGGTTAAGACGTCGCCTTCCAATGCAGGGGATAGGGGTTTGATTCCTGGTTGGGGAGCTAAGATCCCGCATGCCTCATGGCCAAAAAACCAAAGCAGAAACAATATTGTAACAAATGTAATAAAGACTTTTAAAATGATCCATATAAAAAACTCTTAAAATAAAAAAAAGAAAATGAATTGAGCCACAGATGTAGTTTCAGAGGACTAGCATTTAACCCTGGCCTTAGCAGTGGAAGCCATACAAACATGAAGACGTTCAGTTTTGAGATCCTCATCCGTTAAGTGGGCTAATAGCAGCAACCCACAACGTTGTTGCAAAAATCAAATGACATCACATCTATCAGCCTGATTAACACGAGGCCTACAACACATTCCAAATGAATTAGCAATTCATGTTTAATCAATTATTATTAATTCGATATGAATTGACTGAATCTCAAAGGTTGTTTCAGAGACATACCTCTCTTACCAGGCCTACAATACGTTCCAAATGAATTAGCAATTCATGTTTAATCAATTATTCAATATGAATCAACTGAATCTCAAAGGCTGTTTCAGAGACTTACCTCTCCTCTGCTCTGTCCTTCTTACCTGCATATGAAAACTGTAGGAGGTAGCGTCATGCTTGATTCCTTTTATCTCAAAGAAGAATCCATATAAGGTAATCACTTTTGAATGTGTTGTATACTCCTAAATGAGGAAAGGTAAGCAACAAAGTGACAGGAAAAAAAAAAACCTTCAGTATTCAAAGGGGAGGACATAGCAAAACCAGTTCTAGATGCAAAGACTAAAGGGACTGATTTGTGATTTAAAACACAACAACAATTTTAGCCTAGGAAGGAGAAGAAAAGACAAACTGTAGTGACTTTACAAATCTCTACAGGTTGGCACTCATGGGGCTATACTTTTCACTCACATGCCCCTTAGTGGGGAGAAGAATGAGTTAAGCATGTTCTTGGATGACCCTCAGTCTGCAGGCCTTTAAAACAGAGTGTTTTGCTACAATTCAGTGGGCCTGAGAGATCCTCCATGCCCACAGCATTGCAGGGTGTCCTGGCCACTGCTGTCTACAGTCTGTCTGTTTGGACAGACCTCTGCAAGCAAGGGGCTGGACTCAGCCCATCCAGGCTTGACCCAGGGGGCAGTATCTGATGATAGATTCAGGGCCCCAAACCCTTAAAATATGAACTCTTTTGCGATCACTTCTTGGTGGCTTTAGTGAAGAGGGAGGGTTGCAGTCATTTCCTGGAGAGCCACATCTATTGAGGGAGCCCGAGACAGTGCAGCTGCTGGCCCCTCCGGCTCCTCTGGCGGCTGAGTCCCCGGTGCTCTGCAGCCAAGCTCTCAACTCACAGCTGGTATGAGTCTGGGCTCCATCAAAATAGCTGCCCAGAATAGCCACCCTGGCAACCTTAACCACGGGCTTGGAGCGGAATCTCTTCTTGAGCGGTTGGCAGCTCGCCATATTTGTGGGGAAGAGAATGACCAGCTCATCCCAGGTTGCCCAGGTCTTTCCTGACTTTAGAACAGAAAGTTCTACATCCCCAGGAAAATGACTCCAACCCTGAAAACTGAGACAGCTGGTCAACCTCATGGGTGCTGTAGCTGTGTATATCCAGTTCCTGAATGGCCTATCCCAGGGCCCTGTCTTGTGAATTTTACCCCTGAGGGGGTGGTGAGTGTTCAAGAGCGACACCTACAATTTCCCTTTCTGCCTTGGCCATCTTGCCACAGGTAATAATTGACCACGGCCATTGTACAAAGGTCTCTAACCAAGCACGAGGTGGGATGGTCCTTCCCCTTGCTCAGCCTGGTGGTCAGTACCTGGTTAAAAAGCAGCCCGAATCTCACCGCCTGGGTGCTTAGGTCTTTCACGTGGGCCATGTCGCCCCCATTCTCCAGCTGAAAGGAAAACACACACCACTTACCAGCAACCTGATTCCCCCAACAACATCTTCACTGCATTGATCCCAACACCCCTCACTGTGTTCAGAAGAGTTCTGTCTCTGGAGCCTACATTCACCCATGAATCTAGTCCACAGTACTTACTGAAAACCTGCTAGTCAGGTTCCCTGCTCAAGGATTTCACAGAATGCAAAGATGAGGACACGAAAAATGCCCCAGCATTTTTTTCTTAGCTGAGAAACAAAATGTGTTCACTGGGAGCCCAATCACAAGGCAGAGCATATTCTTGGCTACAAAGTCAAGATCAGGTGTGGCCCCACATGGCAGGCTCCACATGAGGGCTAGGGTCAGGAAGGAGCAAATTTCAGGAGGATGACACTGGTGGTAGAGGGCAAAAGGAAGGAGGTGTGTGGGCCAGAAGAAGATGAAGAGGGAGGTGGGGACTCCCTGAAGTGTCCAGCTCCAACTCCGAGACTGTTCCCTCTCTCTCTGTCACCCTCTCCTTCTCTGCTCCGTCAGAGCACAGCTGAATTATGTCCCAGAAGAGCACAGTCCGCGGAGCCCTTATCTGCTGTGCAGGGGCCACTGAGCCCTGTGGTTTGCATATTACAATAGGTGTTTGTTGAGCTGAATTGAATTTTAACTAGTGACTCATAAACCTTCAGAACTCAAACACTGCCCCATTTCATCTCTGAAAATGCACGACTGGAAGCACATAAGAAGCACAGTAGTTTGCACAGACAATTCACAGAGGGGGAAACACCACATGGAAAGATATTCATATTTACTAGTAATAAAGGGGATGCCTATTAAAAATGAGATGCCATTGTTCACTTCACAATTGACACAAGTAATGGAAAAGGAAAATGCTCTGTGTTGCTGAGCTCAAAGGAAGGCACCTCATGTATCACTGGGGAAGGAGTAATTTGGTTCCAAGTTTGCTAATATATATCAAGAACAAAAAGTGCACATTCCTTTTGGGGCCAGTATTTTTCACTCTTCAAATATTCCTATAAGAAAATAATTCTCAGTCAAAATAAACCATCATGTGCAAATGCATTCACCATACAGTCTATTTATAATAGTTAACGATCAGAAACACCATGACTTCTCTACAACAAAGGAGAAGCCAAGTAGCACTGGCCAGTCACCAAGTGGAAGGGTTAGGGTTAGGTTTTGCAGCACACCCTTTTGGTGAAAGAGTTTACAGACATTAAAAATGGTTATAAAAGAACATTTCATTAAGTGTTTTTTTTTAAAGACTGGAAGGTCATATGCAATGAGATGTTAGCAGTAGTTGTTTTGGGTGATGGGTCTGAGGGTATGCGTTTGCTTTTTTTCAACTTCTCTGCATTTTGAAAATGTCCAATAAGTACATGACATTTGCGTCGGTGAGGAGATTCAATGTGGAGGGCCCTGTGGCAATGGTCCCTGACTCTTCAGGTCAACAGGGCTGATGCTCTAACACCTGGGCTCCAAGGTGGGGCCACCTCCCTCCTCCCCTCCAGGCTTGGCTCTGTCCACTTCCCCTGGGGAAGGATCCAGATACTTCCCAACCTCAGAAGCCCAGAGGTTTCAAATGCAAAACACATCCCCAGAAAAAGCAAAGGCAATAAATTTCGAAAACTGTTTCCTTGCTGAGTTGGCGACTTACCACGTGGTAGTGGTTGGCTGTAACCCGGACCAGCCAGGATTCAGGGAAGAAGTTTATGTGCCTAAGCTCTTCCAGATCCTTGCCTGGAAAGAAGCACAAAGGGAACATTCTTATGGATTTATTCCTAACAGAACCACAAAAGTCTTGCTTACGGAGAAGAGGAGGAAGTCAGGGAGCTGAGGATGGGAGAGCTTTCCTATCCCATCCTTAGACATGCGGGACCCAAGTGGGACATTCCAAGGCACTTTCTCTCAAAGTGTCCACAGCCAGCCTCCCCCAGCCCCCTCCCACAATCCTGCCCGGGAGGGAGCGTTGAGATCTGATAAACAAGTGTTTTTGGAGGGTCTAGAAGCCATTTGGACAAATCTAGCTGGGCTCCATCAACCATTTGTTGGGGTTAGAGCTACTCATTCAATCTGGATGACTAGAAATGGCTTTGAAAAAATTCTCCAATGTCCTTTCAGATGCAAAAACCTCACCGAGTGGCCACCTGGGCTGCCCCAAACACACTCCCCAAGAGTTCCCTCTTTTTCCAAGTCACAGCTGCCTTGCCTTGGGCCCAGAGCATAAGGATGAAGAAACTCTAGCCTGGAGCATAGAGCCAGTTTTCTGCCAACCCACCGAGCAAGGGAATGACCCAGAGGGGCTGCCGCACTAAGAGGCCAGGCACTCGGTTAGTTGGCAACAACGCAGTCCTGGGAGCCGAGTGCACTTTCACAATCACTGAGTCCCTTCCATCCATGTCATGTTTCACAGAAGCTCTGATTATCCCCATTTTACAGACAAGGAAACTGAGGCCGGGTGGCTAAGTGACTTTCCCCAAATCACACACTTGGAAGTGATAGAGCCAGATCTTGATCTCGGCTGATTCTTTTTTTGAAATGGCTCATGGGCTTCTCTGGGAGTGCTGAGGGGTGAGGCAGCCAACAGCCTCTCCTAGACGCCCTCCAAGGGTAGGACTTACCTTTGGTGATGCTGTGCAGACGCAGGCAAAGGAAGAGCGAGATCAAGTTCTGTCCCACATCCCGGTCCAGAAAGGAACAGTTCTTGGGGAAGCTTAGCAGAGGTGCAAAGAGGATAAAAGGCTTTCAGAACCCTCCTTTCTGGAATAGGCTGGGTCTCGTGAAAGTCACATCAGAGGCTAAGTGAGTCCACCCAGCAGAGGCAGATGGTGCCTGGTTCTCTCTTGGATGGATGGGGAGTGTGGAAGCAGAGGGCGGCTGCCCCTGAGGTGGTAACGAGGCAAAAGGCTATATATCCCTCTGTGTACCACACAATGGGTGCTTCACAAATACTTATTAAATGATGAAGGAACACATGGGACTGTATAGAGGATTTCAAGATACATTTTCTCACTTGAGTCTCACAAGCTTCTCAAGGAGGCAGACAGGACTAATACCATCAGCTCCATTTCACAGAGGAAAGAACGACGACTCAGCCAGGACTTGAACCCATAGCTGCTGATTCTTCCTGCACACATGCTGCCCTTTGAGTAACTGGCCAAAGGGCAGCTGAGGCATTTCAAGAGCACTTTCTGGGACATCCCTGGTGACTCGGTGGTAAAGCAGCCGCCTGTCAATGTGGACACGGGTTCTGTACCTGATTCCGGAGGATCTCAAGTGCCATGAAGCAACTCAGCCATGTGCCACAAATGTTGAGCTGCTCTAGAGCCCAGGAGCCACAACTACTGAAGCCCGAATGCCCTAGATTATGTGCTCTGCAGCAAGAAAAACCACGGCAGTGAGAAGCCGCCAGTTTAAAAGCCCATGCAGCAACGAAGACCCAGCACAGTCAAAACTAAATAAGATTGTTTTTAAAGAAGCACTTTCTGGTAGAATTAAAAGGCAAGGTCAATGAGTGGGTAACTCGTTTCAGCAGCTGGTTCCAGGATCAGCTCTGCGACACTGTTAATACTAAACTCGGTTAATTTCCACACGTGGCTGACGTCAGGGCTGGGCTGAGATCACACTCACCTTGAGAAGACACGTACACACATCCATTCCTGTTTTGAAACAACTTGCTTTGTAAAATAGTCACTTTTGACCAATGAGGACAACAAGGGATAATTTTCCAAGTCCCTTTGGAAACGTAGCCATTCCCTCAAGTCAGTTCCTGTATGAGACCAGCCAAGGGCACTTTTAGGATATTTTTCCATGAATCAGGAGTGGTGTCCAAATCACACCCTGTCCCAGCCAGACTGAACGCTCCACTGGCTTCATGTCCCGCCTCTGCTGGGGGTGCCTATGGCCCTGCCTGGGGACCATTTGTTCTCACAAGATCTGGGAATTCCTGGGGCTCTCCAACTCCTCTCCATGGCAGTGGTCCCAGGAGAGAAGATCAGGGATGCTGAGGCATTGGGAGAAGGGATGGAGCACAAAGATGAGCGAGTGAATGCAAATTCAATGACTATTAGAATCCACTGGGGACCTGGGCTTCCCAGGTGGTGCAAGTGGTTAAAGAACCTGCCCACCCATGCAGCGGACATAAGGGACATAGGGTTCGATCCCTGGGTCAGGAAGGTCCCCTGGAGGAGGGCGTGGCAACCCACTTCACGGTGTTCTTGCCTGGAGAATCGCATGGACAGAGGAACCTGGCAGGCTACAGTCCATAGGGTTGCACAGAGCTGGACACAACTGAAGCAGCTTAGCATGCAAGCACTGGGGACCTATCTCTGGAGTGGATGGACCAGGCATAAATAAAGGAAGGCTGATACTCCCAGGAGTGCAAGGCTATTGGTCCTGGAAGCAGCCCTCCATTACCTGGGGCAGTAAGAGCTGGGCTAGTGGGGGCCATGCCTGTACCCCAAGAAACACGGACCTCTTAGCTGGACCAAAAACTCTTGCTTGCCTCCTTTTTCTGATTTGAATGCCACTTCTTCTCTGTCTCTCTCTTACCATTTAATGGAAGAAGCAGCTGGGCAGCATCATGGCAGTTTCAGGCATCAAGGAGGGAAGAAGGGGCTGATGGCACAGCCCCCCAGTCCAGATTCGTGCTCTGAAGAGTAAGCCTGTACTCTCAGCAAGGGCTCCCCCAACTCAGAGCAGTCTGGGAGAAGACCGAACTTGCTGGAGCTGCAGGTTAATATGGTCTCAGCCCAGAAGGGAAAGGACTACCTAGAAGACAGATTTCCCCTCCAGCTCAGAAGCCCCCAGGTGCCAAATCCACAGCTTGTGGGAAGGATGCTGGGAGGGTAAGGAGGGACCCGAGGCTCCCTGCAAGAGGCACTCAGACCTAACAACCATCAGAAAGAACCTCTATGGAGAGACCTCCTCCCTGAGAGGACTCCGGAAGGGCTTTGTTGAGACAGGCCCCTTTGGGTCACAGGAAGTGGCACTGATGGTGGCTGACTTGGCCAGGTCACAAGTCAGCTCATCCATTGCCCAGCCATGCTTGGGGTCCCTGAGCTCGGGCCCTAGAGTCAGACAGAAGAGGTTCCAGTCCTTGGGCAGCCAGCCATCAGCCATGGGATACCGCCTCCCCAGGCTTCCATCTCCTTCTTCATCCGGGGGGGGGACAATAGTCACTTGTACTTCCCTGGGAGAAGTAAAGGTGACAGTTCTTGTGAAGTGCTGGGCACAGCTGCTGGTCCCAGTGGGAAAGAGACCTGGACTGGAGCCGGTCACATGCAGGATCAGGTTTTTGGTGGCATTCATTACCACTTATAGTTCGTCGCTCGGTCATGTCTGACTCTTTGTGACCCCACGAATGGCACAGGGAAGCAGCACACCAGGCTTCCCTGTCCTTCACCATCTCCTGGAGTTTCCTTAAACTCATATCCACAGTGTCAGTGAGGCCATCCAACCATCTCATCCTCTGTCATCCCCTTCTCTTCCTGCTTTCAATCTTTCCCAGCATCAGGGTCTTTTCCAATGAGTCAACTCTTCGAATCAGGTGGCCAAGTATTGGAGCTTCAGCTTCAGCAGCATCCTTCCAATGAATATTCAGGGCTGATATCTTTTAAGACTGACTGGTTTGATCTCCTTGCTGTCCAAAGCTGCCACCCTCTAACTCAATGGAGCTCTAGGCCACCTCAAAGGAAGTAAACAGTGGCCTCAGCTGCTAATTCTCTATATTCCCCAAACATCTGAGTGGTGTGGTCCAACCCCTCGAATCAATGGGCATAATCTTGCCCCTAGAGCCATGGGGGTGGACCACAGCAGAGCTGGGACTCTGTTGAGACTTCTGGAGAGAGCCCGGGCATATCAATCTAACTCAATTCCGCTGGTCAGGGTGGGGATGGGTGGCATCTGGATTTTCTAGGCCCAGGATGAACACACTCATCAGTCTCTTTACGTCGCATAAAGTGGGGAAGCTGGCTGTGGAGTCAGAGCCCCTTCACGTGGCTGTTTGGTGGATTCAAAGGCTGGCCTGGCTTCCCCTGGTGCTGAGCTCTGTCTGTACAGACACTTTGGGGTTAGCAAGGGCAAGGCAACTCAGTCTGGTATTCTTGCCTGGAGAATTCCATGGACAGAGGAGCCTGGTGGGCTACAGTCCATGGGGTCGAAGAGTCAGACATGACTGAGCAACTGAGCATACACTGACTAACGTTTCCGAGAAAAGCTTCAGGCCATGGTATCTGACTCTTAAAGGTCATTGGAAACCCTTGGAGCATGAGCCCCTTAGGGAGGATGGTTCACAGATCCTTGATTCTGAAAGACACACTCAGGTCACCTCTGGACTCTGCTCACAAGGCACTGGGAACAAATCCCTCCTTCTGACCTCCTGAAAGACAGCGCCGAAGTCTCCATCAGACCAATGCAGGCTGTCGCTTTAGAGCGGCTGTGAGCCATGACCGTCTCCTTTCCTCCATTCTGTCATCAGTTAGAATCATTTACCCTTCAGACTCAGAGCCCCATTAGCCCAGCACTTCAACTTTTAGCCTTTTAAGTGCACACTCTAAAATTCTGACTCATGCTACACACAGAGGAAACTTGAAGACATTATGCTAAGTGAAATAGGCCAGACACAAAAGGACAAATACTGTATGACTCTACTTATATGAGGTTCCTGCTGCTGTTTAAATGCTAAGTTGTGTCAGACTCTTTGAGACCCCATGGACTGTAGCTCACCAGGCTCCTCTGTCCGTGGCATTCTCCAGGCAAGAATACTGGAGTGGGTTGCCATTTCTCTCTCCAGGGAATCTTCTCGGCCCAGGGTTCAAACCCGTGTCTCCTGCTTGGCAAGCAGATTCTTTACCACTGAGTCAACCTGGGAAGCAGATGAGGTTCCTAAGCAGTAAAATTCACAGAGACAAAGGTAGAATGCTGGTTGCCAGGGGCAGAGGGACAGAGGAATGGGGATTTATTGCTTTATGTGTACGGAATTTCAGTTTAGGAAGAACAAGTTCAGGAGAAGGATGATGGGAACCGTTGTACGACAGTGAGAATGTACATGATGCCCCTGAGATGTACACATAAAAACGAGTAAAATGGTCATTTTTATGTTCTTATGTACTTTTTACCTCAATAAAAAGTTGGTGTTAAAAATGACTTCATCTCTATGAGAAATGTTGGAATATTTCATATTTTAAAGTGAAGTTTGAAATACATGACAGACTTGGGGGTGATAATACACAAGAAAGGGAAAGGGCTTTTTTTCAAAAGGTAACTCGGTGCAGAAGACCCGGACGCCTTCTGAAACCCAAGAAGCAGGAAATGGTCCCCTCAGCTCCCGACACCAAAGTGTGGTAAAGAAACAACAGCTCTGAATGTCGCCAGCACCACCATCACCCACCAAATGTCACTGCCGTTCAGGGCGTCCTGCCAAGTGCCGTGCTGGGCCTCTGCTTTGAGTCAGAATGAACCTACGTCAGACTGAGGAGGGAGCATTGTTAACCTCCAGTCAGTAAACAGCAGCAGTGGGACTCAGACTCAGGGCTGACACCTTTCAACACACGCCTCATTTATGGAATACGTTTGGCCCTATTTCCTGGATTGTCAACCTGTGAAGATGGGGATTTTCATCGGTTCTGTTTACTCATGTTCACAGCACCCTTTACAGTGTCTGGCTCTCCGCCAGCTTGCAATAATGTTAAGTGAATTAACCGGATGAATGACCTGGTCCTTGCCGACCCACCAGCCTCAGTCGTACCATCCCACCCCTCTGCTTACCCGTAGCTCCTAGGAATGCAGCTCCAGCCCAGAGCATGTGTGTACACAGACGCATATACACTTCACACACACGTGCATGCACAGACCAGGCTACTCTATGGCAATTTTCCTAAGTCCTCGTGGGGTTCTGTCGTTGCCATGCTTATGTGTCAGGCCAAGTCCTATTGGTCATTTATTGAGAGCAGTCAATGTCATCTTGACGAGGAAGGTGAAGATAGTCCTGACCTTTGCCCAAAGGCAGAACTGAGGCTAGAAATGTTATCTAATAATGACTCTAACTGCGCTTTGCAAAGGCCTCCTGCATTCAGACACATTCCTCGTGTTCTCCAAAGTCTCCACTCCTATGGTTGAAGAGGACATTTGGGGTTCACCTAGTTTGGGTAGAAGGGCGTCCCGGGTAGCTTCCCTTCCCACTTCCCAGGCATAGTGGTGAAGAATCTGCAAGAGACACAGGTTTGATCCTGGGGCTGGGAAGATCCCCTGCAGTAGAAAATAGCAATCCACTCCAGTATTCTTTCCTGCCTGACAAATCCATGGACAGAGAAGCCTGGCAGGCTACAGTCCATGGGGGTTGCAAAGAGTCAGACACGACTGAGCAGTTTGGGTGGAAAGCCAAAAAGCCAGGTGAGGGAAGTGCAAAGGTAGTAAGGAATAGGAATCAATGATATTTAGGCACCTTGAAAAGAAGGAGATTCAATTTCCTGGAAGCCAAGCTAAGGGAGACAGGAGCCATGTGGTCAGAGTCAGAGACGAAATCAAACCAAGAAATGCAAAAGTCAGGTCATGAGAAATCCTGACTTGAAATATGTGAACCTCCCTGCATAGGGCTTAATGGAGAGACTCTGAGAGAGAATTAACCACCTGCATGTCCATGACTCATGGATTACTTCAAAACGAATGTTCCTGTAAAGAGATCTGAGTTTCATACCAGGGTTGCCCAGTTTTACGAACACTGCATGGTTACATCTGCAAACGCCATCCATTAATCACAGGAGATGCACGGCTTCTGCCTGACCAGGCACCCAGCATTATAGTGTATTTCATTCCAGATGCCTGAGGGCTGGGCCACTAGGGATACAGGGCATGGCTGGGTGGCTCTTCTTGGAGGCTCCTCTTGAGAGGTATATGTGAGGAGGTGGTGCTGGGCTTGTCAGACCAGGGTGCACACACAGCCAGCACATGCTCTTGTCCTCTCTGCAAGAAACTCAGAAGGAATCCATCCAGTGTGCAGGTGAGATCCAGGAAGCCTTCAGGAGGAGTCCTTAAGCTCTGTAAAAATTGGGTCAGATTTGGACAGGACATGGGAAAGAGGAGGAGCTTCCCTACCGTCTGGTGGCTCAGACGGTAACGAATCTGCCTGCAATGCAGGAGACCTGGGTTGAGAAGATCCCCTGGAGAAGGGAATTGCCTGGAGAAATCTATGGACAGAGGCTACAGTCCATGGGTCACAAAGAGTTGGACATGACTGGGCAACTCGCACTATTACTTTCCCTAGGAAGAAGACTTAACTGCAGAGGTCAGAGAAATCTAACATTTGTGACAGGGTGGAAACTGACACCACTGACTCCTTTCAATGACCTCCTTCTGGTGAGGTTGCTGGAATCCACGCTTGCAGTGTCTGTGAGGGACCCATTTAGGGCTTAATAAAGCAGCTAAAGACAAGAATAACAGATCTGTTCATGACTTGCCCTTAACTCTAAGATCTCAAAGGACGTGTCTGAAGATCTAGGCACCCCAGGTCCACCCAGCTCCACCACCAATTTGCAAAAGTAAGCCCCTACCCTCCCTGGCCATTCATCCCTGAATAGATTTTATAGACATACTGTTGAGTAAAAGAAGCCAGACATGAAAAGTCTATGCTCTAAGATTCTATTTTATAAAATTCAAAAGCAGCCAAGACAACCTCCTAGAAAAAGAAAGTAGGATATTGTTTACCTTGGTGTGAGAGAGATAGTGACTGAGATAAGACACATTAGGGGGCTGGTCAAGTTCTGATTCTTGGTCTGGGTACTAGTTATGGGCTTCCCTGGTGGCTCAGGCAGTCAAGAATTCGCCTGCAATGGAGGAGACACGGGTTCGATCCTTGGGTTGGGAAGATCCCATGGAGGAGGACATGGCAACCCACTCCAGTATTCTTGCCTGGAGAATCCCATGGACAGAGGAGCCTGGTGGGCCACAGTTCGTGGGGTTGCAAAAGTGGGAATGAGTGGGTAACTAAGCAGGTGTGTGCACTTTGAGGAAATTAATTGAGCTGTTCACTTAAGGTCTGTGAACTTTGCTGTATGTTTTATATTTTGATGAAAAATGTACTTTAAAAAAAGTGGAAAATTTGCCTCTGGCCCTTTTCCCATGGATGAGTCTTTACAGCTCCCCTGGGCTTCTCAGACTGCTAAGTGGAATGAAATGATGACTTTTCCTCCATGGACCAATGAAGGCAACGGTTTTGCTTGCATTTTTTGTTTTTCTTACAAGGAAATGTTAAATTTAATTCTGGACAGCCTGTTTGTTTTTCTAAATTAACTACTGCCAGGAAAACAGGCTGTGTGCGCAGAGCTGTGTGCCTGTGCACGTGTGTGTATGTGTGTGCATGTCAGTGTACACACATGCATGTTCCCTTTCCATAATGATGTATTTAGACAAAAATGAAAATAAGCTTGAAGATGTTCTTAAACATGGTGATGGGAAAATGAATTGCCCCTCTAACTTTCCACTAGTGTCCCCATTAGCGTTGATCGCTCGGTCACGTCCAACTCTTTGTGACCACACAGACTGTAGCCCGCCAGGCTCCTCTGTCCATGGAATTCTCCAGGCAAGAATCCTGGAGTGGGTAGCCATTCCCTTCTCCAGGGAATCGTACGGATCCAGAAATCAAATCCGGGTCTCCTGCACTGCAGGCAATTCTTCACCTTCTGAGCCACCATTGGTGCCCCTGGCACAGAGAAAATGTCCAATAATTATGTTGAATGAATGAAAAAAAAATAGATGAAGAAAACAACACAAGTGAGTTCAAAAGACTTGGACATACATCTTTACTTGCAGGTACAGTGGTGCCAAAGGAGTTAACTACTCAAATGCCTTCCCTCCCAGCTCACGACATTGCCAAGACAGACGAGCAAAGCCGTGTCTGGTCTATTTGGCTCAGTTGCTGCTCCAAACCCTCCTTTCTGGACGCAGGGCCACTGCTGGCCCAGCTGGAACCCCGAGCTGCAGCTCAGCCTCACTCCTGGCTGGTCTGACATGCAGGCAGCTAGTCTCGCTGCTGTCACATTGAGAGAGTCCCGTTGCGGAGGTCCCCATACTATGAAGGTCCACTCTGACCTCTCTTCTGAACCACTCTATCATTTAAATAATTTAACAACAGATGCAACTTTAAAAATGGGGCCAGACAGCCAGCTTCCTTGGTTCTCATTCCCAGGCCTGTGTACTGTCTCCCGAGGTCTGCTCCCCTGCCCCACCTTTCGGTGCTCCTGGCGTGTCCCCATCAGTGGCCGTGGAAACTTCCCTGCCTAGCTGCTCCCTCTGTCTTCCCTGGACTGTGGAGCTCAGGTCTCCTGGTGACTCAGTTCTGGAGACCATGGCTTCCCGCAGTCTCCCTCCTCCACCCTGGGAGCAGAGGCGCCTTCTCGAAGCCTGAGCCCTCAGGCCAGCAGCTGTGAAGCTCAGCCCTGAGGATCTTCAGGCCAACACAGAGCCTGGGCACTGCCAGTGCCTGCTCATGTCCTAGGTCAGCATCACCAACCTAGTGAGGCATTATTTCTCGCTGAACCTCATGAAAGCCTTAGAACTCTTCTTAGTCTAGTCCACCAAAGAGGCCCTACTTATTAATAAAGATGAAGGGACTTCCCGAGCATTCCAGGGGTTAAGACTCTGCTCTTATCCACTGCAAGGGGTGCAGGTTCCATCTCTGGTCGGGGAACTAGTTCCCACATGCTGCAGGGTGTGGCCTAAATACATAAAGAAATAAATAAGGAGATTTATCAGCCACCCCTCTTATTTTGAGTTGCAGCAGACATGCTGTTCTCTGAGTCTGGCATTGGCATAGTAAGACCCACTTCTCTGATGAATGTTTGATGGAATCTCATCATTCCCTAAACTGTTATATGCTCAGCATGGTGCTCCGTAAACTGGGGCCACAATAAAGGATTACAAACCCTCCCTTTCAAGCTGCTTATGACGTGCCCGGGGAGGCAGAATGCATGTGCCCACCAAGCTGTTCAGTGGGAACCAGTGGTTGAAGCTACCACGGGGTCCCCTCCATGGATGGACAGAGAAGAGGAGGCAACTTCAGCTGGCTGGAGTGGGGGTGCTGGGGAGGGAGACTGCTGATCCCTTGGCTCAGTTCAGTTCAGTCCCTCAGTCGTGTCCAACTCTTTGCAGTCCCAGGGACTGCAGCACACTAGGCCTCCCTGTCCATCACCAACTCCCAGAGTTCACTCAAACTCATGCCATCCAACCATCTCATCCTCTGTTGTCCCCTTCTCCTGCCTTCAATCTTTCCCAGCATCAGGGTCTTTTCAAATGAGTCAGCTCTTCGCATCAGGTGGCCAAAGTATTGGAGTGTCAGCTTCAACATCAGTCCTTCCAATGAACACTCAGGACATGCATTTGGGAGGTGAAGCCACTGACCAGGGAGCACCTGTGAGTGCCACAATTCTGAGCTTGGGGAGTGAGCTGGGATGGGGGCGAGCCACCCATAGTCCTAAAAACAGGCCATGAGCCTCCAAGGTGGGGGTGAGCCTGGGTGACCACCAGGGGCAAGAGCATCTGAGGTCCAGAACTGTCTCATCTTTTCTCCCAGGAGGACACCAAACTTGCCGGAGGGAGAGGGAGGGAGAGGGAAGGAGGGATGCAGGGCAGGTGGGCAGGCTGGCAGGACTCTCTCCCACCCCGCAGTCAGAGAATATAGCGCTGGGTAGAGGATACCATCCCGACTGCTCAGGTGCACAGGGAGGCCATTTGAAAACACATGAACGGTTTCCAACAAGGAATCCATGCAGGCTCAGGGGCCTTGGAGAAACACACGATGCAGAGGGCTGAGGTCCGGGATCAAAATGGAATCACTGTGGATTTGGGAGGAATGGAGAAGCTATGACTGTGAGACCCACCCCCAGGCAGGAGGAAGCTTTAAGACCCCAGCTCAGGCAGGCCCAGGAATCCTCACTTTCAGGGCCACACGCCTCAGCTCCCTCACTTCCACTTGTTCCTCTCCCAGTAAAAAACAGTTGAAATGAATCACCTACATTCTAGCTCATTTCCTATCTCCCGGTTCTAGACGTTTCCAGTAGGAGAGCTAACCTGGTGCCAAGTAGTGACTTTTCCTGGTGTGCATGACTCACTGGAAAAAGTGCCTCTTGGGCTATTAAAAGAGTTGGGGGGTGTGGATTTAAGACATTTGAGTTCAAAGCAAATTATATAGAAGTTAAGCAAGGACCTATCATTCTGGCAATGAATACTGCTTTCTCCCGATAACAACACAGGAAAAAATGGGCTCTTTAGTTGACGTGGTGCACAGATGTTCTAGGAAAGGATTAACTATTTCGGAACAAGGCCAGTGAAACTTGGCGTAAGCAGGTCAACGTGCTGATGAATATGTGAAAGGTGTGTTTCTCTGCTAAATGCACTTGTGCAAAAGGAAAGGCACCTCCTGATTTCCTTGAACACACCTTGTCTTGCTTGGAAGCCCCCATCACTGCTGATGTGGGGAACAGAAGGTAAGCCTGCCCATGAAGGAAAGGCAGTCCATCTAGGGTAGATCCTCCCGGCGCTGTCTTTGCCTATAGGACCACCACACTCAGCCACCAGCTTGGATGATATGAGAGTATTTGCAAAGTTTTAATAGAGGCTAAAAAGACATAATGGGTTTCCCAGGTGGCTTAGTGGTAAAGAATCTGCCTGCCAAGGCAGGAGACATGGGTTTGATCCCTGATCCAGGAAGATCCCCTGGAGAAGGAAGTGGAAGCCCATGCAGTATTCTTGCCTGGGAAATCCCATGGACAGAGGAGCCTGGTGGGCTACAGTCCACAGGGCACAAAGAGCTGGACAGGCCTGAGGGACTCAATAGCAACAAAGAGATGCAAAATAGGTTACTGTGCTCGCCTTCACCCCCAGCCTGTTCCTGGGCCCCATGCTGCCCAAGCTGACACTGCTAACGGGCTGAACAGATAGAAAACAAAGGCAGAGGAGGACACAGCAGGGGAAGAAGCTGCGCTGAAGGCAAGTTTAGAAGCAACTGGCTAGTAACAGCACTGAACCAGGCGGCGGCCTCAGGACTGTTCTGAACACCAAACCCAGGGATTCAGTGCTGGACCCGCTGCAGCATGCACCAGAGAGGAGCCCTCTCAGCAGGAATGGGAAGCGAAGCTTCTTGGCATTTGGCAAGTCTGGGTTCAAGTCAGGCTCTAATCCCTTATCACTTGTATGATCTCTGACAAGAGAGTCATCTCCACCTCAGTTTCCTCAATCTGTAAAATGGGAATAATAAAACCAGCCCCAAGTACGATGTAGATTAAATGAGATTACAAATAGAAAGTACTGATCAGAATTGCTGCATTTAGTAAGCATAATTAAATGGTGCCCATCCTTATCCTGTAATAGTTATTTATTTTTAAAATTAATTGAGGTATAGTAAAATTATTGGAGTATAGTAAAATTATTAGAGTATAGTAAAATTATTAGAGTATAGTTGCTTTACAATGTTCTGTTAGTTTCTGCAATACAGGAAAAGGAATCATATTTATGTATACCTATAACCTCTCTTTCTGTAATTGTCATTTTTCACTGAAATGTTGAGATATATAACTTTTAGAATTTATAAGCTTAGAGAGTCTAAGAGGCTAGATTAATGCTATGAAGTCCTTTTAAGTTCAAATGCGTTTTCATCTGTCCAGAACATTTGGAATGCTGTTATCTACTGAAACACAAACCAGGATGCTCTGGTCTGATTTAGGTATATTTTAAGTATGAAAAACTCAAGGCCAAAACAGAAGGTGATTTTCCTGAGGGAAAAAAAAAGTACCGTTTGTATCATGTTTTTTACTGGACATAGAACATGTGACTGTCATAGACATGACACAGACTGTCACAGTCGTGGCACAGACGCACATGACTGTCGCGTAACCCCTACTGTACGCTTTTTAAAGTGATCTAGTGGTGCCAAGTTATCCCATGATCTTAGATCCCATACAAAAACTGCATTGTAAGCCCTCTGAATGATGCCATGAAAAACAGCATCACTAACACTTCCTCCACAGTATTAGGAGCAAAGAAACAGTCTGCACAATTCGTCAATCAACACTAAGTTACGTTACCTGCTAAAAAACATCAGCACGGTTTCGTACATCGGAAACGTCTGAGTCTTGTTGTTCAGCTGCAAGTAGACCCACAAAAGGAGTGTTTTCAGAAGGTGAAACTCACTAAAAGTAAACAGCCTGGCCAAAACAAAAGATTGAGAAGTCAGTTGAGGAGGAGCAAAAACCATGCTGTGCTTATGAAAGTGGAAAGTTGACAGTGAGTTCAGGAAGGAGGCGACGCCACCCTGTGTCTGTGTGTGGACTCATAGAGAGATACCAAGGCTCGGGTCACTCAGCTGGTAACTGGCATGGCTGGGACTTGACCTGCAGCCAACCGGAGCCTTCACCCACCTGCTGTGCTAGCTGTAAAATCATGACCATCTCATTGAATGTGCTCCTAGTAGGAGATGGCGTTCTCAAGGTGGTTCCATCTGTCCTTTTATTAAATTCCACCCAGGAACCTTGCAAAGTTGGGATATATTTCTTACTTTTATATATGCGGCTTCCCTGGTGGCTCAGACGGAAAAGAATCTGCCTGCAATGCAGGAGACCCAGGTTCAATCCCTGGGTTGAGAAGATCCCTGAAGAAAGGCATGACAACCCACCCTAGTATTCCTGCCTGGAGAATTCCATGGACAGAGGAGCCTGGTGGGCTACAGTCCATGGGGTTGCAAAGAGTCAGACACGACTGAATGACTAACACTTTCACGTTCATACTTATAGATGTGGATATTATTGAGACTGACCCTGTTTATTTAAAAATTTAACGTTTTGTTATCATGTTAATTTTCACTGTAAAATATGGCACTAAGATATTCTTTATCTCAATGGCTGAAGTTTTTTGGTGTCCTTTAAATTTTGCACCCAAGGTGAATGCCTCATCGGTCATATTCCAGTCCCGGGCCCAACTGAGGAATAACTTGTCCAGAGTCACACAGTTCTGAGGTCAGACCTGGGCAGGGGTCAATTCTGCCCCTAGTTGGCTGTGGAATCTCTTGCAGGCTGCTTTCCGGCCCTGCAGCTGCAACTCATTCATCTGTAATGTAGCGATTATAGCCATTGCTAAGAGGATACAGTAAGTCCCCTACACACAAAAAGCTCTTTCTGAGAGCGAGCTTGGAAGTCCAATTTGTCCCTAAGTCCAACAAACTTTCGATCCCTGGGTCAGGAAGATCCCCTGGAGAAGGGAATGGCAACCCACTCCAGTATTCTTGCCAAGAAAATTCCATGGGCAGAGGAGCCTAGCAGGCGGGCTACAGTCTATGGGGTTGGAAAGAGTCGGACACGACTGAACGACTAACACTTTCATACTTTCCTACAAACTTAGCCTAGGTACCCAGCTAACACAATTAGCGATTTACCACTGCTTTTATGCTTGTTTCTAGACATCCTAGACTTGAAGTAAAGATCCTGTACCATGTACAGTATTGCATAGTAAAGTACACAAAAGCACAATTGCTTACAGAGTGTGCACACATGTGACAATGTATGCCAGGCTCATGAATTGACTTACACGACTGGACATGAATGAACGCACATTCACATCTTTGAAAGCTCGAAGCTTGAAGTATGTAGGAGACTGACTGTACTATGAAGGCTGTGTGAGGTGCGTTTGTATGAGTTTCCTGTCACTGCTGTAATAAACTGGCTTATGAAACCAAGTGGCTTAAAACAACACAAATTTGTTGTTGTTCGGTCACTAATTCATTTCTGACTCTGCGACCTCATGGACTGCAGCATCTAGCCTCCCCTGTCCTTCAGTATCTCCTGGAGTTTGCCCAAATTCATGTCCATTGAGTTGGTCATGCTATCTAACCATCTCATCCTCTGCTGCCCCCTTCTCCTTTTGCCTTCAGTCTTTCGCTACAGAATCCCTAAGTACAAAATGAACCTCACTGGGTTAAGATAAGGGTGTGGGCGTGGCCACGCTCCTTCCTGAGGTTCTAGGGGAGAATCATTTCTTTGCCTTTTCCAGTTCCTAGAGGCCACTGGCACGCCTTGGCTTGTGGCCTCTTCCTTCATCTTCCAGCCAGAAGCACAGCATCTTCAAATCTCCCTCTGATTCTGACTCTTCCTCCTCCCTCTCCCACATTGAAGAGTCCGGTGATTCCATTAGGGGCACCCGGGAAATCCAGGGAAACCTCCCCATCTCAGGGTCATCCTGTGCCACTTTAGTCTCATCTGCAAACTTGATTCCCCTTTGCCGCACAACCCAACGTTTTCACAGGTTCCAGGGACTGGGATGTTGACATCTTTGGGGGACCATTACTGATCTGACTGGGCTTCCCCGCTGGCTCAGATGGTAGAGAATTTGCCTGCAAGGCAGAAGACTAGGGTTTGATCCCTGGGTCAGGAAGATCATCGGAAGAAGGAATGGCAACCCACTCTAGTATTCTTGCCTGGAAAATCCCAAGGACAGAGGAGCCTGGCGGGCTACAGTCCACGGGGCTGCAGAATCAGACACAACTGAGCAACTTAACACACACAGAGAGAGACACATTGAGCTGACCACACACACAGCTTGCCTAGCACAGTTCCTGGACAAAGTAACAGGCTCAGAGGACAGCAGCTCCAACTCCTAGGTGGTGGGGCTGGATCCTGGCTCCAGAGCCCACAGTGCCTGCAGCGGCGCAAGGCATCTCAATAAGAAACAAGGGGGATTTCCCTGGCGGTCCAGTGGGTAAGACTCTGCACTTCCAGTGCAGGGGGTGTGGGTTTGATCCCTGGTTGGGGAACTAAGATTCCACATGCCGCGCAGCAACCACACAAAAAAAAAAAAAAAGAGAGAGAGAGAGAGAGAATCAAGAAATTAGGGATGAGGAGAAGAGGATGCTGCTGTCCACGAAGTCAGCTCTGCAAAGGATGCTTCCCAAACAGCTCCTCTCACAGCCTCTGACGACTTAGTTCTCCAAGGAGTCATCGCAACGTTTCGTAAACCCATTGATATTTTCTGTTTCTGGCCGTGGAGATGTACCCTGGCTTCAAAATGTATCACAGCCTCTTCACCCACCACTTCAGTGGTCATGATGGGTGGAAGCCAAGCTCAATCGGGACTCCAAGGGCAGCAGGAACGTCACCTTCCCACCTCTCCCACTATTTCTGGATGTGGTAGAATGGTCTCTTTCCTATTCTTTGTTTTTAGGCACCTACAGATACACCGGTTTTGACTGTGGCCAGACAGGACCAAATTTGTCACTGTCTGGGCAATAATGGAGAGGCAGGAGGGGAGAGCTCACAGAACCTCCTGGAACAAGGTTCCCAAAAAGAGCTCTGCCAGGACTGCAACCACTGCTGGGCTGGGGGGCTCCATGGCTTCTGTTGCAGAACCCACGCTTGAGGGCCCCATGCATAGAAGCTTCTTTGAGATCTTACTAAAGAGGGGTTTACAACACAAGGGGAGTAATCAAGAGCTCCACGGATAAGGACCCTGGTTACAATTTTATGATGAAAGATAATTGTTGAAGTAAAGTCCTCGGTTTTTAGGCCAAGTATCAGTTGCCGTTTAGTCACCGAGTTGTACCCAACCCTTTAGTGACCCTATGGACTGTAACCCACCAGGTTCCTCTGTCCATGGGATTTCCCAGGCAAGAATACTGAAGTGGGTTGCCATTTCCTCCTCCAGGAGATCTTCCTGACCCAGGGATCAGACCTGTGTCTCCTGCACAGGCAGGCAGAGTCTTTACCACTGAGCCACCTGGGAAACCCAAGTATCAGTTGGGTTTGCATTAGGATGAAATCCAAGCATTAATTCTAAAATATTAGTTCCTACAGGAAATAATCACACGAGGACATTCAAACATTTTTCCATTTACCTAAGAGTTCTAATGATCTGAATCAAGATGGAACTCACAGAGATCCTAAACTTCCCTCCAGCACAGGCAAACATCTGGGCTGCTCTACGTGTATTTACAGGGGCTCACAAGCGGCCACTGGGATGTAATGGGTGTAAAAATGCCTTTAACAAGACACTGCCCTCTATTTTGTGTGTGAGAGAAAACTATATATAAACAATAAATGTCTCCTTTTGAATATAGGCCATAGAGAAAGCCGTGTCCAAGTGAACAAGAAAATATGAACGAGGTTACCCCTTGCAGCACCGATTGTCCTAGCAAAACAGGAAGCCAAATCGAACAAAAAGACATTAGAAAGGGAATGAAAAAAGTTGCTGTCTGCTCACCCGCTGGAGCCCGGCACAACAACTAAAATTAAAAACGCTGTTCAAGTACATAAATATCAACATGGAGAGAATAAGTCACATGATGTCCGTGAACAGTAGCAGAATGTCACAATCACTACGAGAAATTTAAACCTTTGCAAAACCATATTGTGCATAATTTTCGCATGTACATATATGTAAGCAAGCATGTAATCTCATGGGTTGGAGGCACACAAATCCACAACAATGGCTTGGTTGACTTTAGGGAAGGGAGGAAAACAAGAGGAAAGATGAAGAATAAGGCTGTGAGGTGGGGGGAGGGCTGGGGAAGATGACTTCTGCTTTGTTGGATGTTTTATTTCTTAATTTATGACAAAACTTTACCATGTGTTCATTTGAGAAGATGGATCCAACTGTATTTTGTACTATCCTCCTACCTTTGTACCTTTTTTTTTATAACAAAAAATATGACCATATGACCATCTATCCATGTGTCTGGCCATCAATAAGGAATAAGAAGGTTTGGAGCAGAGCACATCAGTGGACTGATAATAACCATGGGTGTTGAGGCCACTCAGACCTGGGTTCAAATTTCAACTCTCATTTTGCACGAGGGGAGCAATCCTTTCCTGTGATCTCCATTCTGCGGGGAAAACCACAAGGAACACCCTCCAAAGGGGCTGCTGTAGGAATGAGACCTGATTGCCCACTCAGAGTATTCCATACACCCCAGTGCTTCATAAATGGTGGGTGGTGGTGTTACTAGCCAGAGAAGCGTTTTTTTTTTTCAGTCGCTCAGTTGTGTCCAACTTCTTGTGACCCCAGGAACTGCAGCACACCAGGCTGCCCTGTCCTTCACTGTCTCCCAGAGCTTGCTCAAACTCATGTCCATTGCGTCGATGATGCCATCCAACCATCTCATCCTCTGTCCTCTCCTTCTCCTCCTGCCCTCAGCCTTTCCCAGCATCAGGGTCTTTTCTAATGAGTCAGGTTTTTGCATCAGGTGGCCAAAATATTGGAGCTTCAGCTTCAGTATCAGTCCTTCCAATGAATAGCTTTGGGAAATACTACATTTGAGAGGGAAGCCCATTGGTGCTGCAGATGCCATAAAGGACACAGTGGCTATTCTCACGGAATTCCTGAGCCCTTGAGACTCCTTATATCATAGACAGGAAGTCAGGGAGGAAGAACACATTGGTTGCAGGCAGCCTTTCATGCAGCTAGAACTAGATCGATAACCCTCTGAATTCTCTACCCTCCTAAGTCGACACGGAGATTGGCTTCCAGAAAAACAGAATGTGGAATGAAGCTTCTGTAATATTAGAGTGAGTGGAACAGGGTCACCGAGTGATGACCTCTAAGAAGAAAATTAACTGAAAACCAGAGGCCCAGGGCGTCAGGAAAACTGTGTGTATTTTACTGAAGGCCATCTACAAATGGAAAGAAAACCCAAAGGAAGATGAGGTCAAAGGGACTTTAGGGAAGGTGAATAACTTCGAAGTTGAAACATCTGCTGAGATGGACGTTGTTTCCAACCCAAACACCATGACCACAAGCCGGGGATGGTTCACAGTCTATGCTAAGTGGGGCCAAGAGACTCTCCATCCCTGACCCCGGGCTGGCCTTTCCACAGCTGCTCTGGGCCACGTGACTTCCCAGGACAGTCCAGATCCACTGAGCTCTGGTTGTTGGGAAGCCTGGCTTCTGCTACACACGAGGAGACAGTGCAGCCATGAGGCTGGGAGCCTGGACCTTGGAGCCTGGAGCCCCGAGCTCCAGCCCTGCCTTTTATTACCCCTCCTATCTTAGGGACAATGATCATACCTACCGCATAGGGTTGTGGGGATTAAAAGGGCCAGTGCTCACAGCACAGCACACACCCAGAAGCGCTCGGAAAAAGTTAACTCACCCAAAGGTCTCTTCTTAATCAGGTGTGGTCTGTGGTGCCAAGCCCACCAGTCACTCAGATGAAAAGCCCGAGCCAGGTAAATTTCTAACCATGTCCCCGGGCACTGGGTGTGGCCTGGGCCCCTCTTTCTGGCCCTCTGTTCCCCACCTCCGTCCTCTAGCTTTAAGGCAGGACATCAGCTTTAAGGACAGCAACCAGGTGGGGAGAGTTCACCTGGGAAGGTAAGAAGTGAACATGAGGTCTGCGAGCTGAGAGTGTGGTCCTTCCAGGGCACACGAGCTAATGATATGCCCGAGGTCATGCAGGCTCCCCTCAACCCCCACCTCTGCCCAGAGAGCCTGGCACTGTCAGTGCTGACAGCCACCTCCTGGGGAGGGGCCAGAGGAGCAGGACCCAGTTTCCACATCAGTCATGTCTCCCCAAACCTGTGAGTCTAGACACTTGACACGTAATGTTCTTGACCTCTTTTCCTGCCCAGCCAGCGTTTTCTAGGGCCTATGCCATTGCTACCATGCTGGCTGTGGTCAGTGTTTTCCCCTTTCTTGGTTAAACGCTACCAAGTGGGGGAGGGACAGCTCAGACTTTCCAAGGGAGGGACAGCGTTACGAAAAGTCTAAGGGCTGCCCTGTTTATCTTTTCTTCAAGGGTTGCACAACCTTTGCCCCATGGAGGGTGGAGAGCACATGCTTCTGGACAGACCATGGACAGCAGGCAAAAATGATCGTTGGAGCCCACCCAGGGCCTGGGGATGCCATTAGGACCTGAGTTGCCAAGGTCACGTTATTAATATGTGGTCCTAATCAGATCCTTCACTGGAGGGAAAAGGATGCTATGAAGATTAGTGTTGAGTAAAAGATCTTAAGGTATTACATCAGTGTCAAATTTCCTCAAGTTGTTAACTGCCTTGTGATTATATTAGAAAAATTCTCTTTATTATGTAACATTGAAGTATTCAGAATTAAGCGAACATGATGTATGCAACTTGTCCTCAAAGGATTAAAAAAATGCATGCTAATAGGCACACACAGATGCAAATGATAAAGCAAACAGAGCAGAGACTGAACCAAACAGAGTAAAGGGTACTGAGAGGGCCTTTGCACTATTCTTGTTATCTAATTTGTTTGAAACTATTTTCAAATAAAATATACTTTTAAACACAAATAAAAACTAAAGTGGCTTTGGCTTAGGAACTTCACTTCTAGGAATTCAATGTGGGAAAATCATCTGAGATGAAAATAAATATATATCGAAGAATGTCACCAAGGTGCTATTTATATCAGTGAAACATTGGAAATGACCTAAAAGGCCAAGCATTGGCTGGAGTCTAAGGCAAGCCTTGTGGTGGTCACGTGGATAAGACAGGAGCCGAACTGGCAGAGCTAAAGACCTTTGGGTTAGCAATTTGATTGGAAGAGGGGTTAAGAGCAGGCACGAGCCTGGGTTAGCCAGCCCTGCGCTGATCCAAGTGGGAGATGTGGAGCTTTGGCCTCTGGCTGGTGTCCGCGCGGAGGCCCACAGAGATGGGGTGCTCTTGGGGGGAGGATGAAGTAGTGTCCAGAAGGACTCCCAAGAGCATGACAGTTGGTTGAGGAACACGGGGTAAGGGGTGCCATAAAGGACAAGGGCATCAAGCATCAGGGCTTAGCCTTAACTGTCAGAGAGGCCACACAGAAAGTGGAATGGGTCTAGAGCCTCTAAGGGGAGGGGCCAGGGTTGGAGAAGGAAACTGATTTAGGGCTGAGAGCTTTTGTTCTTTCCCCCTTTTCCCAAGTCTCCAAATTTTCCATGATGCATGTGTCTTAATATTACAGAACTTTAAAAATTATTTATGCAATCGCTTAATTCATTAGCAGGTGGGTGAGACAGACAGACTCTGCCTGCAATGCAGGAGACCCAGGTTCCATCCCTGGGTCGGGAAGATCCCCTGGAGAAGGGAACGGCTACTCACTCCAGTATTCATGCTTGGAAAATCCCATGGACAGAAGAGCCTGCTGGGCTGCGGTCAATGGGGTTGCAAAGAGAGCTGGACACGACTGAGTGACTAACACTTTCATAGCGAAACAGCGGGCACCCCAAGGATCCTTACTCTGCTAAACAGCTTCCTTCCCCCTGCCCGAGCACAGGACCCACATTTTGGCCCCTCCAGAGGCCAGGCTGTCCAGGAGGCCGGATATTTGGGATGAAGGGGTCGCTGCACCCTGCGCATGTCCAGCAGCGGTGTGAATTCAGCAGCCCCCACCCCATCCATCTATCCTACCAATTCCCCCCTCCCATCCCCACCTCCTACCCCAGAGGCTAGTTCCTGAGAGCCAGCTCTGACCTGGGGGACTTCAGCACTTTGTGGAGCAGCTCCTTTGGGATTTTCCGGAGGTGGATCTGTGTCCCCACCAGAGGGACCAAGTTCATCTCCATCCATTTCTCACAGGCAGTGGTGAGGGGCTCTTCCTTATACTGAAAAGACAGGAAACACCCATTGAAAAAGGAGTCTCTGGTACTTACTCTGGTGGTGCAATGGTTGCAAGCCTGCATCTGCACTGCAGAGGGTGTGGGTTCGATCCCTGGCCAGGGAACTAAGATTCCACCTGCCGAGGGTGCAGGCAAAAAAAAAAAAATAATAAAGCTAGAAAGGAATCCCTGATATCTCAGCGCCCTCTGCTGGAATATGATGATCCAACAAGCGTGCTCTTAGAAGGGCCGTGCTGCAGCCCTGCTCAAACCTCTTCAAAACACATGCACTGGTAACATTTTCTGAGTGTTTGCGATGCTCAAGGCACTGTACCAGGTTGATTCAAATCCATCCTGCTACCCTATGAGGTTGGTTCATCATTATCCTATTTCACCAATGGAAAATCTGAGGCTCCAACATTCCTGCTCTTGCCTGAGGTCATACAACTAGTTAAGTGGTCTGACCTAGTTAAGTGGGATTGCATGCTGAAATGCAACTAGCTACATGGGCTTGTATGCCGAAATCTCTGGACTGACATCTGTGACTGATCATGGAAGCTCCGCCAGCCTCGGGTCTCACTTTTCTCTGATAATGAGAGTTAGAATACATCATTTATTGCCAACTCTGACGTACTGACTGGGCCCAAGTGGGATGCCTTTCCCTCAGTCCCACCAAGAATGTCCTGGAACACTGTCTGCTGTTTTGATGAGAAAGTCTGTCCCTTTTCCCAACCCTCTTCCCCAATTAAAGCTTTTCTATTTGTGTGTGGGGGGGAGGATGTTAAAATATTCTTTTAAAGATAAAATGATTTTTTTTTAATTGTTCACTTGGCAAGATAAAAGGTGGGCACCGTTACATTGGTGCCATCAGACAGACTTCTTGGCGCTGAAATCCCAGAGTCTGGGTGCTCTTGAGGGTCCCCAAGATGCTGTGTGCCCGCCAGGTTGTTCTCACCTTGCAGCCGGCCAGGTAGAAGTTTTTGATGGTGCTCGGCGTGAGTCCGCTCATCATGATGGTCACACACCTGCAGAGAGAGAACACTGTTCCTGGAAGCCCCGGGCTGCTTTCAGGAAAGTGAGAAGCCCCAGAGGTCTTACTCAATCCCGTGCGGGCAGCAGAGTCCTTTCATGCAAAGGAAAGCGCCTTATCTTAAGATCGTGGACATAGGGCTTGAGGGCAAGACCAGCAAGGCTTGTGGAAAGAACTCTGGGCTAAGGGAGGTGAGCTCTGAGATCAAATCTTTCTAAAGAAAACAGAGTAGCTTTGGCACCAAGGAGAAGTATTACTATTTAGAGATTAAGCCCCTAAAAGCGCCTTGCTGTTTTTGTTTGGTCGCTAAGTCATGTCTGACTCTTTGCATCCCCATAGACTGTAGCCCACCAGCTCCTCTGTCCATGGGATTTCCAGGTAAGAATACTGGAGTGAGTTGCCATTTCCTTCTCCAGGGGATCTTCCCAACCAAGGGATCAAACCCTCGGCTCTTGCGTGGACAGGAGGATTTTTTACCACTGAGCCAAAGAGAAGCTGAAAAGTGCCTTGCTAGGTTTTCATTTTAGCCAGGATGACATTTGGTTGTCTTCCTCCTGATGAAGGCAAGTTTTTCCTGTACAGACCATTGCCGAGCTTCTTAGAGGGGCCTTCAGTCCTATTTCCTCTCTGTATGAGAGTAGATTGAAAAAGCAACTTACTGATGAAAATCTCCATCCTTTTCACACCTAGGCCTCATTTACTTGTTCAGTCAGTTGCTCAGTCATGTCCAACTCCTTTCAACCCCATGGACTGCAGCATGCCAGGCTTCCCTGTCCTTCAGTATCTCCCTGGAGTCTGCTCACACTCATGTCTCTTGAGTCGACGATGCTATCCAGCCATCTCCTCCTCTGTGGTCCCCTTCTCCTCCTGTCCCCAATCACTCCCAGCATCGGGGGCTTTTCCTGTGAGTCGACTCTTCGCATGAGGTGGCCAAGTATTGGAGCTTGGTTCATTTATCAAGGATTTGTTTACTGAACACTTACTGTGTGCCAGGCACCCTTTGAGGCACTTGGGTTATGAAGAACAAAGCCAGCGGGCCCAGCACACGTTGAGTAAACATACAGACAGGTGACCACATTACGACAGCTGTATCCCAAAGCCAATAACACAGAGAGGCTCTGGTCACGCTCCCCTCCCAAGCCTCAGGCTCTCCTCTGCTGGCAAAACCAGGGAGAATTCCTACTGCTCCTATGGCCTTCGAGGTCTGCAAGACCTGCAGTCACCCTAATCGTACCACCCACCTTTCCGATCATCTTTCCACGTCCCTCCCTGACTCCAGCCACATTGATTCTCAGTGACCAAGCAGCTCGTTTCTATGCTCTCATCGGCACGTAGCCCCCTTTTCTCACACCCTTGACAGCTGGACTCCTCCCAGCCTCAGCTCAAGTACCACCTCCTTTGGAAGTCTCCCTGATTGCTTCTCCCCACGTGCTCCCTTTGCTTTGATTGCCATGTCCTCGTTCAGCCTGGGGCTTCTGTCTCCTTGAAGCTAGAGACTTCCAGGCAGCAGCCCTCCCAGCATACATCCATCCCAAGAGTCTGATCTGCAGCAGCCTCTGCGGCAGGTTCTGGAAATACCTGCAATGTACAAGGCTCCTCCGCTCTTGGGGCTCCTGGGCTCACCGTGAGCTGAGCTCACAGATCAGCAAGGGGAAACCAGGTGTGAGGAGGGCCGTGCGTAAGGTTCAGGCCCCACCCCTCACCACACGCGGTGTTCTTCAGGTGCTAGCTTTGCCAGGGGAGATGCGTGGATGGAATTAGCTGGGTTTGAAGCTGGGACTCAGAAATCAGTGCTCCTCACACTTTCCCCCATGTTCCCCCCATCCTCACCGTGAGACTCCCTGGCTGGACGGGCCTGGAATGGTCAAATTTCCCAGACCAGAGGACCGAGAGCAAGTTCTAGGGCCACCCAAGCCAGCTGCCTCCAGACTCAGAGAGGCTGGGGATTCCACTTTTGGAAGGTCTAGCAGCACCAGGCAGTAACTCACAGATGGAGTTCAGCCTTGGACGGAGGCAAGGAAATGTCCTTCCAGCCGTGAGCCTGGAGGGACACAAGTGACCCTTCGGGAGGGGGTGTGTGTGTGTGTGTGCGCAGGCAACAACCAGTAACTATGATCCCAGCTGTGTCAAAGCAGACACTGATGCAACTGATGTGTGCGTCTAAGGAGCAGCGCCCTGTATTATACATACACTTCATCCCCTGAAGATGGATGGCCTCAGGTGTGGGTGATTCAGACAGCGGCCATCCAGCAGTTTCGCGCTCGCAGGGATCTCAGCCAAGATGACCTCTGAGAGCCCATCCAGTGTACCTGGGGCGGTGATGCTATCAGAATGACCTGGGGCACTTCTGCTCACCCACCCACACACACACTCACGTGTGCATACACACCGAGGCTTGCACTGCCACATTCCTGCCAGCTCACCATCAGCCTCTCGAGGCAGGCAACACCCACCCCGGCTGGGTGTCAGGCCCACCTGGCTCTGAGCTGGGATCCCAGCCCCACCACAGATATCTGCAGCATCTCAGGGAGGGCCCATGAGCCCCAGGCGGGCCCAGGTTTGCCCATCAGAGGAATGAGTCTTGGCTCAGTATCTGGAGCCCTCCCTGCTCAGGCATTTAAGACAAGGCATGTGGAGGAGGAAAGAAAGGATGAGCCTGCCATTTCTGACTCTGCCCCAGATAAGGACCACGTGCTCCAGAAGGACCACGGGGCTTCGAATCTGGCCCCCGGTACTGCAGCCAAGGCTCACAGACAGGAGGTGGCTGGAGGGAAGCTGGCCTTCCAGATTCAGGGTCAGAGATATCTCCCTGCATGGCACCAGTCACTCAGAAGTACCTGTGTACAGAAGCTGTGATTGCGTAGTGATGATACGTTACAAGGCTACGTGCAGCTGAAGTCATGTGATACACAATGGCAGGGGAGCGGGGATTCTCAGGAAAACCTGGACCAGGGGCAAGGTCAGACGCCTTGGTTCACCTCGAGACTTCACGACCTGTCCCTGCCTATGACGGCTGACCTCCCACCTCCCAGCCACCCACCAGTCTGGCCAGGCTGACATGCTGGAGTCCCTTGTCTGTGTGTCCTCTGCGGCCACAACCAGACCTCTGACAGCCTGCACCCCTGGGTTCAAGCAGCATCTGCATCACCAACGAGGCTTCAAGATGCTCCAGACTGAGGATCTGGCCCGAGTTATTTCAGGTGACCCCAGAAATGAGGCATTGACTAAAAAAAATAAAATCTGTGGGGTTGAATCTGGCGAGGTGAATTCTATTACAAGTGAGCTGAAGGTCCTTGGAAGAACCTGCCCCTGTCTTTTACAGAGCTGCGGATGTCCTCTGTGGGCTAGGATGGGAAGTCCATTCATTCACTCCCTCAAGTGAAGAAACGGAAGCTTAGGGTGGTGAAACGGGCCAGGCAGAGCGCCTCTGCCCTAGATTTCCGTCCACTGAATCGCATCAGGAAGCAAGAAATCAAAGAGCTACGAGAAACCACCCCTGTGTTCAGGACGTGAGAGCAGTAAGCACACATCCGTGGAAAATTCCCAGAGAAGGGACAGAGTATTCGAGGAAAATTAATCCCGTCAATGCTTTTCCATTTGGTTCACTTACCTTTCATAAGCATTGATGGAACGTAGGATTATTAGATGACACCAAAAAAAAGTATGAAGAGCCAACTCGTTGGAAGAGACCCTGATGCTGGGAAAGATTCAGGACAAAAGGAGAAAGAGGCAGCAGAGGATGAGATGGTTGTATGGCTTCACTGACTCAATGGACATGGGTTTGAGCAAACCCCAGAGATAGTGAAGGACAGGGTAGCCTGGCATGCTGCAGTCCATGGGGTCACAAAGACTCTGACAAGACTGAGCGATTGAACAACGACAAAAAAGAAGGTGGGGAGGAGTTCTAAGAAATGCTTCTCCAAACTGCAGGTACCAATTTTACTTGAAATTAATTTTATATAACACAGAATTTTCCATTTGAGAATCCCCCACCTTTCACAGCACCCCACTTCACTCCTTCCCAATGTCTCAGAGACAGTTAGACAGGACCTTCAGAGGGCAGGGACCCTACCCATCAGGCGCCCACTGCCTCTCTGGTGTCCTGGAAAAGCCCATGAGGTCATTCTTAAAGGAACACAGGCATGAATGAAGGTGTGGTTGGCTGAGCCAAGTCCATCTGGCCCAGGGCCATTGAGGCGAAGGGGAGCGGGAAGGGTCGGGACCACCAACGAGAGAGTGATGTCACCCCCTCGTCTGAGCAAATCGGAACAGGAGGTGTTAGGGGGGCAGGTTCTGGGGTCCCTGGGCCCTCGGGGTCCTGGTTGCTCTACTAGGAGGCTGGGCGGCCTCACCTTTGAAACAGGCTGCCAAACTGGAGGATGTGAGCAGCGGCCAGCACGCCCAGCACTTCATCCAGGCATATCTTCACCTCGCGCAGGTAGAGGTTCCTCAGGGCCGTGGCGAGGCTGGGGAGGCAGCATGTGAGGGCCAGCGATCAGCCCGGGGGCTCTGCAGCCCCGTGACCCCCACGTCCAGGCGCCGCCCCTCCACCCTTCACCACCAGCGTGCTGGAAGAGTGTCCCGAGCTGGGGACGAGTGAGATGCAGGAGACAGAACGCAGCTGCTCTGACCTGGGTGCAGACGCTGCCCAGGCTCCCAGCCCCCAAAGCAGGTGAGGATGAAGCTACAGAAAACAGGGTTCTTATGAAAAATCTTGTGTGAGTCTGGGCCCTGGGGCTTCTGTTCTAAGCTGGGGGGTCCACGGCCTGGACAGGGAGGTGGTCACCGCCCAACAAGTGCGCAAGGAAGCACGCTTTGTTTTCTTTGGGGGAGATGACATACTTAACAGCAGGTTGTCCTCAGACTGTCTGACTCTCTGTGACCCCGTGGACTGTAGCCTACCAGCCTCCTCCGTCCATGGGATGTTCCAGGCAAGAGTACTGGAGTGGGTTGGTTGCCATTTCCTTCTCCAGACGATCTTCCTGACCCAGGGATCAAACCCTGGTCTCCCACATTGCAGTCAGACGCTTTACTGTCTGAGCTATCAGGGAAGCCTTCCTCAGAGTCTGGGGTCTTCAAAAAGGTTAAGGACCCCTGGGAAGAGCCAGGATAATGTGCTAGTCCCCAGTTAGGGGCAGACGGACTCGGCTAATCCAAGTCCTGCCTGATCCCAAATAGCGCTGGAGTGCGTTCCAGGCACTCTGAGGACAACCAGCCTCAACGAGGCTGGACGATTTCCTGAGGTCGTATTAATGCCTGTCAGTAGCTATTTCTAAGTGGCCAGGATGGGAAGGGGAGAGGCTGAGCTCAAGGAAACCCTCTGGGCTGCTGGAAGGCAGCCAGGAAGGGGCCCTGGGGGGAAGCGGGGTGGGGGGGAATGCCTAGGGCAAGGGTGGGCCTGAGAGCGCTGCCTTGGCGCCTGGGCCCAGAAGGGCAGTGACATCGTCCCTCCCGTATCCGTATCCATCTGGGAAGCCTGCTTCCGCTCTTTACAAGGATGAGCACCTCTCTGTAGCAGAATTCCCCAGTTCCTTCATTTCCGCGAGTTGGCCCAGCCTCCTTCCCCGCCTCCATGCGCCTCCAAGCTGTGTTTACTAAGGAGGCACTGCGCAGGGTGCGCCTCCAGTTTGTGGTGTTTCGTTTGCTTTTCAAATCTGAGAGGGCTGCCTGTTCAATGACCTTCTCAGAATGCCAGGACGGGGGCACGCTACCTTCTTTGGTGACCAGAGGGTCGTTGATCTTCAAGGAGAGGATCATTTTCTTCACGGGGCGCTGTTCCTGGCTCCTCCAAGGCCGCTGGGCTAGGGAGCGAAACGGGGCCGGGGTGCACAGGCGTAACAGCCGTGTGCAAGGCACAGCCTGAGGCTGCAGGACCGTGAGCACAACCTTGACCTTAGCGTGGATCACGCTGTGCTTCGCTTATCTTTGTTTGCTTGTTTGTTTTAGTGCATGCGTGGTTGAAAAGATTATTTATTTTGAAATAGTTGAAGACTCGTTAAGAAGTTGCAAAAATAATACAGTCATCATGTCCCCATGGGCCAACTTTTCCCAATGATAGGACACAACTACTGTGATTGTCAAAACTGGGACACTGATGGCCACACTGACATCGGCCCTTCCCCTCCCCTCCCTCTTTCTCTCATTAGGCTGTGAGCAGCCTGAGGGCTTCCCAGGTGGCTCAGTGGTAAAGAGTCCCCTTCGATACAGGAGGCACAGAGACACAGGTTCGATCCCTAGGTTGGGAAGATTCTCTGGAGGAGGAAATGGCAACCCACTCCAGTATTCTTGCCTGGAGAATTCCATAGACAGAGGAGCCTGGCAGGCTAGAGTCCATAGGATTGCAAAGAGTCTGACAGGACCGAAGTGACTCTGCATGCATGCACGCACTGAAAATCTTGGAAACAAGGGTCCCAGGACCTGACACAACTGTGGTGCTTGCAGGGGAGACATTGAGAAGTTGTGACAGTTTGGCCACTGTGGTCTCATTCCCACACCTGCCCTGATGTCCCCAGCCGGGCCCAGTCTCTAGCACGGGTTTGCAATTAGAACGGCTGTCTTAAGAGGGCCACATCTTTCAAGTGAGCCTGTTCTACGTCTTTTGTGTGTGTGGTTTTTTTGGCCACACCATGTGGCATGTGGGATCTTTAGTTCCCTAACCAGGGATTGAACCTGTGCCCCTGCAATGGAAGCTTTGGCATCTTAACCACTGGACCGCCAGGGAAGCCCCAACTGACACCACTTTAGACTTACTAAAGACATTAACGATGGCACTGTTTTCCCCTTCCAAATTCTCTTGGCTTTCCAAAACTACAATGAGACATCACCTCACACCAGCCACAACGGCTATAGCAAAACAATCCATGCTGGAAAGGGTGTGGAGAGAAGGGAACTCTCCTACGCTGCTGGTGGGAATGTAAATTGGTACCACCACTATGGAGAACACTATGGAGGTTCCTTAACTAAAAATAGAGTTTTTTCTTATTTTTAGAGTTTTTTCAAATACCATATGACCCTACGGTCCCACTCTTGGGCGTACATCCGGAGGAAAACATGAGCTGAAACGATACGTGCACGCCAATATTTACTGCAGCACTGTTCATAATAGCTAAGACACTGAAGCAACCTAAATGCCCATCGACAGAGGAACGGAAAAAGGTGTGGTACATATGCACAGTGGCGTATTACTCGGCCCTTAAAAAGAATGCACTAAGGCCATTTGAAGCACCATGCATGGACCTAGAGAGTATCACACTGAGTGAAGTAAGTCAGACAAAGAAGAAGAAATATCTTAAGACATCCCTTATGTGTGGAATCTAGACAGAAATGATACAAATGAACTTACTTACAAAACAGAAAGATTCACAGACTTATGGTTGCTGGGGGTAAGGGGTAGTTAGGGAGTTTGGGATGGACATGTACACAGGGCTCTATTCAAAGTGGATAACCAACAAGGACCTACCGCACGGCACGGGAACTCTGCTCAGTGTTATGTGGCAGCCTGGATGGGAGGGGAGGTTTGGGGGAGAACAGGGAAAAAAACACAAATTCTCTTGATTTTCAATGTACCCACTGTCTGGACCTCCACGGCCTTTCACTAGTTGTCCAGGAAGAGCTGTGACCTGGGCACAGGCGCCATAGGGAAAAAGCTTGGTGTCACTTTGAAGACAGTGGGACAAACGCCTAGGAAGAGCAAAGAAGACTCTGAGGCAGCGTGAAGCTCGTTACCGTTCTGTGGGAATGCCACAGCCTGCTCTGGGCTCCCAGCTTGGCCGGGAAGGGCTGAGTCAGAGGCTCCGTGGCCAGGAAGATTCCGGCAGGCAGCCAGGTTCCTCCTCCTGGCTCAGGGCAGGGCAGTGACGGGGGGCTCCGGCAGCCTATCCAGCTCTGGAATATCAGAGCTTTACTGCCACGTCCTAGAAATGCGATTCCATCCTGGCTGCCATGCCGGCTGCCCCGCAGGCCTCGAATTTTCCATGGCACCTGCTTATGAGGTGTCTGGAGGAGACGCCACTCTATGTTACCTGAGAAGAAGCTGGCAAGGCTGCAGGAGAGGAACGTGTGGGACAGATAAGGGGCGACTGGGGATTACTAGGATCAAAAATCAAGAGAAAAAAGAAAGAAGTGACCTAAATAGCTTTGGGTGTGAGGTGGAATTAAGAAAAGAGAGACAAAAGGAAAAGAACAAAGAAAATTGATGGACACGTGTAAACTTCCAACCAGCACGGTTAGGGCCAAACAAGCCACAGATGTCAAAACCATGCCCTCTTTCTAGAAAACCCATCTGCAGACTCAGCACCCACCCATATTCTCAAAGAAGTAGGCAGAGCCTCCTCCATAGCAGCTGGAAAAGAATGTGTTCTTGTGAAAACATAGCTGATACTTCCTGAGTACTCGCTCTGTGCCAGGCATTGTTCTAGAACTTTCTACCTGTTCCTCCTCCACAGCAAAACACAGCAGAACCATCATCCCATTTCACAGCCAAGGCGACTGAGGCTAAGTCCGGTGATGAGATCAGACCACGAGCCTCGTTCTTAACTGTAAGGGTGATCGTGCCCCCAACAAGTATCCAGACGCCCATCTGGGGCCTCTCTAACCAGAGGGTCCCTGGGGCGCCCGCCCTGGGTGAGAACCTACCTTGCAGAATCATCACTGACTCCTTCTCAGGGTTTGTGTTGCCCCGGGCCAGGCCCATCAGATAGAGCTTGGCCAAGGTCTCGGACTGAAAAAGCTGGGGCTGGTGGAGTTCCCATTTGAAGCCAAGGCATTCGAGAATCACATCTGAGGAGGGGGAAAGAGGCCAAGCAAAGGGTGTCACAACACCCGACCTAAAAATCCTGTCACTCTGCCACATCCTCTCTGTCCGTCCCGTTACTGGGCAGACGAGTGGACAGGCGGCCTTGCTGGGCCTTTCAGGAACAAAGATCCAGCCCCACGGACCTTCCTGACAGCCAGGCGGAAATGATGGGCAGACTCACAGGGTAACATAGAAAGCGATAAATGTCCACCAGGGCTGCCAACCAAGAGGGGCACATAGGCTGCCCTCCAACTCGGGGACTGGAAGAAAAGCTCCGTGGGGTAGGGACACTGGCTGCCACACTCTGGGAGGGGGGCTCACCTTGTCTCCCTCATTACCGACAGAGCGACTAACACTTTCAATTCTCTGTTTAGGGGGGATGGAGGGGGCTGTCCTGAGCATGGGAGGATGTTCAGCAGCACCTCAGGCCTCTACCCACTGGATACCAGTAGCCAGCCTCCCACCCCAGAGTTGTGACAACCCAACATATCTCCAGACATTGCCGAATGTCCTCTGAGAAGCAAAATTGCTACCTGGTCCCCTGTTGAAAAAGTACTGGGCTGTCATTGTTTATTTGCTAAGTCGTGTCTGACTCTTGTGTGACCCCATGGATTGCAGCCTGCCAGGCTCCTCTGTCGGAGAAGGCGATGGCACCCCACTCCAGTACGCTTGCCTGGAAAATCCCATGGATGGAGGAGCCTGATGGGCTGCAGTCCGTGGGGTTGCTAAGAGTCGGACAAGACTCAGCGACTTCACTTTCACTTTTCACTTTCATGCATTGAGAAGGAAACGGCAACCCACTCCAGTGTTCTTGCCTGGAGAATCCCAGGGACGGGGGAGCCTGGCATGCTGCCGTCTATGGGGTCGCACAGAATCGGACACGACTGAAGCGACTTAGCAGCAGCAGCAGCAGGCTCCTCTGTCCATAGAGATTCTCCAGGCAAGAATACTGGGGTGGGTTCCCATCTCCTCCTCCAGGGGATCTTCCCCACCCAAGGATCATGCTCTTGGCTTCTGCAATGGCAGGCAGATTCTTTACGTCTGAGCCACCAGTGAAGCTGGGCTGTTAGTGTATAGTTGTTACCCACCAGAAAGGCAGCAGCATTACAGAAAAAAGCCCATATCCCCAGAGAGCAGAGTTCTCATCAGCATTGCTTTCCTCAAGGGAATGGAGGTCATCAGAAAGCCCAAGCTCATGGGGATGAAATGGGCTTACAGTGTGAAGAGGTTCTTTATGCGGTGGCATAAATAATTTAAAAAGAAGAGGCTTGGATAGGAAGGCAGATGGAGGATCCAGAGATTCCCAGCCAAGTGAGACAGGAGAGGCTGTGGGTAAAGGGGGCTCCGAGGCTGCACCCCTGCATTAGCACAGAGCTGAGGGGAAGGGAGCCGCACTCGGGGTGATCCTCCAAACCCTAAATCCCAGTGCCGGACAGGCCCTGGGGTTCACCAGCCCCACCTCCGTATACTGCTTGGCTTTGTTATTATTTTGACTGTGTGACCTTGGGCACCTGTTTCCTCTTCTGTTACTATTATTGTTATTCACCAGCTTTACGATGATGTTTGGTGCTGGGAGTCGAGAACCTGGGTTTTCATCTCAAATCTTGGGTCACCCTTGGTGACAGTCTGGCTCTGCTGGATTAGAATGAACTTTCCCCCAAGACAAGAGTGCCAGGAAATGGCAGAACTGCAGATAAAGTGTGTTCCCTGCCCCCCACTTCTGCTTCCAGGCTGGCAACGCAAGGCTGACAACACAACCCATCTGGAACTCTCTCTCCCGAGTCTGGAAACAGCTTCACAGTCTTCTCAGCCCCCTCCCACCCCACCATCAACCAGAATTGAAAGGTAAAAAGAAATCGATGAGCCTCCACTGGAGAGGGAGGCTGGCTCTGACCTCAGACGGCCATGCCGTGGGGTAGGGTTTATCCATAAAAGCTCCACCAAGGAGGTGACTGTCCAGGCCCCTCATGGAGCTCAGTGAGACTTTCCCAGCTGGACAGACCCAGTATGACTCCTCATCCTACTGCATGTAAGTCCTCTTGGATGAATGCAGATGTGGACATCCAAGTCATGACTGCTTAGAGCCCAGAGGGACCCAGAACAGCTGCCCCGGGCTGGATGAGCCTCTGCTTCGTCTTCCAATCCGAAGTCTATTTATTAAACTCGGCAGGTCTATACTCGTCACGGCCATTAGCATATGGAAAATGTGTTTGCCAAGCTTGATTTCATCCATTGTGCATTTGGGAAATAATTTTGATGGCACCTATTTACACGTTGGGAATTCCCAGGTGAAATGAAGTGACGTGAAAGTTACGTCCAACTCTTTGCGATGGCATGGACTATACAGTCCCTGGGATTCTCCAAGCCAGAATACTGGAGTGAAGCTTTCCCTTCTCCAAGGGAAGCTAGTGGTAAAGAACCCACCTGCCAATGCAGGAGTCATGAGAGATGTGGGTTCCATCCTTGGGTCAGGAAGATCTCCTGGAGTAGGAAATGGCAACCCACTCCAGGATTCTTGCCTGGAACATTCTACAGACAGAGGAGCCTGGCAGGCTGCAGTCCATGGGGTCGGAGAGTCAGACACAACTGAAGCGACTTAGCACATGTTACACATGGGACACTGTGCAGTCGGCAAGAACAGAAACTTCCAGACTAGTGACCTGGCCACTGGTTTTCTTAGACAGAGACAAGATGCCTCTGAGATTAGCAACATTCTGAGGACTCCACTGGTGACAGGAACTCACCTGCCTCTCTGCTTTGGATGGTCTTGTTCTTCAAATTCTCAGGGAAATTTTTCTGAATTTGTGAAATGCATAACCTCAAGAAAAAAATACAAAAAAAAAAAAAATCCAGGAGTTAACACTGACATTTTTCTTGATCTGCAACAAGTTTTCATTCCAGTGTAAGCATCCCTAAAGCATTCCTGAACCAAACTTATCACATCTCTCCTGTTGGGACAGTTTCCTCAGGTCCCCAGGGGTCTGCCAGTCTGACGAACTGTAAGCTCTGTCTGATGACCAGCTCAAATCATTCATTCCTGTTGTCAGTTTGTGAGCATCTCTTACCACGGACGTATGCGAGGTTGCATCTGGATGCTGAATGACACCTCTTTAGGTGAGTGTCTAAAACAAAGCCTAGCATATAGTAGGTGCTCAATAAATACCCACTGGAGAAAGGAAGAGAGGGTTCTGACACGTCTGGGAAATTAACTCAGCAGTACTTCCAGTTAGGGTCATGCATGCCCCAATGTGTCCACCATCAAACCCAAATTCTACCCAAGGGAGTTCCCCAGTAGCCTAGCAGCTAAGATTCTGGGCTTTCATTGCCATGGTCCTGGGTTCAATCCCTTGTCGGGGAACAGATCCTGCAAGCTAAGCAGCATGGCCAAAAAATGAAGTAGAATCCACTCTGAGCCAAACCCCAATCCTCTGCCAGGATATGGCACCACCAGCCTCCAACTGCCCTAGCCAGTGTCCTGAATGTTGTCTCACCTGATCATCTGCCCAGATCTAATGGGCTGTCTTTTGAATTCATCCATCTCTCCTTGGGCGAATCCTTGCCCTTGTTGCTATGACCTTCATCCAAGCCACCAGTATCTGTCCCCAGTCGCCGCCAGGTGCCAGGCGTCCATCTGGTCCCCTCTGACGCACACGCCACACCACAGCCTGACAAACCATCTGAAACACCAGTCTGATCTTGCCTCTCTCCCGCTGAGAATCTTCGCTGTCTCCCCTACTGCTCCTAGGGGCAAGCCAGCCTCCGCAGCGTGGCTAACCAGCGTCTGCCTGTCTCTGCGGCCTCACTTCCCTGACTGCCTGCTCCAGCCCTTCTCAAGAGCCGGAACCCGCGCCTCTTGCTTCCCATCTGTGGACGCATACCCCCGTCACCTTCTCAGTGGACAAACACCCACTCATCCTCCAGATAAGCTTAGTGTTTGTTTCCTCTGGGGAGGCTGGGTGGAAAGCCCTCCCCACCGCCTGTCCGCGATTTCCCCATTAAAACTCCTTCTGCAGGGTCTTCTAGTCACCTACTTCCCCACGCGCCCTCGGGGTTAGGCTCCGCAGCCTTTAGAGACAAAGTCTGCATATATTTACTGCTGCAGCCCAGGCACAGCAATCATGCATGTGCTTGATAATACCAAGGATTGGGCGGTGACAAAGATAAGACGCTTTCCCCTCAGCACTCGAGTGGCCCCACTGAGCAAGGAAAGGCAACAAAGCCCGTGTAGTCACACATTCACAGCTTGAAGGCAATCATTCCAAGAAATCCAACCAGCCAGGGACACTTGCCACAACCCAGCCAGGGTCACCTCTGGCATGCTGTTTCCCGGTGATGCCGGGAATCTTGGTGCACCAGGGTGTCTGCAGGAGGGCTTGGGTGGGGGAGCCTGTGTCCAGAATAATATTGACCACTTGCTGCCATTTCCAAGCAGAAATGATGATTACAAGTGACTCAGCCTCAGGAAGGCAGTGGGAGCTGGACTTGTTTATCCCACAGGAGCAGGGGGACTGACCCAAGCCAGACTCCAAGCCCCTAGTGGCTTGGGTCACACATCCGGCAATAGCTGGCTAAGGTCAGGAGTTCAGGCTGTGATCTCAAAATGGAGCAACAGATTTTGGAAATGATGGGGCAATGGCCAGGAGCTCAACTATCCTCAACAAACATCCGAGTCATGGGTTGAGGCAGGAGACGCCAGGCAACAGAAGTAATCCCACTGCCTTTCCCTGGTGTCTTGGCTGCTTGCCAAGATAGATCGTTTATCCCGCAGGCTCTGGAGCTCCCGAAGTTGAGGCTCATTTCAGGGTCATTGGAAAAGCTGATGGAACACGTGGCATCTATGAGTTGTCCTCTTCACTCTGTGGGACTAATGGCCTGGGATGAAGCAGGATGTTGGGAACATACTGTAAGTCTGGGGCTCACTTCCAAGATGGAGAAACAAGAGAAGAAAAGGCACGGGGCAGGAGGGACTCTTTCATGGCAGTCCAGTGGTTAAGACTTTGATTTCCAATACTGGGAGTGTGGGTTTGATCCCTGGTCAGGGAGCTGAGATCCTACATGCCTTGGGGCCAAAAAGCCAAAACGTAAAACAGAAACAATACTGTAACAAATTCAATGAAGTGAAGTGAACGCCACTAAGCTGTGTCCAACTCTTTTGCTACCCCATGGACTGTAGCCTGCCAGGCTCCTCCGTCCACCGGGATTCTCCAGGCAAGGATATTGGAGTGGATTGCCATGCCCTCCTCCAGGGGATCTTCCCAATCCAGGGATCGAGCCCAGGTCTCCCACATTGCAAGCAGATTCTTTAGCAACTGAGCTACCAGGGAAGCCCAAGAATACTGGAGTGGGTAGCCTACTCTTTCTCCAGGGGATCTTCCTGACCCAGGAATCAAACCAGGGTCTCCTGCATTGCAGGCAGATTCTTTGCCAACTGAGCTATCAGGGAAACTCTAACAAACTCAATAAAAGACTAAAAAGAGAGAGAGAAGAAAACAGGAAAGTCTATTAAGTTTCTGAAGGACAAAAAGACTTCCTGCAGCAGACCACCCAAAGAGCTTTTGAGTTGCTACCTTCGAGATGCAAAAATGAAAGGGAGTGAGTGCCAGTAGCTCAGTCATGTCCAGCTCTCTGCGACCCCATGGACTGCAGCCCGCCAGGCTCCTCTGTCCTTGGAATTCTCCAGGCAAGAATCCTGGAGTGGGCTGCCATTTCCTTCTCTAGGGGATCAACATGCAAAACTCCAATTTAATTTTGTGGGAAGAGTCATGCAGACCTTGGACCTGCCTCTGGGACTCAGTGCTTCCCTTCCTAAGAGGGAAATGGGGACCACGCGGTGGTCGCTAGGGGCATAAAAAGGCTGATTCTTGGTACACTTGGCGCTGAGCACTCAGTTTCCTATCAGCGCTACCCCATGGATCATGGTCTCCGGTCCACCTCTCCCAGAACTGCTCTCTGATAAAAACCGACGGGTCCCTTTATATCCTTGGCTATTAGAGTAACCTCTTCCCACTCTGAGTGGACTCGGCACTAAGATCAGAATGGGAGCAAATATGAGGCAGGGTCACCTTTTCCTAGCGTCCAAGCCCCCTAAGCCTCCAGGGAGAGGTCCTTCCTCAGCCGTACTTCTTCAACCTGGATCTCTGGGTTCAGATGTTAGTTGTGTCCATACATACCAAAGAACCCCAGGGACACTGCATGACACGTGTTAATTGGGTGTTTATTTCCCAGACTCCATTCTAAACTCTCAATGAATTATGTCGCATAAATTCCCACAGCAACCCTGTAAGAGAGCATCCCCAATTTGCAAATAAAGAAACTAAGGCACAGAGAGGTTAGATTGCTGGGAAGGAGCCTCATCTCTCAGGTTCCCTCTTCCTGCAGTCCACACCCCAGTCCCAGTGGAAGGAAGCATGACGAAGACAGACAGATGGAGTCATCGGCATCTCTGAGTGATGGAGCCAAGAGCTCACTGCGCCACAGAAGCTCACAGCCACAACCGCAAGTGCTGGCCAGCTGGGCAGAGCCCAGGGCACTGACCTATGAGAGGCACAATTACATTTCTGAAATAAATGCGAAGCTGGGAGTTAGTTAACTCAGCTTTCCACTGCCAGTGAGTGATGTGCTTTACAGAACTAGTGAGATACGGATTGATCCAGCGCCTGTCAAAGTCAACAGCACCCCCAAGTGGGAGAAGCAACAATAACAGCCTCGGCACCGAGAACAGGCTTGCTGGTGGGGGCGGCCCGAAGGCTAGGGGGCAAGGGCCCAAAGACGTCTATCATGAGTACCGTTCAGGACTCCACCCTCCCCATATCGATCTTGTTAGCTGACAAGTCTGAACGTGCAGAAGGGTTACCAGAATAAGTCCTTTATTTTATTACCTAAGTTAAACAAAACCTTTGTTAGGCTCTCCAATGTATATTTCCCACGACCACACGAAATAAATCCCCACCGCGGAAATAAAGAAGATGGAATTTTGTGTTTGTTAAAGAAAAGCAGTTCCTCCCACACTGTAGTGGACTGCATCCAGGGCCCCCAATACACAGCCTGTTCCTGCAGGAACTCCAAAGTGTCTTTCCTGCCCCTTGACTTTAGATTTTGATCGTGTGACTTGCCTTGGCTGATGGGATGTTAGCGGACATGAGGTGGCTGAAGGTCTGAACAGCACAGGTGCACCTGGGCTTGCCCTCTTACTCTCTGCTGTGACCACAAGGACATACCCAGGCTAGTCGACTGTCTCAGGAAGACGACAAAGGGCTAATGGAGCAGATAAACTCACAGTTGAGCTGAGCCTATGTGGACTGACCGCCTAGGTGCTCTAGGCCTAGGTGATCGCCTAGGTGGGACACCAGTCATTGGCTGGCAGAGCACAGGGCTGACATTCCCCCAAATGGAACGGCCAGGATTAGTACTTAAGACTGCTGCTCAGGCTGTAAAGATACATCTCTATTCACTGAGCATCTAACTATTTGCCAGGAACAACACTGATCATTTTCAGTATACCATCTGATTTAATCCTCCAGGTTGCTCTTCAAGTGTGTGTATGTGTGTGTGTCGGTTGTTCAGTTGTGTCTGACTCTTTGTGACCCCATGGATTGTAGCCCTCCAAGGTCTTCTGTCCATGGAATTCTCCAGGCAAGAATACTGGAGTGGGTTGCCATTCCCCTCTCCAGGGGATCTTCCCAACCCAGGGATCAAACTCACGTCTCCTGCATTGCAGGCGGATTCTTTACCATCTGAGCCACCGGGGAAGCCTTAAATTTACAGCTCTTCAAGGGAGATGATATTATCACCATTTCACAGATGAGGAAACTGAAGCTCAAGGAGGTTAAGTCACTGGCTGAAGGTCACAGAAACAGTGAATGGAGGAGAAGGAATTTCAACCCTGTCAAATAAAGCTACTTTGGTGATGCTAGTGGTAAAGAACCCGCCTGCCATGCAGGAGACCTGAGAGATGTGTATTCAATCCCTGGGTCGGGAAGATCCCCTGGAGGAGGGCATGACAACCCACTCCAGTATTCTGTCTGGAGAATCCCGTAGACAGGGGAGCCTGGTGGGCTACAGTCCATAGGGCCGCCAAGAGTTGGACATGACTGAAGCAACCTGGCATAGCACAAGAGTACTAAAGCCCAGCACCAACGGCCATCACCCGCCAGGCCACCACTCCCAGCTTAGCTCAGCAATTTCACAAACCGAGTCCTAAAGACCTCTGCCCCTGTGGCCATTCACCCTCCTCAGGCTTCTGGATCAGTTTGCCTATATTCCCAGGCCCAGCTCCAGCTCCTGGCCCTGGCGCTAAGGAACACAACAAACTTTGGCAAAAATCCTAAGATTTCTTCAGAGCTCTAACCAAACAAAATATAAAATAAATTCAAAATTGTTTAAGGCCATGAGTAGCCAGTGCCAAAAACAGCAACTCACAGCATTCAACTTTTTTTTTTTTTTTAAACTGGGATCATCCGAGAATTTGGAGACCAAATCCAGATGGGTTTTGGTTTATTCATGTGTGCAGTACCATCATCTGTGGGGTGGGGGGCAACAGAGGGAGGCTGGCTGGTGGGTCTAGCAAGAGAAGATGTGGCTACTTGCTCAGCAAACATGGAAGCTGGAGCTCTTCTGGGCCAGGTGCTGCCCAGGCACAGTCCACGCTCAGGTAGGTCAGACTGAGCACTCACAAGGCACATGCTGCTGGTCCACAGTAGCGGCAGCCAGGTGAGTCCAAAGGGCCAAGGAAATGAAGCATTCCTTTGGCAAAGGAGTCCAGCTCTGCTTTCCCAGGAGAGGCAAGAAAGAGCTTGTAACCTGGAGAAGTGATGCTCCAAGCCATCTGCTTAGAACACTCTGGGAAGGACCAGAGAGCCCACTTCTCCTCCTGCTGGACATGCCTGTTCCTGGGGATGGGAGTTCAAAGCCTGAGCAGGGCCATCTCACTGTGTTTGTCAACAAACCAACTGAGAATCTCTTAGGGTCCAAAGTTCCCCGTACAAAGGAAAATCTAGGAAAAAATCATTCTCTGTTTCTCTGGACTTTTATCACCACCCACAGATGTTCTCAAAGGAAGTTGTCACCCTGACCCCGTCCATCCCTAAGGGCTGGTCCCAAAGGCAGCCTTTTTGCAAATACCCAGGACAGCCCACCTGCCCAGCCAATGTGGCCCCAGCACTGGGCACTTCCCAGAAGGGCAGCTCACCCTGCCGTGGGCCTTTGAGCTTCCTACCTGTCTGGGTTCTTCAGAACTTCATCAAAGTCTATGCTGGCAGCCTTGCACATCTGGGAGAGCCCCAGCAGGTCTCCCGAGAAAGGCTGTCTGGGGAAACGCCACCGGTTGGTTGAGCCAACGATTCGGCGTTCCAGCCGGGGTTTCTGCTGCTTGGGAAGCAAAGAAAGAGATAATGTCTTTTTTTTTTAACCTCTCATAAACACCAGATTTTCCAAACTGTACAGCAGAGAGGAAATTTAAGACAAAATTTAAAGAGCTGGTTAATTTTCAAAGCTGGCCAATATTTCTCCAGAGTCACATTCTCAAGACAAATCTATTGGGTTTAGGAAACAGAAGACTTTAAGCCACAAAGTAATCTGGAATTTAGCATCTGGGCAAGGAGGCACCAGGGAGAAAGATACCAAACTTAGGAGATCTGGGGCAGAGACTTCTTTTTCTTTAATTGCATTAAAATACACAAAACGTCTTTTTTTTTTTTTTTTAATGCTAAAGCTCCAATACTTTGGCCATCTGATGCAAAGAACTGACTCATTGGAAAAGACCCTGACGCTGGGAAAGATTGAAGGCAGGAGAAGGGGATGACAGAGGATGAGATGGTTGGATGGCATCACCAACTTGATGGACATGAGTTTGAGCAAACCCTGGGAGTTGGTGACGGACAGGAAAGACTGGTATGCTGCAGTCTATTGGGTCGCAAAGAGTCGGACACGACTGAAAGACTGAACTGAACTGAACTTTGACTCATCTGGTAAAGAATCTGCTGCAATGCGGGAGACCTGGTTTTGATCCCTGGTTGGGAAGATCCCTGGAGAAGGAAAAGGCTACCCACTCCAGTATTCTGACCTAGAGAATTCCATGGACATCCATGGAGTCACAAAGAGTTGGGCACAACTGAGCGACTTTCGCTCACAACCATGACAACTATCTGGTTCAGAACATTGTCATTACTGCGAAAGCAGGCTTTCTACTTACCGAGTCATCACTCCCAAATTCCCCCTCTCCCACTCCCTGGAAACCACTCATCTGCATTCTTTCTCTATAGATTTCTTGAAATTTTATATAAATGGAATCTTATAATAGTGGCCTTTTATGTCTGGGTTTTTTCCCTCGGCATGTTTCAAGGTTCGTCCATGTGCCAGAACTTCACTCCTTCTGACATTCCATTGTGTGGACAGACCACCGTTTGTTTATCCATTCATCAGCTGGTAGAATGATACTTGGATTGTTACAACCTTCTGGCCACTGGCAATAGTGCTATGAACATTCACATATGCAATTCTGTTTGAACACCTGTTTTCAGTTCTTTGGGTATCAACCCAGGATTGTCACTGGGCAGAGATTTTTCCTTAGACATCTTCTTGAGGTCCTAAGATTCAGCAGTTTCCTTAAGGAAGCCGTCCAATAATGCATGGATGTAAGACCTCAGGTGTGGTGGCTCAAGGAAACTTATCCAGGACAACCGCACCACGAGAGACCCATAGGAATGGGTGAAATTGATTCTAAGCCACACCAGGTACCAGCAAGGTGGTGGGAGGCAACGGACCACGGAACAGAGGGTCTGAGTTCAAGTCTTGTTTCTGCCATGAACTAGTTGTGTGACCTTGGGCGAAATATTTGCTCTTTTCATCCTCTTAGGCCTCACAGGTTAAATGGGAGTAATGCCAATGATAATGAGGATGAAGGTGAGTATGAACCATGAGGATGAGGACGCTGTTAAAATGACAAAATAGAAGTTTGGGAACTGTGCTTTAGTATAGCACCTGGAATATGGTGGGTGATTGAGAGTCTGAATCTACATACAGCCCTGCTGAAGTGTGAACAGTGGTCTCTGACAGTGGGGCTCCAAACACACGCCCCCCCCCCCACAGACCCCCGCCACCAGCAGAGTCAGCCGGTAAAGCCTGAGGTCCCTGGAGGTGTGGGACCATCCCCATGAGGGAACCCAGGAGGACACAGGTCACCCGGTGCTTCTGTTCCTCACCATCGCCTGCCCGCCTGTGAAACTGAGCTGCTTACCGGATTCAGCATTTTCATGAAGGATCCCGGAGACTGCACAAAAGAGGAGCACCTGGAAGGTGAAAGAGGTAAATTTTAAATGTTCAAAAAACTTGCAAAGGGTGTCTTCAAAACATTATGGAGGAGATTGCCTCAAAGAATCTTTACTTTGCCTCAAAAGGAATGAGTAAGCCTCAAATGTGGGTGAGTGAGCAAATCAAGTGAAAATCTAATTTTTGAAGGTACATTAGTAGAAAGATGATTCTCTGCTATTGTGCTGGGAAAGTGGCTCAGATAAACCAAAACAGGAGCTAATCCACAATTTTCCACTCTTTACCCAGGTGATGGGAACCAATGGAGACCTATCTGTGGACCGATCATGTAACTTGTCATTCAGATCAGGGCACTACAAGGGGTGATATTAACAGTTACATCTGGACAGTATATGTTGGCCAGAGCTGTCCTGGAACATTAGACTGGAAATAAAGTGCACACTGGGGGGAAGGACAGTGAGGAAGAGACAGGGAGTTTGGGAAGGTCAGGTACACACTGGTATAATTAAAATGGATAACCAGCAAGGACCTACTGTTTAACCCAGGGAACTCTACTCAATGTTGTCTGGCAGCCTGGGTGGGAGGAGGGTGGGGGAAGAATGGAAGCATGTATCTGTATGGCTGAGTCTCTTGCTGTTTATCTGAAACTGTCACACTGTTTGTTAATCAGCAATACAAAATAAAGCATCTTTCTAAAAAAGAAATAAAATGCAGTGAGTGTAATGTGCTTGAATCATCCCAAACCACCACCTCAGTCATGGAAAAACAGTCTTCCACGAAACTGGTCCTTAATGCCAGAAAGGCTGGGGACCGCCGCCTGAAAGGGTTTTGAGGGTCAGTTCCTGGGTCACTCTCATCGGCAGGAGCCACCTGCGAGGGTGCCTGAGCTCTCAGACCCCTCTTGCCTCCCAGCCCAGACCCCCTGAAGCCCTCCTCTGCCAACTGACCACATGGAACCGAGTCCAAGTAGTGCCCATCACTCGGGACGTCCTCTGTGTCTCCAACACGGATGGAAGTCCCAGCGGTACCTGCTGTCCTGAGGCTCCTTGTCCGCCGTGGGTGTGCTGACGGGGAAGCTAGCGGAGCGGAGGCACTCTTGTTACATCGGTCTCTGAACGACAGGACAGCTGATGGCCCTTCACCTTCTGGGGCTGAATGGTGGGAGCGCTCATGACACGCGGGGCTCACTGTTTTCTTCCTGAGGGCAAGGAGCTTTGGCAGGGGAGCCGGCCTTTGGTTCCTCGGGTCTTTGTGGGCACCATGGCAACGTCAAGGAAGGTTCTGAGCACTTCCTGTTCTAGGTGCAGTGCCCTTGCAGGCTGGGGGCCGTGGGAGGGATGGAGTCTCACAGAGACCAGCTGGGGAGCCACCGGCCTCCACCTCAATCGCCCTCCTCAGGTGTGCAATGTCACTGCCGTTCCTGTGTAGCACTAGGCTTCTTACAGGGCCTGGGGGAACGCAGTACTTTAAAAGGGGCCACAGTGAGAACCAAGCCCCAGATCCTCAGGCCTCATCTGTAACATAAGATTAGACCAGATGGCGACGATGACCCTGTAAGCGAGACAGCAAAAGAGACACTGACGCAAAGAACAGACTTCGGGACTCTGGGGGAGAAGGCGAGGGTGGGATGATTTGAGAGCATAGCACTGACACGTTTATTACCGTATGTGAAATAGATCGCCAGTCCAGGTTCGATGCATGAGCCAGGGTGCTCAGGCCTGGTGCACTGGGGTGACCCTGAGGGATGGGATGGGGAGGGAGGTGGGGGGGGCTCCGGATGGGAACACATGTACACCCATGCTGATTCATGTCAATGTATGGCCAAACCACTACAATATTGTAAGGTAATTAGCCTCCAATTAAAATTTTAAAAAAAGATTAGAAGGTTCTCATATCGCTCCCAGCCTTGACACTCTGGGGAGCTCCTTTCCTAGCTCTAGTATCTAGAAATGCTTAGACAGAAATATTTAAACAAAAATCGGAGTGTTTTATATTATTCAACAGAGAAGGCAATGGCACCCCACTCCAGTACTCTTGCCTAGAAAATCCCATGTACAGAGGAGCCTGGTGGGCTGCAGTCCATGGGGTTGCTAGGAGTCCGACACGACTGAGCAACTTCACTTTCACTTTTCACTTTCATGCACTGGAGAAGGAAATGGCAACCCACTCCAGTGTTCTTGCCTGGAAAATCCCAGGGATGGGGGAGCCTGGTGGGCTGACATCTATGGGGTGGCACAGAGTCAGACACGACTGAAGTGACTTAGCAGCAGCATATTATTCAGAGCTATGCCTATGAGTTACTTTGCTGGCCGACGATGTTTAATCTGCTCTCTCTGAGAATTGTCTAAAAGTTGGGGACAGGCTGAGACCCTTCATTCCAGGGGTCAAGGTGGAATCTCACAGTGTTCTTGGTGCCTTGGTCTGTGAAGCCTGTGAGGCGGGGAGGTAGGACCCTCCTCTATCACACCCATGGAGCCTTGCCCATCGAAGTCCTGGACCTCCACCCCAGGGCTCATTGAGACGTCAACAGTAAAAGGGGCCTGGAGTCAGTGCAGCTCGTTAAGGCCTGAGGGTCTTCAAGCACAGCCTCTTCTAAGTCACATAAATTATATAGCAAGATAGGAGAGTAGCTACTCTACCTACTGGTAACTGTGTCCTAGAAACTATAACACACTTGATCAAGGAGAGGCATCTCCGAATGTACCTCCCTCCTCACCCTCAGATCTGTGGTTCTACCCCCCTGACACCCACTTCCTGCTGTGCAGTCAGTGACAGAGGAGCGTCCGCTGGGGGCTTACCCACCTTGTGTCCCCCAGAGCCCAGCACCAAACTCGGCCCCTGGGACGTGCTCAACAAATGTCTCAGCTTGGATAACTGGACGTACCAGTCCACACCCACCACTCTGTCTTTTTACATGGATGAGCACTGTGTGTGTGTGTGTGTGTGTGTGTGTGAGTGTGTGTGTTTCTCTGTGTGTCAAGGTTCCATCTCAGCAGAAGTTTGTCTGCAAATAAGCAGATTCACTCCCTCGCTGTGGCTCCCTTTTATCCACCCAGCTTTCCCCAGTCACCTGTCCCTGGAGTGCAGGGCCCCATGTAAGATTTCAGTTTAAGTTTGAAAGATCTAGCAATCCCACTCACTCCACTATGGGCCACACCCACCCCCAAGCTCTCAGGTACCACTTCTTATGCACAAAAAACAGGACCTTGGGCGCCCTCTGGTGTCCACCCTAAGAAAGCATCCCAGGGTGGCACACTTCTCTGTCCCTTAACAGGAACCCTGGCCTTGGCTGCGTATATCATTTCCTCCGGTTCTAAGCTCAAGCATCCAGCTTAACAGCTCATTCTAAGCTGAACATACTCTTTACATATATCTCTCCACAAATCTTGGGAGCTGAGTTACTAGCCAAAGTCAAAAACAACAAACACAAATAAACAGAAATGGCCCCCCCAGCATGGGGGCTTCAGAAGGCAACTGAACAACAAATGCTTCCCTAAAGCTCTTTTTCTGGTGGTGTCCAGTTGCTTGGATGTGTAGTGACCCAGCCCCATAGGCCCAGACAAGTCAGAAATCCCAAGACTTTGGTAGTCCCAAGACTTCACTTTAGAGGCAGACACCAAACCTCACTGAGCACAGCTCTGAGCTACAACCACATTGTACCAAAATCTCCCGTGCCATAGTGACAGGATTCCAGTGTGATGCCCATCTTATTCTAGAACACTCCAGGGATGAGGCGCTCACTACCTTCCCAGAGGGTCCCAGATGGTCCCTTTCAGCCACTCCATCTGGTGACTCACGTGGACAGGAGGCGGGATATATGGGAGGAACACCTGATTTGGCCCTGGTCCTAGCACTGGCTTCCCTGATGGCTCAGATGGAAAAGAATCTGCCTACTATGTGGGAGACCTGGGTTCGATCCCTGGGTCAGGAAGATCCCCTGAAGAAGGGAATGGCAACCCACTCCAGTATTCTTGCCTAGAGAATTCCATGGACAGAGGAGCCTGGCGGGCTACAGTCTGTGGGATCATAGAGAGTTGGACACGACCGTGTGACTAACACACACATTAGCCCTGACTAGTTGTGTGAGCCTGGCCATGACTTTATCCTCCCTTGGTGGAGAGCGTAGACGCAGAGCCTCTGGGGCCTGGCAGTTTGGAGCACGTAGGTCTCAAAGCCTGAGTGTTGGCTCTAAAGTCTCTGATTCTAGAAGAATCAGGGCCCTGACAGTGTGTGTGCACAGTGGAAGGCCCCATGGGTATCGGGATCAGCTGGCTCCCAAGGTATGGGGAGCTGTCTGTGCACCGGGTCCAGGCCAAGCCTGGAGTCCTAAGCTAGCCAGTTGCAAGCCTGCTTACCCTGCTCACCTGGTCCTTCCCTCGGGAACCATGAAGAAGGCTCTCGTGCAAGTTTCCCCCTTTCCCCCTCGACCTCCTGATCCGCCCTAGTGCGTCTCCACCTGGTCCTGCTCCCCTCCTCCTGGGAGCCGTAACAATGTCTTCAGTGGGAACTGTCTCCTCATCCGTTGGCCTCATCCTCCCTGAATAATAATAAAAGCTACATTTTAAAACACGGACCCAGGCTTCAGGGAGGGCTCCTTGGAGGAACCGACATTAAGCATGAGCCTCAAGGGGGTAGGGACTGGCTGAGAGATACAATGATGAGGCAGGGGTGTCGCAGGTGGAGGGAACAGCCCGTGCTGGACTGGAGTGGAGGAGAATGTCCATGTAGTCTGATGGCAGGAAAGGGTGGGAACAGGGGCTGGGACGTCAGAAAGGGAGCAGGGTCCAGGTCTCCCAGGGCTTGGAGGGGCCGAAGAGTCTGGGTTTTGTCTAGTCCTACCACTTTGATCCCCAAGTTGTTTTTCCCAGCTCCTAATCAACCCAAGGGCTTCCCAGTGGCTCAGTCATAAAGAATTCACCGGCAATGCAGGAGATGCGAGTTCAAACGCTGGGTGGGGAAGATCCCCTGGAGAAGGGGATGGCTACCCACTCCAGTACTCTTGCCTGGGAAATCCCATGGACAGAGGAGCCTGGCGAGCTATAGTCCCGAGGTCACTAAAGATCGGACTAAACAACAAACTGTCCAGAAGACTGACTTGTGAACTCTCCAGATTCTGCCGTTGCTGTTTCAGGGAACACAGAAGCCTGGTTGGGTGCCACCAGCCTGGGGAGGCGCCATGGGTCCACCAACTGCAGGGGGAAACACACAAGAGGCCAGAAGAGCAAAGCCACTCAGGTCAGCCCAACAGTGCACACGTGGGCAGCCCCACTGCCTTCCCACCTGTTGAAACAAACGAGCAGGCTTTTCATCGTCTGTAGAGACCAATAGTGGAGCCAGGCCCAGACTCAAGGCAGAGCCACCAATCAGACGGATGAAAGAATGGGCAAGAGGGCCACGGCAAGCATCAGAGAGCATCCCCTATCCCCACTTCTCTTCCCGCCACTTCCTGTCCTGACTTCCCGGGGAAGGACTCTCTTACCCTGGGGAAAAACAAAGGACTTTGCAGTCACCGAGGGTCCGGAATTCAGTCTCCTGGCTGAGTGATTCAGTCAAGTCCCCGGGGTTTTTTAACCTCTCTGAGCCTGTTTCCTTCTTGTAAAATGGAAATAAAAATAGTTCTCAAGCACCAGAATATTTCGAGGGTGGAATGAGCTAGAGAATGCTTACCTTGAGGGTGCCCCCGTGGGTGCACACGCATCAACATCCTTCCGCCTGTCCGGTGCCTCGCACATGTGCACACCTCCACCCCGGCTGCGCGGGGACACCCGCCTCGTCCTGCTCAATTTTTTAAATGCAACTTCCTGGAAAGCAGAGAGGCTTTGCTGAGAAACCTCGGCATCCCATAAGGGCCAAAGACTTCGTTAATGAGCTGGTCAGGGACTCGGGCAGCCCTGTCTGGACCTGTCACCTCCAATGCGGAGCAAAGTCCGGCTTCCCCAAGCCTTCCCTCAGATTCACCCGTTCCTACCTACCGCTTCTTTCTTCCCAACTCAGAAGCCTGGAGTGGGGAGGGGCGTCGGCAGGGGTTGTCCCTGGCATGACCTCGCGCCCCTCAGATCTCACATCTAAGGGGCTAGTCCCCAGAGACGTGCCCCCTCCATTGCCAGCGACCCCTCCCTCTTTTCTCTCCCCCGACCCACGCCCCATCCTCAGAAGGTAATTTTAGTATCTCCCTAAAGTCACCTATGAGAGCCCCAAATGAGCTCTCAGAAAAGAAAAATGATACAAGCAGCCCAAGCCGTCAACTGACTTGGCAAATTGAAGTTCTAAAAGATGCTGAGATCTCAAAGGTTGCAATGCCAGGTTCTCCTGTTCCTCCCGCAAAGCCAAGTAACTTAAATGGTCCTCAGCGGCCACCACCTGGGTGAACATTTGCAAGCACCGGTGCCATTATAGGAGGCTTCCCAGGTGGTGCTAGTGGCAAAGAACCCGCCTGCCAATGCAGAAGATGCGAGCTCGATCCCTGGGTCAGGAAGATCCACCGGAGGAGGGCATGGCAACCCACTCCAGTGTTCTTGCCTGAAGAATCCCATAGACAGAGGAGCCTGGCGGGCTACAGTCCATAGAGTTGCAAAGAGCTGGACACGACTAAAGTGGCTTGGCACGTGCATGTGGCATTATATACACTGAGTTAGGAAAAAAGTGGCTGATCCCAACTCAGAGGGGTCCCCGAGGCCAGGCACTCGCCACAGTCGCCCTGTGGGCAGGTATAGTGAGGTGGCTAAGCTGGAGGGTAGCCTCGAACCTCTGGCCTCCAGAACTGTGAGAGGATAAACTTCTATTGTTTAAGCTGTGAAGTGATTTATGACGGCCATCCTGTGAAACTGGATACCTCCCCAACCCCTTTACTCCCGTACATACCATCCTTCCAACCTGGGGTCCCTGGGAAGTCAGGAGTAATTAGAGAATCTAACTGCCGATATCCCTCGTTTAATCTCCAAAGTAGCCTAATTATCTGTCACCCATGGTGAATTGCCCATGGGACAGGAATGGACATTTCAGGGTTGATCTGCACAGACTAGAGGAATGAGCAGGAAGAGTGACAGCCTGCTGCTTCTTTGAGCCAATGAAGAGAAATAGATTTTGCCCCCTAAAGTCAAAGAGAATTTGTAAAAACAAAGTCCAAGCTAATTTAATACACTCACTTAATTATTTAAGTAGCAAGTCAATATTCCTCAATTGCTCCATCTAACAAACACAGCCATTATAACAAAGAAAACATTATTTAAATCTGTGGCCAAAAAAGTGAGCCTAGATATAGAGAGCAAAAGGCTAAATCTGATATGATTTAACAAAGGCGAGAAAAGACCAAACCCTTCCCAGAAAATAAATCATAGCCACACTTATTGCCAAGATCCAAAGAAAAAAATTTATTTACAATAGAGAATTTTATTTGAAACATGCATTTTTTTTCTTTTTTTTTTAAACAAATCAGCAAATGCAGATCAAGTTTACACTCCTTAAGGCAAGAGTCCCTTTGCAAGCTGTACATGATCATATTAAATCCAAAAGCCGCTCACCCTGGAAACTCATGTACAAAGGGCAAGGCCAAGGTCAGCGATTTGTCTTTTATTAGAGAATCAGACAATCTCCCTGATACAGGAACTCTGAGGTCAACTTGCTATGAATTATACTAGGAAAATGCAAACCAATAGCAAGAAATTCTGATCGTCTCCTTAGTACTGCATACAATCAAATCAACTTTATTTAGAAAGGAAATACAGTAGTGCATACGAAAAAGTGAAAACAGAGCCTGTCCACATAACCGGAGGGACAGCAGTGTGCGACGGTCATATTGCACGCAACGGTCGAGTCCAAACATTTGGTTCAGAGTTAGCTTTTCCCCATTTTGGCAATCAGTTCATCACAGATCTTGGTGAGTTCTTCGATCTCTTTATTCTGCAAGTGAAGCAAAAAAAGAGGTTGCTGAAATCTCCTGGTGGTTGGAAATCAAGTCAATCAGAATGGTCACTGGGCTTTTTGGTGTCCTCCGGGCTGACTGGTCCCCCTGAGGATATCTAAAGCAGCAAAAGAAATGACCTGGAGCCAAGTGATCTGTGCATCCCAGCTCTAGCTGTGTGACCCTGGGCAAGTTAAACCACCTCTCTGAGCCTCGAGTTTCCTTATCTCAAAAGTGTGGATGATAACATCCGTCCCTCTCAGAATTAAGTGAGGTAAGAAATGCCAAGCTTCCCAGCACAGTGGCCAGCACAGAGTATGGCTTAACCAGCATTCATCATCTTCTGCTTATTTGTCCCCAAGGCTGTGGGCACAAAAGGGTGGTCTGCGGAGCGCTCTTTGGTGGCTCTTTTTGAGAAATGCCACCAGAGGGGTTAAGCAATTCTACTTGGATGGGACCCCGAGCATCATTCAGAGGATGCCAAGTGAGGCGGTGCTGTGGATACAGGGCGTGTGGAGAGGGGTGGGGGCGGACACAGGATGTCTTCAGGGGCTTCTCGGGCCACACCTTGCGCATCCTCTGCAGCCCCATCAAGAGGAGCCGACCACGGTGCACCTCGCAGCGGAGATCTGCAACATTGTCCGTTCTCCAGCAACAGGCATGCAACGGGGGGCGCCTCCGTGCGGACGGTGGTGGCTTTGCTCTCAGACGGACCAAACGCCATGCCTAATGCCCATCTGGCTCAGCAGCCAGTCTTGACGGCTGGTCTCCAACGGGCGAGACCTTTCTGTATCCCTGGAACGTGGTGCAGCCAGCTCTCCCTTGAGGTCCCCGTGGAAGGCGAGTCTTAAGTCACAAGGCTGTGCTCTGAGGCTGCACTGAGGCCCTTCTCTAGAAAGCTCCGGGCCTCCTGAGACACGGTCCAGCTGGGAGCCATGTGCCCTGGGTACCCGGGCTGGGGTACCCGGGTTGGGCTCCAGGTGCCACTCATTGCGGAGACACCTTTCCTGAACCCAGGTGGGAAACGCCTCATTCCAAGCCCAGCATGGGCTTCCCTGGTGGCTCCGTGATAGAAGAATCTGCCTGCCAATGCAGGAGCCGCAGGTTCGATCCCTGGGTCAGGAAGATCCCCTGGAGTGGGAAATGGCAACCCACGCCAGGATTCTTTTCTGCTAAATCCCATGGACAGAGGAGCCTGGCAGATTACATACAGTCTATAGAGTCGCAAAAGAGTGGGGCATGACCGAGCATCTGAGCACCCAGCACCGTGTCTGGCAGTGACCATCGCGGAGCCGGTGCTCCGGAGGAATCCCGCCTCCTCAGTAGAGGAGGCTCAGTCCTGGCTGCAGCTGCAGATTCAGCCCTGCCTCCAGTCCCCGCGGGGAGACAGCTCTACCAGGAATACACCTCGGCCCACCTCCTGCCTAAAGTCCGCGCTCTCAGAAGCACTGAAATGCCTGTTGGGGGATGGATTCTGCATGGGATGCAGGACAAGCCACTAATCCTGGAATTCCTGTCTTCACCGCTCGGGCTGCTCGCAGTGACGTTTCATGTTACTGGAGCACTTTTTGCACATGCTGGTCAGCGTGCAAACCCAGCGCAGGCCCTGGATTGTGCTCCGTTCTCATCATGATCTCTTAACGGAAGGCATTATTGTACCCCTACTTTTCAGTGAGGAGACTGAGGCTCAGAGAGGGTAAGCGTTTATGTGTAAGGTCACACAGTTGGTCAGACACAGCAAACCTGAAACACGAATTCCAGTCGGCCTGGTTCCTAACAGCTTGGCTATTTCACGTGTTAGGTACAGTGCCTAGTGACTGGTGATGCAGAGGCACCAGCAGACCCACTAGCTGTGGATTCTTGGAGGTTCTCCAAGCTCTATCTTGGCACCGTCAGCCACCAGCCAGGAACCTGCCCTATCACGGAGCTCAGCTCACCAGGCAGAAGTCCCAGGTCCTTTATCAAGTCTCAACTGGGCGAGATGCCCAATGCCTTTGTTAGGTAGGTAGAATAGGGAAAAGGAGTCCAAAATGGCAGTGGCTAAAAAAAACACAAGAAGATCAAAGGAAGGTCCGAGGACCAGAGTGAAGACTTCAGGGAGAACAAACAGCACTCCTGGCTAAGCCCAATGTGCATAGGGCAGGCCAGGTGGAGGCAAAAACATATAAAAGGAGCCAACGCGCGCTCTCTTTCTCTCCCATGTGCGTGTGCTCTCTCTCTCTCTACCCCCTCTCTCCCCCCTCCACCTGCCTCCCTCCCCGACACGCTCCTCCACTCTCTTCTCTTCAAGTCTTTGGGTTGGCATGCATTCATGGTTCAGGGATGGATTCTCCTGCTATCTTCTAAATAAAATAGAGCTGTAACACTGATTTGCCTAAGAGCTATAACACGGTTTGTCCAAGGCCCGAGAGCTGTGATGCGCCGAGGGCTTTAATGTCCGTCACTCCAAATCTTTGTTGTGATGAGACAAAGAACCGAGGAACATACACTCGCGTGACATCTTCACCTAAGAGATGCCTGGGGTGGGGGATAGGGGGAATAATGCTTCTGAATCTCTTGAAAACAGAGACCACCCCCTCCATGTCGCTTGGAGCCCTTTAGGGAAGAACTCATGTGGTTGACCCACTCCTCCTGAGTTTTAGTTTAAAACAAAATTATGTTTGTGGATACATTTTTCCTGTTATCCAAATCAGTGCAGAGCTTACTTGCTTTCTTCCTTGTCTTCTAGTTTGCCAGAAAACTTAACATCCATCATCTTCACTTTGCAACTATAATCATCTGAACAGGCCAGGTGCCTTTAAAGCATCTTTCCTGACTCTGGTTTTAGCTCTGTTGTTCTACCTAATATCCTGATGTGATCTAAATACCATCATACCCTGATGGAAACAGGAGGGAACAACTTCACACCTTCAAGATCTTCCAGTTTAGTCCTCCAGCATTACAAACCTAGGTGAAGTGCCAGGCCTGCCGAAGGGCAGGATGGACAGCAGGGAGGTGTGGGGACCTGAATCTCCTGAGTTCCTAGTTCTTTCCCCACGATCGTGTAGGGTACGTGAGAGGTGTATCCGCCCACTGCAAGGTTAGTACAGCTTGGCCAAGAACCCCTGGGGCCCAGCCAGCCACCCTGGAAGCCAGCTGGGTGCTTCGAGAGGAGCAGAAGCCATCTGGGAGACAAACTGGACTCCTGATGCCACCTGCCTTTAAAGTACCCCCACCAATGCCCATCGAGACCCCAGTGCATGAGAAGCGCTGTTATCCCAGGCCACCAGGCCCTCGATGACCATCCTGGGGCTCAGCACATCAACCAGAATGGAGGAGGGTGCATGTCTGGAAATCCAGGCAGGGAGTCTGACTGGCGCACACTCACTCAGAATCAGCCTCGCGGCTCTCCTGGGTGGGAGAGGCTTTTCTGTAGGGTACCCAGGGAGTTGGTGTATAAGGTGACCCAAGTCCTTGACTTGGACATCAGGAAACCTGGGCTCAAGCTGAGAATCCTCAGGAGTATTCCCCTCTAATCCACAGGAATAGGAGGACACCTGGGGGCCCTTCTGACCCTGGCACTGCCCATGTTCTGCAGGTGTCTCTGCCCAGGGTGTTGCCCAGTGGGCACCACCCTGCTCGCTGGGTGCAGGGGTTAAACCACGATGCCTGGCACACCGTAGCTGCTGAGCCAACATCTGACAAATGAAATGAATGTTGAAAAGGAATGGAAAATGACAGTTCCAGGGAAGGCAGAAAGGGAGCCAGTCTCAGGGCTGGGTTAACCTAGAGGGAGGGCAAGGCCACGCCCACGAAGCATGACCCTGCCCCAGGAGTGCCTGATGCGTGGCCCAGAGTGAGAAGCCCAGCTCCACGTGTCTGAGCCTCTGAGCTGCCGTGGGCGCAGAGAAGCTCAGCCTCCGTGTGTCTAAGCCTCTGGTCAGCACCGCCCGCAGTGACCTCAGCCTATTACCTTCTGCTCCAGCGTTCTCTCCAGAGCGTCCACTCGCAGCTGCTCCTTCCGTAGGCTGGCCTGGTAGGCAGCCTGTTCCTGCTGGGCCTTGCCCCGGACTTGGGCGATCTCGGCATTGGCCCTGAAGGAACGGGTTGGGGATGGGGTCAGAGATGATCACCCTTCCCTGGAGATGCCTCCCACCCTCTTCCTCCCCAGTCTGGGCAAGTGTGCTTGCTCAGTCGCTTCATTCGTGTTCAACTCTGCGACCCCATGGACTATAGCCCCCAGTCTCCTCTGTCCATGGGCTTCTCCAGGCAAGAATACTGTAATGGGTGGGCATGCCCTTGTCCAGGGGATCTTCCTGACCCAGGGATCGAACCTGTGTCTCCTATGTCTCCTGCATTGGCAGGTGGGTTCTTTATCACTAGTGTCACCCGGGAAGCCCTTCAAATCTAGGCAGGGGGAACCAACCATCTGGCTCCAGCTCCCTCCAACGGGGCCCTAAGCACAGGAGCCCATAAGAACCCCCATCCCTGTGAGGCCGAGGCGCTTCCAGTGGGTACCCTGGAAACTGCAACACGCATCCCTCACTTATCAAGATGGATACTGCTGGAGAGTGTGTCATCTTAAACGGTACTGAAAGATGCGGCTGGGTGATCCACTCAGCTGTGGGACTGAGATTGGGAATTATCCATTACCCCAAGGTGACGGCAGGGATGCCACGGAGCTCCCAGCCAGCCTTGGCTGGGGCTGGCTACTGTGGGGGTCCTTGGGAGCAGACTCCGGGCAGCCTTACCTGTCCAGCTTCTCCTCCGCATGGACCTTCAGCGCCTGGTACCTCTGTTCCTCCTTCTTTACTCGAGACAGGTACTCTTGTGCACACTTCTTCAGCACCTCTTCATTCTGACAATGATAGAGCACGGGGGTCAAGCCCACAGAAGAAAACCCAAGGAGGGCTGGGGACCCTGAGGGCTACAGGTGTGGGTGTAAACCCTGACCGCCGTGTCCTACTCCCCATCCGGCGAGGATGGCCTTCCAGAGCGCCCCCATGATCCTCCCAACCCGAGCCTCCTCCCCTACCATGCGGGTCTCGCCCTCCCTCCCCTCAAATGCCAGCACACCTTGCGGAAGCCCTCCAAGACCTCCTTCATCTTCTCGTATCTCCTGAAGAGATCGGCCAGAGATTTTCCACGGAGTTCAGGTCAGCCAGGGCCTGCTCCTTCTCCAGGACCAGCTGCTGGACGGTCTGGTGGGAGACCGACTTCTCCCTCTGTTCATCCTCTGGTGAGAGACACAAGGAGCACAGCGATGGAGCCCACAGGTTCTGGACCTGGTCTCGGGGACCAGCAGAGGCCTCGGATGCAGCTCAAGTCTGACCTGTGGGCCATCTAGGACCTCAACTTTTGGTTGACACAGACCCGCTCCCTCGAGCCCACCCAGACTCCACCTCTAAAGGAACAAAATCCACGGCTCCATCATCCCAGACCTGGGCCTGTGCCACATTAGATGGGATGGAAATGAACCAGTATCCTTTAACCTGATCACTGCAGCCCCTTAAACTATCTTGGAGACCCTGCTGATTCTATTTGGTTGTTCACAGCATAAGGACCAGTCCATAAGGTAAAAAAGAAACATCACTCCTGAATTTGGTGTTGAGCCAGAATAAAATGTGCTGTAGATTGAGCTGTGAGGGAAGGAATACCCCTTCTTAAGCATGATGAAACTAAAGAGATGAGCATTGGAAAAGAAAAAGGCTTCTTCATCCTTAAAACATCTCATTAACCTCAAGCCCACATAACCGTGGCCCTGAAATCCTGCTCCACACAAAAATGGCCATTTCTTTTGATACGGGGAATGTCTTCTTTAATTCCCAGGCAAATGGAGCTATTTTTGTTGGAGTGACTTTCTTAGTGTTACATAAAACAATTAAATTCTGGCCCAGTTTGGAGTAGCTGATCCTGGTGGCATGCTCTGTATACCAGTCTGTCATTGGTCTGTGTGGGCAAGGAGCCCCTTGCTCTGCTTGGTCTGGAACTTTGCTGGCAGCAGAGAGTCAGTGGAGGGGAGCATCCCTGCTTGGAGCTCCTGTCCGTCTTCAGGTCACCTGGTCGGGGGGAGCGCCTGGGCCAGAGGCTGGACAGCAGCTGTCCACGATGACAGCACAACAGCGGAGCAGCGGCCTGTGTGTACTGGGCTCCTGCACGTGTCAGCGCTGGGCTGACCATCCTCTTGACTCAGTGCCCCTCAGCCAGCACCCGGCAGTTGGTCTGGGCTTTAAGAAGTCCAAACCGGGTCAACTCCTCCTCCCAGGGATCCCCCTTTGCACTGGAATAAACCCCCACCCCACATGCTCTCTGCTCTCAGCACTGCTGCAACTCTGCTGGGAAAGCCGACCTGGAGCCCCCCGTGGCCCCACCTCGCTCAGAGACACCTTTCCTGAACCCACGTGGGAAACGCCTCATCTCCGAGCCCAGCATGGGCTTCCCTGGTGGCTCCGTGATAGAAGAATCCACCTGCCAATGCAGGAGCCGCAGGTTCGATCCCTGGGTCAGGAAGATCCCCTGGAGTGGGAAATGGCAACCCACGGCAGGATTCTTTTCTGCTAAATCCCATGGACAGAGGAGCCTGGCAGATTACATACAGTCCATAGAGTCGCAAAAGAGTTACATACAGTCCATAGAGTTGCAAAAGAGTGGGGCACGACCGAGCAACTGAGCACCCAGCACCGAGTCTGGCAGTGACCACTCTTTATCGTTATACCAGACGTGTAGTGTGCACTGTTTGTATAAAGAGTACACACTCCACGAGGGCAGGGTCCTGTGAGTCTGTTCTGTCCACGACTCTGTCGCAGGCCCAGAATAGGGCCTGACTCATAGGACACTGCAACACACACCTGCTGTTGTGCAGAATGAACGAGCAGGGCGGCCCTAAAGCTGAACTCCAATCTCCCGCACAGGAGAAACTGAGTCCCGTCTTCACTGAGGATGCAACAGAGCCGAACCAGACCCAAGGCTGTGCTCCCAACTGCATCTCTACGTGGGCCTCTTACTAACGCAACTGGAAGGATCAGTTCAGTTCAGTTCAGTCGCTCACTCATGTCCGAATCTTCAAGACTCCATGGACCATAGCATGCCAGGCCTCCCTGTCCATCACCAACTCCTGGAGTCTACTCAAACTCATCCCCATTGAGTCGGTGATGCCATTCAATCATCTCATCCTCTGTTGCCCCCTTCTCTTACTAACGCAACTGGAAGGATCAGTTCAGTTCAGTTCAGTCGCTCACTCATGTCCGAATCTTCAAGACTCCATGGACCATAGCATGCCAGGCCTCCCTGTCCATCACCAACTCCTGGAGTCTACTCAAACTCATCCCCATTGAGTCGGTGATGCCATTCAATCATCTCATCTTCTGTTGCCCCCTTCTCCTGCCCTCAATCTTTCCCAGCACCAGGGTCTTTTCAAATGAGTCAGCTCTTCGCATCAGGTGGCCAAAGTATTGGAGTTTCAGCTTCAACATCAGTCCTTCCAATGGAAGGAAGGAGCTCCCTTAAAAGTGGGGAGATGTTGCTTTGGGTTCTTTCCCCTTAGATTCTCGACAGAGGGGCACCTTTCTGTATCCCGACGTCAGGCAAGTTTTCCTGCCTGTGTGTGTTCAGCTCCAGCCCTGACCGTAAACTTGCTCAAAGTCCTCACTTGAGGTCCCAGGGCCTCAGCTCCAAAATGAGGGGCTTTGCACATGTGAGCATGCACCCTGATCGGCTTGGATCTTGTTGAAACGCAGGAGACTGAGCCCACCAGGGGGGTCTGATTCAGTCATTCTGCAGAGGGATCTGTGCACGTGACAAGGTCCCCAGCGATGCTGAGATGGCCGGTCCAGGGACTACATCTGGAGAACCACAGGCCGGGAAGACACCTGACGTCCTGCCTCTCAGAGCTCCTGCTTCCAGGGCAGAGGTGAAGAACCAGGAGCCAGAGTCTGACAGCCCACGTCCCAGTCCTAGCTCTGATAATTCCTGGCAGTGGCCCTTGGGGAGAGTTTTTCAGCTCTGTTCTCCACATCCGAAAACACGGGATGAGAGGATATATCTATGGCATTTGGGGAAGATTAAATATAAAGCCCTCAACATATAGTAAGAACTCAGTATCAGAGATCTGTTATCAACAGCATCACTGTCTCCCTGAACTGCTATGATGTCAAGTTGCTGGGACCCACGAAGAGGGAGCTTTTGAACATATAGTGAGACAAGAACCACCAACAATCTGCTTGCTACATCTAGACTCCTAAAGAAAGGGCACTTCAAAGTTCCACCAGTAACCAAATGCTTGTTTTTGTTCTTTGAATTTTAGCTGCTTCCTTAGTTCTCAGCAAGCTGTATAATACACATTCTGGGCTGGTTTCAGGCCATGTATACATTTCACTTGGCTTGGTAAAGGAGTCATTTATCAAACAGAATCCATCTGATTTCCTGGATCTGAGATTAGACTGCCTCAGGCTTCCTTTCCTCCTCCCTCCCACCATAACCCTTGTAAAAATAGAATTTCCCTGTTCCCAGGAGACTGAAAAGGAGAGAAGGCTTCACACATCTTTTTTTTTTTTTTGTAAATGACAAATGCTGCTAGGTTCTTCAAATCAGGAAATCAGCTCAAAACCCAAGATGTTCTAGACAACACAGTAAAACAATGGCCCTGGAGATTTTTTTTTGGCTTTTTCAGGCAAAACACTATAAAACCATGTGGGGAATGCAGCCAAAACACAAAAGCAAAAGTAACAAAAATAGAAAAACAAACCAATAAGGGTTGCAATGGGTGGGTGTCAAATTAGATGAAAAAGCATTTACTTACCAGGCTTGCCTGTTTGTTTTGCAAGTAAAGGGCAAGAAGCAACAGAAAATGGAAGCAAAACAGATAATCAGGGCAGTTGTTAGGAAAGCAGGGGAAAAAAAAAAAATCAATTGCAACAACCCGGAATGCAGAAAGCACAGAAATCCCTTTTCGTTCTGAATTCTGAACAGTCGATATTTGAACTTAATGAAATATAGTCTCTTAGTATCATATGATGAGAATGAACAGTGATGGCAGAACAGATGTTACACTGACATAGAGCATTTGTGAAGGTTAAATGGAAGCCAGGGAGCCAGGCAGGAACCAGGAAAGGCTAGTGGAGGTGGAGTGGAAGCTAGTTTTAACCTCAGAATGCTATTACATTTATTCTGGGCCCTGAACTGCCCAGCTGTCTGAGTTTGCCCTCCTGCGAGGAAGGCTGGGTGAGTGAGTGGGAATAAGAAGAGAGAGACAGGATCCAGATGAGAAACATGGCTGGGTTTCCTGCTCAGAAAGAAGGCAGGTCCCGCCCACGGCTACGGTGAGTCCCAGCCATGCTGCAGCCCCAGTGTCCTCAGCAAGGACGAGGGCCCTGAAATTGACAGAGGCCCCAGTCGGCGACCTGCAGTAATGACTAGGGATGACACGCACAGACGGGCCACCATGCTCTGATGAGACCCGCTCTGGGAACGTGGATGATGACGAGGACAGTGAGTGGCAATGGGGACACATATAGGGGCGCCACCAGAGCAACAAAGCTGCTTCCAGTGGGGATGCTGGGGGCTGGCAGAGCCACCGGGAGGGTGCTCAAGCACCCCCAAACAGGAAATCACTCAAAGCGGGTGACCTTAGAGCTCTGGAAGAGATGGACTCTCAGGTCAAACATGCCAGGTCTCTTGGGAGGGGAGAGGGTTGGGTGTGTGTGGCCTTAATCCCTGGAGTCAGGGTTCCACATGCTCCTCAGATGGTCTAGAACTGAAAACACTGTTCTAACGACTGTCGCCTGCAGATAGACAGCAAGAAAAGCATCAGAGGGGAATAAGCTTTCTGTCCCCGCTTACGGTGACCACGTAAGGACAGGCCACTTACGTCAACTAAAGATTCTGATTCTTGTCAGTTTTCAAGAGGGAAATGTCAGCTTCTATCAAACTGCCAGTCGAGCAAGTAAGTTAGGTTGCTGTGGGCAGCCTGCTGTCAGGGCAAAGGCTCACGTTCTCTTCAACACTGGTCTAACCATCATCGTCAGAATAAAAATAAAAATGTGCGACTCCAAGGTGTGGAAGGATGTTTCTAGATAAGCCAGGCAGGTATGAGTGATGCTCTCACGTCCCGACTCCAGGAGGTGGAAAGGTCTCATTCAGCTCACTAAACAGTGTGTATTGGAAGATATAAATGCTTCCTTCTGAACACTTACAGCAGCACTTTCAGTTCCAAGAGTTTTTTTTTTTAATCTCATCCATATGTATCCATAAATTTTTATGCCCATTTAACAAAGAGGTTTCATTTAATAGAAAGCATACACCATGAGGCTGATCCTTAAAAAAGATTCCAATGGGCTTTCCCCTGAGCTCTAGGAGAAATGGCCTTTATTATAATAAACCAAAATGAAACCTTTTTTGAAAGGAAAGCACTCAATAGGCAGCTTCTTCAGTGTTCCCAAGGCTCCTGTCATGCTTATCTTGGGACAAAAGCTAGAGGTATGGTATGGCTCATATGATATGAGAAGGCATCAGCTGAAACAAGCATCAAGTTGGGACACAGAAACTGTGGTCTGCAGTGAGCACATGTCCTTAGGAGTCAAAAAAAAAAAAAACTTAAATCCAGTATCATGGACCTAAGCAAATGAACAAATAAGCAGAAATTCTACACCTGACCGCCAGAGTCTTAACAGCATTTCTGAATTGTGATCATCAGTGAAAAATCTTGGGCTTGGCCCTTCTGCAAGGTCTTTTCTCAATTTTCCTTTAAAAGCAGAAGAGCCAGTTACTTGAGGTCTGGTTACTTGAGGCCTTCTTTCATTGCAGGCCAAAGTAATCTGTCACTACTGGCTGCCAGGGATGCTGTGTTAAGACAGTTTCTGAGGCAGTATCTAACCTCAGGAAGAAAGAGCAGTGATCAGTTAATAGGGGCAGGCAGCTGGGCTGTCACATGTTCTAATATTCCTTGTCCTGGACCCTATGTAAAGGCCAGTGGGGTATTTTTTTTTTTACTTGCATCTAATCTATATTAGGGTTTAGCGATTTGATGTTAGAGATCTAATTCTCTCTATGATCAAAAAAGCCTCCAAACAGCCTAGGAACCAACCCCAACTTTTGGTTAGGGTTGGGCCCCATGAGGTGGACTATCCGGGCTGGGTCAAATGGTGACCATCAAGGTGATGACCATGCACACTAAGGGACGTGCGGGTGGCTGTTTCCAGGAGGTCCCCAGACTCACCGCCTGCAGCAGAGCCTCCCCCTGCAGCAGAGCCTCGTTCTGGGAGGTTCTGGTCCCTCCCTAAAGGGCTTCATGCTCTAAGAGGAGCCTGAGAGGAACACACTCTGGGTCTCTAGCTTCAAAGCCCTTCCCACAGTTCAGAAACCTCAGGGCGGGCCTGAGCCCCTGCCAGTGAAGACACTCACCTATCATCTGGGCAATGGTCTTCTCATACTCGGCCACGATTTTCCTGTAAGAGAAGTGGAAACAGGTTGGTACTAGGACCACACGATGGTTTTCACTTTCACGTGGGTGCCCATGCGCTGGACGTCAACAGCCTGAGCACTGTCCAAGACGACAAGTCCTTTGGGACCCAGGTGGCTCAGAGGTCGTGGGTCCCCTCCAACCTCAGCTCTCTCCTTGCACACCCAGGTAGGTTCATGCTCTAGTGCACAACTCTGAACATATCACTCTCTTGTATAACACAAAACACTCTGTCTCTCCACTGCTCATTGAGAAAAAAATAAGGCTAAAACTTCAGCCTGATAGTCAAAGCCTTCTGTAACCCAGGCCTGATCTTCTTCATCAATTGTGCCTCCTTCCATGCCATCCTGTGGACACCGTGATTCAATAATAGCAAATGATTTCTTATCCGCCCTGAGCTTTCTTGCCTCTGTGGCCTTGAACATGGTTGTTCACTTCCCCTCTATCTCCACCTGTCAGAATCTGTTTCTCAAGGTCCAATTCAAATGCTCTCTCCTCCAAGAAGTCTTCCTTGATTTCTCTTTAGACCCCAAGAACATTTTTTTTTTTAATTTGGCTTTGGTCAAGTCACTTAACCTCCCTGAGGCGTCAAACGGGGCTGACCATCCCCTAAGGCCTGTGGGGAGAAACAGATCGTGTGTCTCTAGACAAAAGCACAGAGCTTGGCACACAGCAGGTGCTTCCCATGTGGCAGACGTCATACTTCTATGACTATATGCAGAAAATGAAAATAAATCACTCAAGTGAAATTTGGAAGACACCCTAAATGTTTATTCATTGAGACTGGTGAAATTAATTGTATTAGACCCTCATAAGGATTGTGAAACAATTGAACAATAAGATTGAGATGTATAAAAATCTAAGTTATCTTAAGTTAAAAAAGAATGTAGGGTCATGTACACTTTTATACGACACTAAAGAAAAAAGGAGGTTATACTGATATCTTAACACATTTGGGATCAGAAGTGCAAAAGTCTAGGAAGGATACCCCTGCAATGGTACACAGCGGTTACCTGGCTGTGGAACCAGAGGCTGAGTGGGAAGGAGATTTGTTTTTCATTGTAGGTATATTTTGTTGGTGTTCAGTCATCAAGTCGTGCCCGATTCCCTGCGACTCTACAGTCTGCAATGTGCCAGGCTTCTTCAATCATGTCGACTGAGTCGGTGATGCCATCCAACCACCTCAGCCTCTGCTGCCCCTTTGCCTCCGGCCCACAATCTTTCCCAGCATCAGGGTCTTTCCCAATGAGTGCATTATTTAACTCATGCTCATGGTATTTTAATAATAGCAATATACTAAGAATCCTAGTGGAATAAAGAGTAACTTCTACAGAGGACACTGTTCATGGGGCCACACCAGTTCTAGCTGTTATCAAACCACAGGTAAGCATTCCCCAGGTCACCAGGAAGCCCAAGCATCACAACTGACCTCATTTCCATCACTTCCCGCCTGCTTTCTTCATATTTATCTTTCCACTCTGAGACCTCTCTCTCCTTGGTTATGATCTAGTATCAGGGCGAAGAAGAGGAAAAGTTAGTCCCAGATGAGTCCATTCTGCTGTAAGCAATTCACAGACCGAGACAAGGAGACATGAACAAACATGGGATTAAAATCTGCCGCACCAAACAAGTTTGTCCCGAGAGAATTTCCCCAAGCGTGACAGAAGTAAGCCATACACCAGACTTTCACGGTGCCCTTGGAGAGCAACAAAAACGTGTGTGCTTTTTTTTTTGTTATAAATCAAATGAGGCCAACAAAGGCTTATTAAACAATAGTGTCCAAGATCAAAACCCATGGCTTGCTACCTATCTCTGCCGGCAGTGGTCAGAGGAGAAGGTCTGTGTCCAGAGATGCTGGCTTTGTGGGCCATGGGGACATATGTTTATTTACAAGTGGCAGAATAGGAGCTTTTCGCAGGCACCCAGAGCTGGCCCTGCCTTCTCGGAGGCACCTGCACACCACAGTACCTCTGCCCTGGCGATCTGGAGCGCGGAGTCCAGGTCGGGCTGCTGGAACAGAAGGCCTGCGGGTTTCTCCACCTCGGCCGTCCCGATGCGGGAATACAAGGCTGTTTTGGAGATGGAGACATCCGGTGGGTGAGCAGCTTCTCTCTGTGGAACGGTTTTTAATTTTTAAAAAGTGACCATCACGTTTCTGACAAAGAGAACTGCATTCATCCTCTCACGAATGGGTTGGTTGTATGGTTTTGAAACAAAGAACATCGAAAGTATGAGAAAATGCTAAGACTAATGAATGGGGGAATGCCAGATACAATCTACGGCAGTCTTATCATTTTGCACCTGCACAGGCTGACAAAGAGGCTGGTGGCGGAGGCCTCCCCAGCTCCTGGCCCCTGGAGTCAAGCATGTCTAGCACCCGTTTATCACTGCTGTTTATCAGACACAGGCATTTAGCCACAGTGAGTATTTACCAAGGCTACCTTCCAGCAGGCACCACTTCCAAAATAAAAGCCTGATGGTGAACAATGCTGAATTCTACTCTACGTTTGCCTGGTTTTGAATAACCACAGATCTGATGGTTTTGTGAGACTGCCCACATTTCAATTTAGGGGGCATCGGTTAGCTCTCTTTGAAAGTATATATACAAAGTTTTAAGACCTACTGTAGACATCAAGTAATGTCACCTTCAGTGATGAGTTTCTGGAAGCCAAAAGGTAAGCGTAACACTGGAGTTCGATGGTGTCAATGGGAAAATAGAAAATTGGATTACTGACAATATTCATGTGTGTGAATGTGTGCGAATAAGACCCTCAACAAGCAGTGTGTTTCCCCACCGCCCACAACTGACACTGGACAGTCACCAGGGAGGAGAGGTCTACACTGACTAGTCTTCCTTTTGCACAAACGCTCAGCCATTTCCAACACACTTGAAATGCAATGTTAGGAACATCACCAACCAGCGCAGCAGGGTTGTCAGTCTAGCTCTACTGCAAAGAAACGCCAAACCAATCACACTCTCAGTCCCATTCATTAACCTCCTGGCCCGTGGTGGTTGCCAAGGCAAACCTCCACCCTGGTTACTAGAGTCTGATTCGATGCAAAGCAATGGTGGTCCAATGGGAGGAAGGCAACTGCTTCTTCCTAGGGAAACGTGTAGAAGAAACCGAGTCGTGACCAGAACAGTGATGTAGAAGAAAGAAATGTGGGGATGGAACAGTGAGGACTTATCATGTAGGTGGAAGCAGATATTAAAGAAGCAACAGTAAGTGGGAAGGGAGTGACCTGAAGGTGCTTGAGCACAATCTCTCTCTTCAACCATGGGAACAGGTACGCCTACCCGACTGTGGCCTCAGAGACAAGGAACCCGAGGCAGCTGGGAAAACGCAGGTAGAAGCTTAATGGATGGGACTGGAGGTCACAGGGTTAGGACTAGTTGGCTGCACACGTGCATGATGAACTGAGTGGTTTATGCTCTCCTGGAAGCAAGCGTCTGCTGTGTGGCTGTCACACCCCAGCCTGATCTGGAGTATCTGGGTTAACTCTCACGTGCAGCCAGAATGATTGCTGCTCAGAGGGGAGAACACAGTTTTGTTCAACCAGACATTAGGGATGCCCACCCATCAAATGGAATGCCAGGATCCTTCAGCCTCAGGTCCTAAAGATATTCTGTGGCCAGACATTTGAGCAGGACAGCTAACAGCCAGAGCTAACAGCTTCAGGAGCAGGCAGACTGACCTCTTAGAAGAAAGAGGGCAACCAGATTGGAGGGCAGAACCTCTCCTGTCTAGGCATTAATCTGTGATGTCTGCAACGTTTTCAACATTTTGCTTGTCAAAAGGGAAACTTCTCAGGAAGTAAATGGAAAATTATAATGGCCTCAAGACTTGGTACTTACATTTATCATGAAAGTTCAAAAACATAAAATTCTGAAAAGGATTTTTTTTAAAAATTGTTCCTATCAGTTAAATAAAATAATGTGTTCTTTGAAAAAAATCAGAATAAAATTTCAAAATGGAAAGAACATCCCAGTCCCTCTGATGATGAAAAAAATGAGAATCTAAATAAGATTTGGCCAAATCATTTCCTAGAATGAGATGTAATTCTGACTCCAAATAAACCAGCTCTTTGAAGTGGAAGAGAAAAATGAATGAAAACTAATTTTACTGTACTGGGCAGAAATGAAATAAGATCAATGCAGGAATTAGTTATTTTTAAGCTGTCTCATGTCCTTTGTAAAACAAGGACGAGGATGAAAAACAAACACAAGGATGAGAGTAAATGCAAATAGTTACTACCGAAACAGTGATTCATCATCCCTGGTCATCCTGGCCACCTGTGTTTTCAATAAAGAAACGATGACTTTCAGAGTCCATCTGAATTATCACCCAAGTAGCTGCATGTCAATGAAATTCAAGATACACATCCTGGTTTTCTCTTACAACCAAGGATTGTTTAAAACTGAAATTAATAGCTCTGTCTCTTCCTGATATTTTAAGATCAGACTTAGGTTAAGCTGTATTTCTTTCACATAATCTCCCACTTGCTACTTTAGAGGAGCCAGGAAGCCCCTAGAATAGCGAATTAAAATGTGAAATGGCCATGACTCAGACCACATGGGACTGTGGAACTGATGTCCATGCCTTCAATCCTCTCCCTCGATCCTTGATCCCTATGGGGACCCCTGGGGCATGGTCACCCCAGTGAGACCTACAGACATGCCTGAGGTCCTTCTGGCCTGCAGCCAGGGGCTGCAGGCCCTGCCCCTCATCCGGGCTCACAGTCCCCCTCATGGCCAATCAATCCCCTATTGCCAGGTTTACGGGAAGCTGCCACGTCCGGGACCAAGGCAGGATTGCTGTTCCTAGGAACCGGGAGGAACAGCAGTGAGAAAGCACAGGAGTGGGGCCCAGGAGACGAGATCGAGCCATGGGCCAAGGTCATGGAGCATGGACACAGGCTGGGCGCTTGGGGGTGTCTGGGCCTCACAGTGCCAGGTCAGGCAGAGAGCAGCCTCACCCTGCTGCTATGCTACCCAAGTCTGACAACAGGCAGTCTCGAGCTCAGGATGACAAACAAGAGGAAGGGAGTTGACACGTGCCCTGAATCCACTCTCACAGGAGGCACCGCCAGCGCCAACTGGCCACTCCATCCCAGTGGGTCAAGGTATGGCCTCAGAAAAGAGGGTGGAACAGATTGAGAGAGTAGCTGACATATATTCACTACCATGTATAAAACAGATAGCAAGTGGGAAGCTGTGGAGCACGGCTCAGTGCTCTGACCTAGAGGGGGAGGACGGGGGCCGAGGGGGGCAGGGAGGCTCGAGAGGGAGGGAACAGACGTACACTTATGGCTAACTCATGGTGTCGTAGAGCAGACGGCAACACAGCACTGTAAAGCGGTCATCCTCCAGTTAAAACACAGATTAAAAAGCATGCATTACAAAATAAATTTAAAAATATAATGTATTCTCCCTTTAAAAAATAATAAAATTTCTTGGGGGAGGGGAATAAGACATGGCCTTAACCCTCAACATTAGGCTGCAGGCGATGACCACAAACAAATTCTTGCAACTGGGCAGTAAGTTGAAACCCATGTGCGAGCCCTTTGTCACTGCTCTTCAGATGGTTGCTGTGGATCTGAGGCATCATGTGTGGGGGCCTAGACACAGCAGGAGAAAGGGACCCGAGGCTATCAGGCTGCTCAGCAACCACATAACTGCCCCAGACCTGACTCCTCCTTCTCCTGCTGCGACAAGCCAGTCTCTGCCTTCATCGGCTAGGACTCCTGCAGGAACCATATACTAGGAGTAATGCTGTTTCCTGCCCAGAGGAGCCTCTTTCTAGGACTTCCTCTGGCCCCAAAGCTTGCCATTTGTATGATCCCTGTTCCTAAGTTACCCAGATACAGCCTTCTTTCTTTATATAGGGTCCCCCTCTTCCCAAAAGGCCAACAGCTTTAGGGACCACAACCAGTGTCTGTTACATATACAAATGCAATCCGTCCCAGAGTCCTGCAGCCCTTGGAAAGCCATACAGATGGGACTCCGAGGCTCTATTCATCCTGATTCAGTGGTGAATTCAGGGCCACAGCACCGCAGAGCCAGGGACCGGTCAGACCTACCCCCAGGAGGACACCACACTGCCAGAAGCGTGTGGAAGGAAAACAAGCTGGAGTCTTACACCCCAGTCCCTGGAGTTTCCCTCATTTCTAACCTTTTCTGACTAATGAAGAGGAGGAAACCCCACTGCAGTCCTGGGAGGCTGGCTTTGTTGACCCTCAGTCTACAGGGAAACGCGAGTGAAGCTGCTCCAAGGAGCGACCGGAAATCACCCCCGTCATATTTCACAATGCTTTTCATCCCCTCAGTGTGAGGTTTTTTGTTTTTTTGTTTTTTTCCATTCTGAGAGATTTCATTTTGTGTGAGCCACAGTTTAAGACCACACTGCCAAAAAGATGGGGGCTGTGTCACTTGCAGCTGAAATATATGGGCAGCAAGAAGAGCCCATTGGATATACAGCTGCTGTTTTCTCTTCCTATACATCAACAGTTTCCAATGCACTAAGACTATCAAGCATCTCACGAACAAGAAACCCAGAGGGACCTAATTGGGTTCAGGCAAATGGATCACCCTAGGGCTAATTAACTATAGGAAAGAGCATCTGTTTTCCAAGGGCCAAGGTCCCTAGATAATAGACTTCTTACAAAAGCGGTATAAGTTCCTACGGTGGAGGAAAATACTCCTCATACTCCAAGACCCTATGGAATCTTTTAACACGCCCTTTGGAATATGCAAAGAGGGAGCGGGTGCTGTTTCTCCAAACTACACTCAGGAGATTCACGTGACAGTATTTTCTAAATCAGAACCAGGACACATGGTCTGAGAACAGGCTGTAACTGCCTGGGAGTCAACTGCTGGCCATCTCTGAGAAAGCAGGCAAGGGTACCACGCAGTTCCAAACACTTCATACTCAATAAGAACTACTTAGAACATGATTCTGCCACACACCTCTGGACAAGAATAAACTGTATTCATAGTGATCAAACTTTAAGCAATTCATTCTGTGTTTAAGCCACTAACCAAGAATATCAAGAAATAAACCTAAGGGGGGAAAATTCCTTACTGCATAATGTATTCTGAAAATCTCATTTCACGGAAATTTAACACAGGTTTACGAGTTGGCCACAAGAACAAGGACACCAATAATTAGACTTTACATTCTTGTCTTGACTCTGGGTCCAAATGCTCCTGGTATGGACATCCATGGGGAGACATCTCAAGAGATGTATCTGGAAGTGGGGTGGTCCCTGTTTGGCTCCTGAGGGACCACATGCAGGGGGCCCTCAAGGCAGGAGCAGCATGAATTCCTAATCCTGTATCAAGGATGAGAGATGGTCCTGCTGCTAGGCGAGCTGTCACTTGAGATGGACAGGCAACAGGCTCCCACTGGAGATGTAAGCACTAGCTCTCAGAAAGCCAGTGAATCACCATCAGGCTTTGGGCTGGCTCCCAGGCTCCGTTTTCCCCCTGTGCAAAACCGGACCTGGGCCTGCCATATGAGGAGAGATGCTGGGAGCGTCTTATTGGGAAACAGAAGCACCAGTGAAGGTCAGTGCCCATTCACTGATCGCAGGCCTACTGTGCGCCACGCATGCTGCCGCTCTCTGTACATCACCTACTGTCCTCACAGCAAGCTTGCTATTAGCTTCTTGACACAGATGGAGAACCTGAGGCTCACCCACCGGTTCAAGGCCACAGAGTGAACTGGGGCCTGGTTCTTGTCTGATAGCCCAGGTTTTTACTGGCTGCCACCTGGGGGTTGGGTGTGGGGGAGGGAATGAGGAGGCTTCTCAAACTCCAAGGGCACCCGTCAGCCCTGGGGGTGGGCTGAACCTCTGTGGACCACGTGCTATATTGCATGGCAACAGTAACTCATCCCAACTGTTGAGCAAAATGACTCCAAACTTGGAAGCCAGCAAAACAATCTCTGCAGGGATTGTCAACATCATATTCTCCTCTAGAGAAAGGCTGGCAAACTATAAGGAGAAAGCAAAAGTGTGAGTCGCTCAGTCGTGTAGGACTCTTTGCGACCCCATGGACTGTAGCCCACCAAGCTTCTTTGTCCATGGGGATTCTCCAGGCAAGAAGAGTGGAGTAGGTTGCCATTCCCTTCTCCAGGGGATCTTCCCAATCCAGACATCAAACCTGGGTCTCCTGCACTGCAGGCAGATTCTTTACTGTCTGAGCCAAACTATAGGGTGTGGGCCTCATGGCCTAATGCCATTTCCTGTAAAAGGTTTTTACTGGGCCCCGCCAGAGCCATTCATTCAGTGCTGTCCACTGCTGCTTTGGCAGAGCTTAGAGCTGAGTAGCTGTCAGATCAGAAAGATAACCGCAAAGCCTCCAACATTACACTCTCTACTTGCAGAAAAGGATAGCTTTTTTGTAATCCTCTTGACCCTGGCCTAAGGGTCATCTGACATGTCAAGAAGGTCCTGTTTTCAGCTATTTACTATTTCACCTATTTATTAGGGTCTAGTCTCAGTATAATCATTAGTATTATTCTATAACAACTGTAGAAAACAGAAAAGCTACAAATTACTTTTCATCAACAGAGAAGCAAATGATTTCTGTAGGAAAAAAAAAGAACTTCAAAGGTTAGGATTTATCTGTCCTGTTCAACTATGAGTAGAATTAACCAGTTTTATATTTAACTTTGCGATCTGATTCCAGTTTCCTCCCTCCTCTGACTACGTGAGCTTCTCGTATTTTCCTCCATTCAGCCAGCTTTTCCACCCACCCTGCTTGGTTCCTCCCTAACTGAGCGACCAGATCTTAAGACATGCACTCAGTGTGTACTTATGCATGAGCTACGCCTTTAGCTTTTTGGAGGTATCCTTTGTTGGACACCTGCCTGGCCGTGGTTAGCAAAGAAGCTTCTGGGCCACACAACATTCTCCAGAGACAGCACACAGCAGCAGCAAACCGGTACCTTGGTGTCCTGGCGGCTACGGGCAGCCAGGGCGATCTGCCTGGCCAGCTTCAGGGCTTCTATCCGCATGATGGCAAACTCTAACTCCTCCTGCCGGAGGGGTGGGGAATGAGCAGACCGCAGGGAAAATGCAGCGAGACAGGACGGAAATGTTTGTCCACATCCAAGAAACGAATGGGCCACGTGAAGGTGTCGTAACAGGTACTCGGCAAAACACACGCACTGGCTTTCTTTCACAATTAACACCTCAGCAGATCATGAAATAGGTGCTTAATTTCCGGTTTTTTTTTTGTTTTGTTAAGTCACCCTTTGGAATGTCTGTCAGAAGTATTATGCCATCAAATATGAAATGATTTTTAAAACGGGATCAGAATTTTTAGTGCACCGTTTCCTTTGATTTCTCTGCTTTTGTTCATTTCATGTAAGGTTGGCCAACAATTTCCATGAGTGGATCTGCATCTCTCAAAGGACTATAAGCCATCTCTCTAGGTTTGCTCTGCACGTCCCGGTCTAGGGGAAGATCAAATTAAGTGGTCAAATTTAAAGCGCAGGGTAGAGAGAATGGTTTTGGTTCCAGATGCGAGACCTGAGTCCAGATGTTATCTCAATGGGGGTCTGAGATTATCTCATATATATAAACAGCCTGGCTCACTGGTGAGCTAATACCCTTGGTTCCATCAATAAATCACAGAAAGCTGCTTTTGGGGCTATCAAGATGTCTGAAAAATGACTGTTTGGATCCAATTTCCAAATTGAAATACAAATGGTTTGTTCCATGTGGAACGACACGATTTATATCACTCTGGCGTCCCGGGTAGAGAACACCACATACATCAGTCTTGGAGGGGAAGCGATTCATCTGGAATATTCACAGCAATGCTCCATGAACTCCTGCCTCACAGCTTTTGGAGTTCGGAGATTCATTCTCTACTGAGGTTTTTGACAAACTCCCCCAAAGTCACACATGGGCTACAAACCTGAAGTTTCTGAGCAAAGACTGGGGGGTTCTTTTCTGCTAAGTCGGGCTCCAGATAGTCAAGCGCACCACAGAGAGAGGCTGGATGAGCTAGCCTGCTGAGGAGGGCGTCAGCAGAGGCAAAGGAGCCCTCGGGAGCTGTCTGAAGGCCGGCAGAGGAGGACACAGAGGAAAAACAGAGGAGACAGCATGACAGCTTCTGAGCAAGGACCACCCATCTATCAGCTGAACATTTCTGCCTTAAGGCCAAAGAGAGTATCAGGTGCCAATACCTCCCTCTCCATCTGGACAGATGTCCACATGCTGACGACGGGCATCTCAAGACTGGCAGGCCCAACCCCCTCCCCCAAAACACCGTCTTAGGGTCCTTCCCCACCCCCACACCACCCCCACTCCATAACCAGTTGCTGGGAGGACAGCTGTCCATAGTTACTTGAAAACCTCAGCAGGTGGGAGACAAGCTAGCTGATGGGGATTCCAAACATAACATAACTCATCAGGAAAATACCTTCTAGTGTAAATATCCAAAGTAAGGTTTTGGTAAAAGGTTATTTTCTAAATAATGGAAAGATGCTTTCAAAAGAAAAAGATCAGAAAGACTTCAAAATCAGAAGCCAACTTGGCAGAAAGTTGAATTAAGCATGAGTGCCTCGTGATGTCTACTTGAAAGATGCTCTGAGTCCTGCCTGGACCATGTTTTTGCTCATAATTATCTTTCCAGTGTCCAACAGCCAGACACACAGTAGGTGCTAAATTAAGTACTTGATGCATGAGATAAATGAACGTCTACTCCTCCGGAACAACAAGGTAGCATGCTAAGTCAATGGCCTCAAATCCTCTTAGGGATTGTGAGCAGGGAGGTTAAAATAAGCAAAAGAAAATTCATCTAGAAGGATGATCCACTTAGATGTGTGGAGGTTGGGGGCGGGGCCTTGAGCTCAGGTCTATTTCCTCTGCGAAAGCCCCAAAGGGCTGGGGAAGGAAGAGGTGTTAAGTCCTGGTCTATACGCAGAAGGCACTTCCCATCACCAAGGCGCAGGAGAACCAATTGTCTCTCAAAAGCAGAGCGTTTACCTGTTCCACCATTCTCTGCCCTCTGCCAGAGAAGACAGAGAGGTAGGATATAGACGGATGACAGCTCCAAAGCCACAGTCCAGCTGGAAGGGGCTGGAAGTGGAAAGTTAATAACCCTGACAGCAAATAACGCACTTAGGTGAGAACTGCAAAACCACCTTGGTGAGGACAGAGAGCCTTCCTCTGATCATTACGGGGTGGGGTGACCTAGGCTAGCTTCCAGCCCCATGCCTGGTACCAGGCAAGTGGTGCTTTAAAGACCTGGGCCGAGCAGTGATGGAAGCCCACTGGTCCTGGGTTCATCCACAGTTCATCTTGGGTCCCTCCAACCCCACTTACAATTTCCATCACTTCCGACGCGGTGCCCAAGGCCATGGCCTCCAGTTCTTTCTGGGAGGACTTCTCTGGCACCTGCAAGTGTGGCTCCTGGTTGGGGGCCAGCCCTCGTGCAACGGGATGTTGGATCTTTGCCCCGGTATTCACAAGGGCTTCAGTCTCCTCGAAACTTGAGCTGAGGAAGCAAAGGGCATCTTTAGAGTCTGCACTGGAAACCCCACCAAAATCAGCCAGGATGCCTCGACTAGTATGCCAAGGGATGCTGGACTTTCAGGGTTATATTCCCCCAGGAAAATGGACAGGTCTTAAGACGGTCAAGGGGCCTGCTGGCTGAGTGGAGGGTGGTCCAGTCACAGCCTAAGGCCTGCTGACACGGTAGAACCAGAAGTCCAGATGCCATTAACTGCTCAGTGGTCTGACTCTTTACAACCCCAGAGACTGCAGCCCACCAGGTTCCTCTGTCCATGAGTTTCTCCAGGCAAGAATACTGGAGTAGGTTGCCATGCCCTCCTCCAGGGATCTTCCTAACCCAGGGATTGAACCCAGGTCTCCTGCATTACTGGCGGATTCTTTACTGTCTGAGCCACCAGGGAAGCCCAAGGACACAAGCTCTGGAGTTAAGCAGACCACTAGGCCCCTGGCTGTGCACCTCAGGAGGAGAGATTAGGGGCTGTAACTTAGCGAAGATCAGGGGAGATACTGCCTGCATGGGATGCATGTTGACACCGTGCCGGTCGCAAGGCACCATGACTGCTGTTGTAACAATAAGGTCATCATTTCATTCGCCCCGCCCCGGGCAGATTTTGGAGTACGTGTGGGAAGTCAAAGCAAGCACTTTCACTCCTGCTCAGTGATCAGGCCAGCAGGGGAGGGCAGGAAGGTCCAAGTCTCAGCATGAAACCCCACCCGCACCCGACCCAGCGCCACACAGCTCAGAACCGGACCCTGACAAAGGCTTACATTCACATCTTATTAACAATCAACATTTATCAGGCACTTTATTTGTGCCAGGCCTCGTGACCGGTGCTCTCCTTACACCATGACTTTTTGGACAGGGACCCCTAGCCCCCTCCCCACTGGGGGATGCCTGTAAGACTGAGCGCTTCAATTCATCTTCATAAAATCCCTACAAGGTCAATTGTATTCCTTACTTTCAGTTTACACATGAGGGCAGAGCAGCCCAGGAGGACTCAAGTGGCCAGTGAGGACCAGGAGTGGGACTGCAGCTCGGAATGCTCCAGCATGCTACCTCCCCACAGCACGAAGCACAGAGTCAAGCGGTGTGTGTGCTGGGAGGTGATGCGAGGGGTGCACATGTTCAGTTGGTTAAAGGACCCCAGCTCAGTCCAAAGGGCAGCCAGGGACAAACCCGCTGCATCTGCGTAGGAGTGGATGCTGAGATGGAGACGGGGGCTGCACGTGTGCAAATGAATCGAGGTCAGGAGAGAAGTGTAGGGGCTCAGAGGCCGGGGACCTGCCTCCCAGGGCACAGCTCTCTCATCACGGCAGTCATACCCTGAACACGGCGTTGGAGACTGGACATCCGGACCGGGGGAGACTTGACCGGGCTCTCCTGAGACGTGTCGAACATAAGGTACAAGGCCTGCTTCTTCGGGGCGTCGTTGTCCTGCTGCGGGGATCAAAGTCACATGTCAGCTCAGCCACCGTGGTCTGAATGCGCTACCGAGACGATAACCAGAGCACACTTCGATGGGGACAGCTAACTGGTCAGGAAGGAGCCTTCCTTTCTCTCCTGCTGCTGCTGCTGCTGCTGTTGAGTCGCTTCAGTCGTGTCCGACTCTGTGCAACCCCAGAGACGGCAGCCCACTAGGCTCTGCCACCCCTGGGATTCTCCAGGCAAGAACACTGGAGTGGGTTGCCATTTCCTTCTCCAACACATGAAAGTGAAACATGAAAGTGAAGTCGCTCAGTTGTGTCCGACTCTTTGCGACCCCATGGACTGCAGCCCACCAGGCTCCTCCGTCCATGGAATTTGCCAGGCAAGAGTACTGGAGTGGGGTGCCATTGCCTTCTCCTTCCTTTCTTTCCAGCCACCCAGAAGAGAGGAGAAAGTAGTACTGGCTAGGAGAGAGGAGGTGAGAATGGCAGGAAGGGGAAGGCGGAAAGAGAAAGTGCAACTCCACCCAGCGGGGGAACGTTTCCGGGAAGGATTGACTGTGATGGGGTCGGTGTGAGACACGCTCACTGCCGCTCGGCCACGGACTTTAGTGGCCAACCTCTCTGGGTGCACAAGCACGCTGGTCACCCGGGATAAACAGAGGGGTCGGAGAGAGCCCGCCCAGGTGTTGCCCACAGTTGAATGGGGGGACACGGGCGTGATGGACTAGTGTGATCAGCATCACCATCGAGGTTCACTGACTTACAGCAACTGTGGTTTAGAAGCAGCGACCCCACATCTACAAACGACGCTGAGAAAGAAATAGAAGAGCAACAAGTCTGGGATCCCACGTGTCGCACAAGCGCCACCCCCCACCCCCGGGCATCACCACGCCCCTGTGGGTGTTGCCTGAAGATAGCACAGCGCAAGAGGTCGCATTCGGACCAAACGCCTGGGGGCAACACATATGAAGCCAGGGAAGACAGCCGCCCATATCATAGTGACTCAAAATGAAAAAGGAATGGGGGACAGACTTACTGCTCAAAGGGATCATCTTCAATTACAGAAAGCAGTTAGTCTGAAGAAACCAGATCATGGTATACCTTCAAAACAACCACTAACCTTCTGCCTTTTCAAAAGAAATCTCAGACCAGCTCTTTCTCAGCCAGAAGTAGTTCTGCAGGAAGTCTAATTGCATCGTATCATTTCCTCCCTGATAATGGCATCTGAAGTGGACTGAGACAAACCTCAACCCCGTCCCCTACTGCAGCCCCGGGTCACTAAACTGACCCCAAACCAAGGTGGAAAGCAAGTCCCCTGCTGGCTGGAGGCAGAACTTACAGGTAAGGAGGAACCGATTTTCTCCATGTATTCGATTTCATAGGAGTTTCTGTAATCCAACTCTGCAAAAGAAACAAAAGGAGAGGTGAGCATCAGAGAGGGAAAAACAAAAGGTTTGTTTGGCTGAGCAAGGTGGGGCCTGGAACAAGGCTTTAGGCTTTCTGAGAATGTCCACTGAGATTTCCAATACAGTCAAAAGGGGAGGCTCGCCTTAGCTATTTTCAGACAAGTGGTAAACCTCTTACCAGAAAGGGGCTTCGGCCACTTGGGAGTCTGAGAGCGTCCATGGGAATTAAATGTCAAGACCAAGCACGGATCTGACTGGGAAAAGACCTGAGCATCCTGCACTGAGTTTTCATATCAGCGTGTGTGTACCCCCGGGTGTTGCTTTCTCTGAAAGTCTCAAGTGCGGTTCAGGGAAAATTCCCAAGTCCTGGTGACATTTGGGAACTGGACCCGAGCTGCTCGTCTGGTTGATGGAAACAAGGGGGAAGAACAGGGCTGCTATAAAAGAAGCTCTGCAAGTCGCTTAGAACATTCCCCCCAATTCTGCCAGTACCAAGGGGCTGGTCTGAATCAAATGTTCAGACACAAAGACTATTAAAGTCCAATCTGGTGGAGTATGACCTATTTCAAGTTGACAGGAGACTTTAGGCTACAAGGAAAACTCCAGATACTCTCCCTGGAGACTAGAAATCCCATTGCCTGCCTCGGCTCCCAGGCAGTTAGAGGTGGAGACCCAGCTCTGCCACTCCATCCAAGTCCCTGTCTGATGAATGGGCTCTGAGCACCTACTACGTGCCTGACTGTGCAGGGCACGGTGGATACGGTAGTGAACAAGACAGAAGAGGACCCTATCGTCGCAAAAACCCCAACCCACAGCTACCCGATGGCTCTTTTCCACTTAAGAAGAAAAGCAAGACATGACATGATATGACATGACCTACTCAGAAAGCAAGAGTGTCAATGGCAATCCCTAAAGCCCAAAGCCTTAATTTTTTTAAATAAAAAAAAAAAAAAAACAGAAATAGCAGCAGTTCTTCCAGTTTAAAGTCCCTCATTCCTACACATTCATAAGCATATTCAACAGAAGGGATCGTTTTTAAATGATCCTTTAAATATGAGCTTTAAAATGAGATATATCCAGGACTTCCTGGTGGTCTAGCAGTTAAGACTGCAGGAGGTATGGGTTCGATCCCTGATCAGGGAACTAAGACCCTGCATGCCGTGAGGCAAGGCCAAAAAAATAATAAATGAGGGATTTCCTCAAAGACTTTCTCAAAACCTGAAAGCGTGTGTGGTTTTGGCTGAATAAACTCCAGTACTTAACCCCATGGATGACTTTTCAGGAATCTCTGGGATGAAGCAAATGCATCTTTCTGGCAGGCGTGACCTGCTCGTGGGAGTGGAGATGGTTTTGTGGATTAATGGCCAGAAAGACCTCACACATCCTGAAGGCGCTGACTTGTGCATCCCTGGGGAGGAACACGGACTAAGCCGAATCGCATGCCGGGCAGGAGCTCAGTGTCTGTAACCGTGCTGTGAACCTGTCCCCGGGGTCTGCCTCAACTGAAGACACAGAAGCGTTCATTTATTAAGACTTACTATCTTCCAAAGGCAGGGGATAGTGAAGGACAGAGTGATTCTAGGGCCTCTTCTGGAGGATGCCAGCGCTCATTTTTATTGTTCTGCTAAAGACTAAGTGGAGAAGATACTACGGAATCAGCTCTTTGTTCCTCCAAGGTATCACTGCTACTGCCAAGGCATGATTTTATCCTAATTGATTTAACAGAAAGCCTCCCACCACGCCCCCCCTCAACACACACAAACATACCCTACAGTGGCACAGATCATCCGGGATGCACCGAATCACCTGGGGGCCGCCGTGGAGGTCTCCGGGGCCCTGGGACCCCGGGTTAGCCAGCTCTGGTTACCAGCTCACCTCAGGGTCCCACCTGGAATCTGCACTCGTTTTCCTGGCGGCAGATCTGGGTGAGTTTTAGGTCGCTGAGCTCATTTATCTGCCTTCTTTCCTACCTGCCAAGAGCATCTCAGATATATTCTTTCTTTGTTTTTTGGCTGCACCACATGGTATGTGAGGATCTAACTTTTCCCACCTGGGATCAAACTCACACCCCTCCTGCAGTGGAAGCATTGAGTTTTAACCACCGGACCACCAAGGAAGTCCCAGGTTCTCAGATATTTTGAGAAAACATCTTACTGAACTTGCTTTTCAAAATCTCACTCACCTGCCTTAAATTCTAAGCCTCAGAGGGTAGGCTCAGAGAGGGGAGCTACATGCAGCTTTAGCTCCATTTTTACATCATGCCACACACAGCTGGCAGACCAGCAAAGAAAGGTAACAGCAATTACACCAAGCAGCTCAATGTCTTTACATCTAAGAGGCAGCTCACTAAACGATGTGCTGCTTTGAGCTGAAGAGGCCTGACGTTGTCGTTAACGGGTCCTGTCATTCTGAAGGCAATGCACAGTGAGAGGGCTGGACTGCTGTTTCCATGGGACTCTCTTTGTTGGAGCTTTGCTAGAGGACCGGAAGGAGCCTGAGCAGAAGCCGGAAGGATGCAGCTGAGTCCAGACTGTCATTCCCAGGATCAAGGAAGCTACCTCACCGACTTCTCTAGGCCTACTGACTCATTCATAAAATGAGTTCAAAGTGCATATGTCTTAACAGGATAAAATGAATTGATGTAAAGCCCCACATCTGGTCATGCAAAAGGTAATGGATTTCAACCAGGTCTATTATTGCTTACTGCTAATATTTCTGAAACTTTTAACATATGTGATGAGATGAGAAGAAGCTTTCAGAAAAGGACAAGGACACTGCTCCGATTTCCCTGGGTGGCCCTTCTATATGTCTGTATCTCAATGGCAATGGTGCCCACCACTAAAGCTGAAGCTCCAATATTTTGGCCACCTGATGTAAAGAACTGACTCATTAAGAAAGACCCTGATGCTGGGAAAGATTGAAGATGGGAGGAGAAGGTGATGACAGATGATGAGATGGTTGGATGGCACCATGGACTTGATGGACATGAGTTTGAGCAAACTCTGGGAGTTGGTGATAGACTGGAAAGCCTGGCGTGCTGCAGCCCATGGGGTCAGAAAGAGTCGGACACGACTAAGTGACTGAACTGAACTGAAGAATAGGTTAGGCTTCCTCCCGAGGACACCTTCCCCTCTAATGGATGTAGGAGGGAGAGGCTGATGCCCTAGCAATGAGCCATCCAGATCTGTGAATCTAAAGCCACCACTCACTCAGGGTCTCGGACCAGAGACAGGGGAGATCTCAGAGGCTTTGTCGCCCAGTGGTTCCTAAACTTTTTATCCCTGGGAACCACATGGACTAACTTTCCTCTCAAGGCATCACGTTTCAAAAGACTGCCCTAGAAGATGGCATTTGCTAAGCAAGGGTTCAAAGGAAAATGGTTGATCACAAAGCTCTGGTTTTAAGCAATTTGAGACTTCTGATGTCACCATGGAGCTGATGTGCTTACAGACCCCAAACATGCAATTCTAACTAGCTGGGCATCCATCTAAACTAGGTCTATTCAGGTTTCTGTGGCATATTAAGACGATTTGAATCTCCTGTGGACCCAGGTAAGGAAGTTCAACATCCTCATTCTACACTTAATGAAAGGAAACCTAAAAGACGGTCACATAAAGACTGTGGTGGGGAAGAAGAGGCGCTTCGAGTCGGGCAAACCTGGTCCTACGTGGATTAGCCCCTCAACACTGAGCAAATCTTTTAACAGCTCAGATCCTCTGCTCTCAGGTTCTTTCTGGGGAACGTATCTGCTCCCCACCCTCCACCTGGTGTGGCCAGATGTGACCTCATGAACAGGAAGGACAATTCAAGAACAGGGCTCCATCAGCTTCTATGTCCAGTTGCTGGAGGGAACACCTGAGAGATGGACACAGACCACACCTCCCGAAACGGCAGCTCTTCTTTATTCACACGTCCAATGGATTTCCCATCGCCCACCATCTACCACTACGGGCAGGGCTTCCCAAATCTTCACAGTAAACCTAAAAGATGGTCACATAAAGACTGTGGTGGGGAAGAAGAGGCGCTTCGAGTCGGGCAAACCTGGTCCTACGTGGATTAGCCCCTCAACACTGAGCAAATCTTTTAACAGCTCAGATCCTCTGCTCTCAGGTTCTTTCTGGGGAACGTATCTGCTCCCCACCCTCCACCTGGTGTGGCCAGATGTGACCTCATGAACAGGAAGGACAATTCAAGAACAGGGCTCCATCAGCTTCTATGTCCAGTTGCTGGAGGGAACACCTGAGAGATGGACACAGACCACACCTCCCGAAACGGCAGCTCTTCTTTATTCACACGTCCAATGGATTTCCCATCGCCCACCATCTACCACTACGGGCAGGGCTTCCCAAATCTTCACAGTCATTTTCTAAGAAGGCAGAGTTTACTAGAGTTTTGTTCCAAACTTACGGATTTACCCATTTGTAAAATTTTTTTTTGCAGAAAACAATTCTCGAATATGTCAGTGAGCTAGTGGGTGGTCTTCGTTCCAAGTTGAAGATGAAGAAATGGATGTCACCACTGAAATGAGGCACCTATTAGCTAAAATAGGTGCCTCATTCAGTGGTGACATCCTGGTGGTTCAAAGGTTAAAGCGTCTGCCTCCAATGCGGGAGACCCGGGTTCGATCCCTGGGTCGGGAAGATCCCCTGGAGAAGGAAATGGCAACCCACTCCAGTATTCTTGCTTGGAGATCTCATGGACTGAGGAGCCTGGTGGGCTGCAGTCCATGGGGTCACAAAGAGTCGGACACGACTGAGTGACTTTACTTACTTACTTATTAGCTTAAAAGGTATTATTAGGATCTTTGTATTTTCTTGCGTGCTTAGTCACTCAGTCATGTCTGAGTCTTTGCAACCCTCTGCACTGTAGCCTGCCAGGCTCCTCTATCCATAGGTTGCCATCTCCTTCTCCAATGGATCTTCCTGACCCAGGGATTTTCTGTTTTCTATGAAAATAATGCATGTATTTATTTGATTCCTGGTAATACAACCACATACACATTCCACAAAACACATATAACTTTTTGATTCCTGTCTACAATGGCAAACTCAGGCTGGCTTCTATACATTTCTATGACATTTAACAGATCCTTTTCAAACCTCAAGAGATGTGAACCAGCAGGAGCTATCAAAACGGCCAGGTCCCCGCTGGTCCTTACCTACCCTTGCTGCTTCTGGGACGTCCACACACCTCCGCACATCTCCTCACACAGGAGGTGAGTGATGCAAAAATCAGACTATGTGGACACTACCCTGTATACCTGCCTAGCCTTCTATTTTCTCTCCCCACAAAGCTGTCTTTAGCTCCCACTGTGTGCATGGCGCTGCAAGAAAAGCTGCCTCAGACAGGGTTCTCGTTGTCAAAAAACACACAATCTCGTGGAGAAGCAAGAAATGCACTCGAATCATTGTTACCGCATCAAGCAACCTCGAAGTAGGTTCAGCCCGGGCACTGAGGACAGGCAGCGAGGGGCCACGACCAGGGAAAGGCTGGGAGTGGGCAGGACAAGCCCGAGAGCCAGGGAAGTGCAGAGCATCCGGCAGCAGCCACCGCAGAGGCTGCATGGGGGTCCCATCCGATGGGGTTGCTGGCCCACGGGTGTGTGCAGAGAGGAAGAGGAGGACTGACGTAGAGCCGAGGCCAGATCCCAGGCCCCCAGGGTCACGGTGGAGTAAGATGGTCACTGTTAAGCCTCCCAAGCCCCCGGCCGCAGGCTAACCCGACAGTCAACCACAGCCTCCATTATTCAGAAAATACAATGCCCTGAAGTCCAAGTCTTTCATCATCAAAATACAGAAAGGTGTGTCGTAAGATAAGCATCCACAGTCTCCCCCAGACTTGAAACAGCTCTCACTGTACCACTACTCAGAAACCTCTGGGCACAAAGCAAGCCACCCAGGCCCTGGATCAAGAAGAGCCTCCAGAGGACGGTTTCCAAGTTAAAAGGGCAGCAGTGGAGACAAGAACATAGAGCACAGACTTGAGGACACAGTGGGGGAAGGAGAGGGCGGGATGAATTGAGAGAGCGGCATGGACATGTGTAAATTACCACGGATAAAACAGCCAGTGGGGATCTGCTGTATGATGCAGGAAGCTCAAACCAGATGCTCGTGACCACCTAGAGGGGTGGGAGTCCCCTGGTGGCTCAGACGGTAAAGAATCTGCCTGCAATGAGGGAGACCTGGGTTTGATCCCTGGGTCAGGAAGATCCCCTGGAGGAAGGCATGGCAACCCTCTCCAGTATTCTTGCCTGGAGAATCCCATGGACAGAGAAGCCTGGCAGGCTACACTCCATGGGGTTGAAAAGAGTCGGACATGACTGAGTGACTACACTTTTCACTTTTCACTTTCAGAGGGGAGGTGGGAGGCAGGTCCAAGAGGGAGGGGATATACGTACACCTATGGCAGGTTCACACTGAAGTATGGCAGCTGCTGCTGCTGCTAAGTCGCTTCAGTCGTGCCCGACTGTGCAGCCCCATAGATGGCAGCCCACCAGGCTCCTCTGTCCCTGGGATTCTCAAGGCAAGAACACTGGAGTGGGTTGCCATTTCCTTCTCCAATATGTATGGCAGAGATCAACACAATATTATAAAGCCATTTTCCTCCAATTAAAAATAAATAAATTTTAAAAATTTGCTTGGTTACACCCTTGCTCCACCCAGGTCGGAGGCAGGAGGTGGCCTCATAGAGATCACGGTTCCTTATTAGCAGCAAAGTGGATAAGGTTTCCCTGTAGACTGTCCTCATACTGAATGCTACTTAGTTTTTAAGACTTGCTAGAAATTAAGATCTTAGAAAAGGAAACTTAGACCCATCAGCGACAACCCAGAGTACTGGAATGACGGCCGAAGACTAGGCTCACAAGCCCCACATGAGGTGGTGGAGGACAGGCGAGGACTAGGAATGCAGGGTCCCATCATATCCCTCCCTGGAAGGTTCTAGTTGCCGACTTAAGATACATGGATTTTTCAAGCCAAAGAACCAGGCAGACAGCTGCAAGTTGATACATGTTAAAGGGGAAGAAGATATGAATGATGTAAGTGACACGCCTAGGGCCTGTGAGAAGGACTCAGGGTTCTCGCAGGCAAGCCAAGGGGGAGCCTCTGGTTTAGGGCTTGAGCAGAAGGTGCTGGTCACGTGGCAGAAGGTCCCTAGGGGCCGATGAACTGTGGGGCCCCCGAGGGGCCCCCGGGCCAGTTTACCCAGCTGAGCATTCGACACAAAATCCTCAAGGAACACAAGCCATACAGCTGAGAAGCTACAAAGCTCAGGGGAGCTCAGGGCCAGGTGTTAGAGGGCGCTCTGCTAGCTCTTAGCTCTGTGCCTGGGGGTCACGGCACAGCTGGGTTCAAGCCTCAGGCTGTGTTAACAGGCAGCCCAGCTCAGGGAGCCCCGGGAGGCAGCGATCCACAGCACAGTTACCTGGCTTAGCCGTTTCTTTCCTGGCCCTTTGCTCCCTAGGGGCAGTGGTCTCCAAGGCAGGGTGGGAGTCCAGCTGGCCGCCACGTTGCTTACCCTCCGTGGGTGAACTGAATTTGGTCTCGTTCACGAAGGTGGACAGGTCCGAGGGCTGGGGGTAGTCCTGTTTGTCAGCCTCCAAATCCACCGTCATGCATGTCCATTTCTGATTGGTGACCGCCAGCTTCTCCTCGTCGGTCGCGTGGACCACTGCCGAGATCACGGGTGGCGTTTCCGGCGTGGCCGCGGGGGTGGGGTCCTACCAGGAGAAGGGAAGCCGTCTCTCCTCTCGTCCCGTACTGCGCCCACCCACGGGGTCTGGGTACCTACACCCAGGACGGGACCCTGTCACATTCCTCTGCTCAAAACAGTTCCAAGGAAACAAATTCTTTCCTCTATGAGTTTCCTTTTCTGATGGCTTGTTTCAGGGGGTGATGACCATGGGTTTAAAAAGGAATCAGGATTCTGTGTTTTGATTATTTGAGACATTCTTGCTCATCCACTTTGAGAAAAATAAAGAAAATTTTTACAACTGGCACTTTTATTAGGACAACTATAGTGTTATGCCCACAAAGGGCTGGACATCAATACCACCACCATTGCCCAACAATCATCACGCCTGATGTCAGAGGTAGAGAAAGTGAGTTTCAGCCCCATCTCCACAGAGGTGTGCAGCTGAGCAGGGCAGGGTGGGCGCCCAGAACTGTTATCACAGATGTGGCACTGGACCCAAGACCTCTCTGGTGGGGCTGGGCGCCTCTCTGCAGCCCCACCCTGGCCAGGGCTGGTCTGGCTGGGGTCTCACTGGCTTGGATGAGGGCGACAGAGGAGATCTGCTTGTTTTATGACCTTGAATGGCCTAACACACATTCCTGGTCTGTAAAGGTGAGAGGAACTGGTAAGAGGGAGACAGGGAGCTGTATGAAGAAAGAGCTCAGCCCCCATTTCTTTAGGGGATGGAGTCCCTTTTCCACCCCAGTCCTGATGCTGGTTACACAATCCAGGGCTCCTTGTGCATGTTCAGTTCTTTCTCACTGTGTATGCGTTTATCTCCACAGACTTCCTCAACTTGATATTTAAGGATGTTCTCAGCAGATTAACTGGCCAGAACGGACCAGCACGATTCCCAGAGAACTAACATTTTTCCTGGGCATCTGCCAACTCTGGGGACATTCTCGGACATTTCCCCAAGGGAAGTGATCAAAACCAAGTCTTGCAAACACTGAGGGACCCTCCATGTAGACGACAAGGAGACAGTGTTGGAAACATGGGCGTGATGAGCAACTGACTAGTAGGGGATAAACACCCATCAGTCTTGACTC
>SJXQ01004458.1:621648-665723 GCA_006408695.1 Aepyceros melampus
AGTCTTTGAAGAGATGCCATTGTGGAGAGCTGACCCAGAAAGTGACGTTAACTTTGCCCAGATGTTCTTACTTTAAAAAACCAGAATCTGGTGAGCGGATTAACACATCTGCATTCATCCAGGAGGGTCTGAACCAACTAAAGTGGGAGAGGGGGTGTGAGTTCAGGACACCAATGGACAGGAACCAACTGACAGAAGGCCAAGCCGACACAGCACTCAAACCGCTGAAGGAGCCGTGCAGAAATAGGAAGGCAAAGTCTGGGTCTTCAGAGGGAACTGGAAGATTCCCTCCTACATGCAGAAACTCTGAGCTTAATGGGTTTCCGCACCTCTGACCTTCTGGGTGAGACTCTGACTAAAGGCAGGGCCAGGGGCGACATCATTTTTTTTTTCCCATTTATGGCAGAATACACATAAAATTTACCATCTCAAACACTCTTAAGTGTACAGTTCAGTGAAGTACATACACACTGCTGAGCAACCAAACTCCAGAACCCTTTTTTCAGAGATGAGATCATAAAAAAAAAAAAAAAAAAGCCTTTCCTAATCACAATTAATGACTCTGGTCGCTTTTTTGTCCTTCATATAAATAACTGGGGGTGAGGGTAGGGGAGAGGAGGACCTAGGCAAAGGAGACATCAGCTCAGATTCCTGAAGATTCCTGAAAGAGTCAGAAGGAAGGGATTTTTTAGCACAGATGGTTCCATTATATCTACTGGGTGACTGGGGGGTAATTTCCACAATCAGAATGGAGACTTCTCCACCTGTAGACCAGACTCTGCCTCATGGTCTCAGGCCCCTCAGTGGTCTGGTCTGGCCCCTAGAAAGGCAAGGGCCTGGATGGGGGGGGTCCCCTCATCTTACACTCCCACTCCCCATCTCCTGCTCTAGTCGGTAACTACATGGACAGAGCAATTGGGCACCAAGTTCCTCCTTGTGTTCTCTCAGATAAAACACTCCAACAATGGCATTCGGTTATGAAAGAAATACTATAAATGGTATTTACAGCATTTGTGGCATTTGTCACTGAACAGTGCCATTACAGCTTGAAGCATATATTTATTCATGCATATAAATACGCAACTGTGTATTTTACAGTTGCTAAGTGGCTCTAAAATACTGGAGAAATCCCTGGGGCAGAAGAGACCCTGAGAGACTCCATTCTATCCTAGGGCTGCTGGGAGCCTGGGACCAGGCCAGCTTCTCTTGGAAAGACGTTGAGGCAAAGAAGCAGCCTGTCCATGAGCCCTTGGGAGCGGCCTGCAGGACCTCTCATGGCTTGGAATGCACAGCACTACAGGCACAGAGGTGGTCCGACCTGTTGCTGTTTCCCTCAACAAGGCAACCCCCAGATGGCATGCGGATACCCTGCCCGGAAGCCGCCTGGCGATGGCTCTCACAGCCGTGTGCTCCACTCTGAGCTGACCCTGCATTTCAGGGGGCTCCCATCAGTCTCAATTTGAAACAGCCCAAACATTTCTGCTTCACATGTAGCCAGAGCAAGCAACAGCAGTTCCTGCCTGTGGTCAGACTGGATGGTTATTTTAAGGTGAAGCCACAAAACTTTGAAAGCAATCGCCTACTTGTCCCATTTAAAATGGAAGAATGGAATGAGAGTTTAAAAATAAAAAAAAGTATGGGTTTCAGATGAAGACATCCAATATGCAAGGGGAGGAAAAAAAAAAGTTTCCATTCCTGACAAGCAGGCAGATGTTGGATAATCACGTTTTCACAGCCAAGCAGTTTCACTTATGCTAATCACTATGAAACAGACAAATAACCTCTGCTACTGGGAAGCCCCATGCCCCGTCATTCCCAGGCCCACCACAGAAATATGTAAGCAGCAGCCACGGAAAGGAAATAAAAAAGAGCTTGGAAGCAAAAGCAAAGGCAGGAAAAAGCACATTTGGCGTAAGAGGCAGATTCTGTTAAATTTACTTACAACAGAGAACATACAGACATCACATCTTCAACCATCCTAAGACAAGAAGACAAAGAAAAAGAGAGACAGACAGAAGGAACTGACAAAAAAGATAAATCTGCAGATGATGGCTATTGAAGGGGCCATCCAGTGTTCGGCTTGGGCGTGGGGGCGACATCCCAGCTTTTTGGAGAGGAGCTGTCAGAGAACACCTTCCTCCCTTGGTTCCAATTATCCTGTAAAGTGTTGGTGGCTCAAAGAGCCTTGCCACCCCAGTGAAGGACTCCTAGCCATCTGCACCAGAGGTGAGACCTGGGGACAGGCAGGTGTCCCTGACCTCAGTCGGCTCTGGTGACAGAACAGAACCAAGCTGTCTTGTGGGGAAGGAGAAGGTGATGGCTTCAAGTTGACTCTCATCCCCCAAAATGAGAGAAATGGCTTCGTGGTGTGGGCATTTCCTTTTTTCTCCTGCTCGAGGCTTAAAATAAAGCTTCCAACACAGATTCTAGGGAATCTTTAAGAAGGGAGGGCCTGGTTTAGCAGGTGATCTAAAAAAAACCAAGTCCACGTTTCTGGCCTGGGCCTGCCTTCCAGCCACCACCACCCAAGGTCAAAGCCTGCTTAGAGACCCTCTTCTCAGGAAGCCTTGGGTTCTTCTCAAATGTTAAATGCTTGGGGGTGGTGGGGAGTGCAGAAAGAGAGGTAAGCAGGTTACCCTATCTTGATCTGTGCCAGGCAGACTCAGAGGGGCCAGCAGTCATGGTCTGTTCTGCTGAGGTGCCACCAGAAGCCTGGCCTTCTGGTCAAATGATTGATGATACGTCACTCGAGAGCAAGGAGAAAGGCTCCGAGCACCAAACCACACAACACTTGGACCAAAGCCCCAAGGATGGACCTACAGCCATCCTGGGCTGGACTCCAGAGGCGTGGGCACGTGTATCAAGTGCAATCCACTCAGCCACGGTCTGGACAGCAGACCCGATTACTCATGGCCTCCTGGAGACTGTGGGAACCGCTTCTCCCTTTCAGGTTCCACTGATCTTCTCTGGATCCACAGGGCCTGTGGACTCTCATCTACAAAGATGACTAGATAAAAGGACAGAAACAATGGGGGTGCTTCCTACAGGGTAGCCAGGGCACAGGAAGGGGCCAGATCAGGCCTCTCTCTCATGGGCTTCTTGAGTCTATTGTGCTTGCCTCTTGGGCTTGTTGTTGCTATTCAGTCACTAAGTCGTGTCCAGCTCTTTGCAACCCCATGAACTGCAGCACGCCAGGCTTCCCCGTCCTTCACTAGCTCCCTGAGTTTGCTCAAACTCACGTCCATTGAGTCAGTGATGCCATTCAACCATCTCATCCTGTCGCCTCTTCTCCTTCTACCTGCAATTTTCCCCAGCATCAGGGTCTTTCCAATGGCCTAATGTCTCATTAAAGGGCAGAAAGAAATACTACAAAATTTTAATAACATTTTAAAGGGTGGATCCCTTAGTTTCCAGGCCACTCCAAAAAGCAGTGCACATGTTAAACAGAAAATGCTACATCACCAATAGGAAGGCTGACCAGGCCACCACTGGGCTCCCCATGGACTGCTCCCCATGGACTCCTCCACTCTCCCCTGAAGTTCAAGGTCAGGTCTTCAGCTACAAGTAAAGCTTTAGACCACTAACTGATTGAGGCAAGAGGTCAAGGACTCTAGACCCAAAGGGATGTGAGGATGGGACACAGCACCACTGTGGGCGCAGAGAGGAATGAACATGGGTACCCTGCTGCAAGCATGTGGCACTGTGGCAAATGGCGGGGGGCAAGGCAGCCCAGGTTTCCAGGCAAGTGAGCAACGATACAGCCAGCGCCCAGCCCCGCCTCTGACCTTACCACCTGCACCCCTGAACTTACGTCTTGAGGGGCGTCTTCTTCTTCTTGGCGGGCTTGTTCAGCCCATCCCCGTCCACTCCATTGCCTTCGATGGCACTGGCTGGGATCTCAAAGGAGGCTGGGGATTTAGAAGGTGAGCTGGGGGCCTTAGAGCACGCCTTAAAGGGATCAGTGGACTCATCACAGGCGTCCGGGTCAAAGTTGTAGGACTGTTGGGGCAGTTTGGGAGACTCCTGCATTTTTGAGGTGGAAGAAAAAGGGTTAAAATTGGGGTCATCCCACTTGTCAATATCAAAGGTGTAGTACCTTTAGCGATAGGGATGTCATTGGGTTCAGCAGGGGACCTGGTAGGCGAGGCAGGGGTGTTGTCGAGTTTTTCGGGTGTCTTTTTCATCTTTGGCCTCCTTAGGGGCATTTTGGCAACCGGCTTTTTGCCGATCTTTTTAGTGGGAGGCGGGGTTTCCTGCTGGGTGTCCCAACTACCCTTGTCCTCAGAATAGTCAAACTCCAGCCTCACTGAGAGGCCTTTGGCTGGGGAGTCCTCTTGCCCCCCACTATCTGATGGGGTCACCTCCACTGCCTCAGGGGCCGTGGCCGGAGGCAGGGTTCTCCTTCCAATGGGAGGTGAGTTCTGCACTCTGCCACCCCCCGAAGCTGGGGGGACGGCCCCTTCTGCACCCTCAGAGTCCAGAGGGCAGGCCGCCTTGGGGGCAGCAGCAGGTTCTAGGGGTGCCTCCTCCAATAAGGCTGATCTAGAACCTTCTGCCCTGGCCGGTTCTGTTTTCGTTTCGGCTATTTGATTCTCTTCGCTGGGGTCAGGGCTCTCTCCGCTTGGCTCGTGCTGTGTCTCTTTCACTGGGGGGGTTTCAGGGGGTTTCTTAGTGGTCTGTTTCTTTTTTAAGGAAGGTGGCCTCGGTTTCTTAGTTCGCTTAAGGGTACTGGAAGCACTGCTCGAACCCGCGCTGTATGCATCCGCGACTGGGGCCGTGGCCTCGGGGCTGCCTGAGCAAGAAGCACCATCAAAGTCACTGGCTTGCAGACTGAGCGAGCGGGACAACGTCGACTTAGAGGCGGGGATGGAGTCTGTAGACTTCCTCCGTGAGTTCACCTTGCAGTCCTGATTCTTAGGCTCTGAGGGGCGAGGCTCCAAGGTCTGAAGGTTATCCACCAGCTCGATGTTGTCAAAGTCCAAGTTGTAAGTCCCGCTGCTGGCTATCGGCTTGTCTTCATCGAAGACGGCGGAGAAGGAGTGTGACGGGGGATGGAAAGGACTGCCTTCCACGGAGCTGCTGCGGGGGCCATCGGGGACGCAGACCGGCTCAGAGCGCATCCTGAGGGAACGGAGACAAAGCCATCACTCAAGGACACAGGACACTTAAGAGAGTCCCTCATCTCGTGCCATACCATCACCACCCTCTCACACCAGAGCCCCAGGCCAGCCCACCCACCCCTGAGCAGGCATGCTGCTCGGGTACAAATCCTGCTCTCACCAGGCAGCTCCAGGCCCTGGACAGGCAGACTCAGCTTTCTCATCCATAAAATGGGAGCAATAAGAGCCGTTTAAAGGATACCTTTAAACACTGTCGTCTAAAACACATTTACCTGGACTTCCCCAGTGGTCCAGTGGCTAACACTCTGCACTCCCAGTGCAGGCGGCCCAGGGTTCGACCCCTGACTGGGGAACTAGACCCCACAGGCTGCAGCTAAAGAGCCCTCTTGCTGCAACTTTAAAAAAAGAAGAAGAAGAAGAAAAAAAACCCTGTATGCCAAAACTAAAAATACAATGAACATCGATGATCCTGTGTGCCACAACTAAGACCTGAAACAGCCAAAAAATAAATATTAAAAAAATTTAAAACACATTTACCAAGCGCCAGATCAAAGCAAGGCACCATTCTGGGCGTTGAGGCCTCCACAACGAACAAAATCCTTGCCCTCCTGCAAGTTAAGTTCTTTAGGGAGAAGACAGTCAAGAAGCAATGAACAAGAAACATGTATGGGCTGTCAGATGGTGGTAAGTGCTACGGAAAAAAAGAAAGTCGGGGTAGGAGTGTTGCAATTTTAAAATAAGGTAGCTGGGCAAAGCCCTTCAAGGAAAAAACATTTAAGCCAAGATGAGAAACAAGATAAAGGTGGGAACTGTGGGGATATCTGAGGGGAAGCATCCAAGGCAAAGGGAACAGCAAGTGCAAAGGTCCTGGGGTGTTGCAGAAATACCAAAGGCCAGTGTGGCTAAAGTAAAGGAGAGAAGCAGGAAAGGAAGACAGAGAAATAATGCAGGTAAAACATAGTGAGCCTTCAGTAAATATTAGCTACTATCATCATCCAGCCTGCTCTAGAGTATGCAGAGCCTTTAAGTGCAGGCCCCAGGCAACTGCAGCAGAGCTAAGCTTATGCATCTGCCACCTGTCCCGATTCTAGGCACCCCCTGAAATCTCTCCCTCCAACCCTACCTGCCACGCCTCTCTTCTCAACCTCCCTCTCATCCATTCTCTCTCCATTTTTTGCAGCTTCCTCCCAGCTTCCCCTCCCACTCAGCCACTGCCAGCCAAGGATGCTGCTTCTTATTTTAAAACATGCTGTGGATGCCCTGGGCTTCCCAGGTGGCGCTAGGGGTGAAGAACCCACCTGCCAAGGCAGGAAACAGAGGAGATGCGAGTTTGATCCCTGAGTTGGGAACATCCCCTGGAGGAGGGCACAGCAACCCACTCCATCTGGGGTGTTGCAGAAATACCAAAGGCCAGTGTGGCTAAAGTAAAGGAGAGAAGCAGGAAAGGAAGACAGAGAAATAATGCAGGTAAAACATAGTGAGCCTTCAGTAAATATTAGCTACTATCATCATCCAGCCTGCTCTAGAGTATGCAGAGTCTTTAAGTGCAGGCCCCAGGCAACTGCAGCAGAGCTAAGCTTATGCATCTGCCACCTGTCCCGATTCTAGGCACCCCCTGAAATCTCTCCCTCCAACCCTACCTGCCACGCCTCTCTTCTCAACCTCCCTCTCATCCATTCTCTCTCCATTTTTTGCAGCTTCCTCCCAGCTTCCCCTCCCACTCAGCCACTGCCAGCCAAGGATGCTGCTTCTTATTTTAAAACATGCTGTGGATGCCCTGGGCTTCCCAGGTGGCGCTAGGGGTGAAGAACCCACCTGCCAAGGCAGGAAACAGAGGAGATGCGAGTTTGATCCCTGAGTTGGGAACATCCCCTGGAGGAGGGCACAGCAACCCACTCCAGTATTCTTGTCTGGAGAATCCCATGGACAAAGGCGCCTGGCAGGCTACAGTCCATGGGGGTCACAAAGAATTGGACACAACAGAGCACACAGGCACGCAGACGCTCCAGATGCTGGTCAAGAGATGCTCCATCATCTCACGGCCCCGCTGCTCCACGGGGATGCAACCAGCCTGGCCTTGTCTCGGCTGCCCTGGGTTCTGCCTGCACCAGGCGGTGCCCTGCACACTCTCCTGGCTTCACAGAGACCCTGGGCAGTCTAGATCCAGAAAATGACTGGCCAGAAAACCAAAGATGTGTAAATAGACAAAGGGGAGGAAATGTTGCAAAGTGGTCCGCAGAAGAAGGAATTAAAGAGCTGGCACAGGGACTTCCCTGGTCCAGTGGTTTGGCCTCCACACTTCCACTGCGAGGGGTGGGGCACGGGTTTGATCTCTGGTCAGGGAACTGTTAATAAGATCTCGCATGCTGCACAGTGAAGCCAAAAAAGGGAAAAAAAAGAGAGAGCGAGCGAGCTAGCATATTTGTGACTTGGACCAGCATTCCCAAAGTGTGTTTCACTGACAGGAGTTATATCCTGCAGTACCCACCCCATCCCCTGCTGGAAGAGTTGCCAGATGAAATATAGGATGTTCAGTTAAATTTGGATTTCGGATAAATGAACATGTTTTTTATATAAATATGTCCCAATCACTCATTATTTATCTAAGATTCTAATTTAACTGGATGCTCTGTACGTTTGTTTGCTAAATCTGGCAGCCCTAACACCTCATTCCAACAAACTAACAAGGTTTGGGAGATGCTTGCTTCCCTGAGAGCTCAATTGGTAAAGAATCTGCCCGCAATGCCGGAGACCTGGGTTCGATCCTTGGGTTGGGAAGAGCCCCTGGAAAAGGGAAGGACTACCCGCTCCAGTATTCTGGCCTGCTGCTGCTGCTGCTAAGTCACTTCAGTCGTGTCTGACTCTGTGCAACCCCAGAGACGGCAGCCTACCAGGCTCCCCCGTCTCTGGGATTCTCCAGGCGAGAACACTGGAGTGGGTTGCCATTTCCTTCACCAATGCATGAACGTGAAAAGTGAAAGTGAAGTCACTCAGTCGTGTCGGACTCCTAGCGACCCCATCAACTGCAGCCCACCAGGCTCCTCCGTCCATGGGATTTTCCAGGCAAGAGTACTGGAGTGGGGTGCCATTGCCTTCTCTGAGTATCCTGGCCTAGAGGGATCACAGAGTCGTACATGACTGAGTGACTTTCACTTTCTTTTTCACTTAACACCCGAACTGGCTTCCACTGTAGATTTTCTCAGGGCCACTCACGCTCATGGCTGCAACTCCGAGGGGGTGAGCACTTGGCAGAGAACCCGAGGAGATGAAGGGCTGCCCGGGAGACGACAACACAAGGAAACTTCCAGCCTCCTGAGTTCAGGAACTGGTATGATTTATTTTTGTCCTCCCCGGACCTGTCACACTTTCTCTTGCTGGCTGAATAAATGCCTCTGGCATTGAGATGACCTTCTGGAAGCAGGTCTGCTCGCCAATCATGGTTTCAAGCCTTCCCTTCTCTTCGGCATCCAAAGCCACCCCAGGCCCTACTTGGAGCAGATGTCCTAGAAGATAGAACCTCTCAACCTTTTCCACCAAAAGATTCGCCATGTCTCGAACACACTCCTGATTCATGCTCATCTCAAAAGAAGATGTCCCCTCCCCCCTCCTTTCTAAAACCAATTTCCTCCAGAGACTTGCACCTCCTCCCATCAGCAGTTGGCTCCTCTTCCTGCCCTGGACACACAGTGCAGAGGGCACAGAAGGACCAGGGAATGCAGAGGACACAGCGTTTCAAGTGGGCCTTGCAGGAGAAAGAAGGAGCCTCAGTGCTTCCCATCATTTCCAAAGCAAGACCCACAACTGCCAGCCTGCTTTCTCCCAGGCTACTAGGCACATCCCAGCAGCCTTATGAGGCCCTTCAGATGTCAGGAGTTCTCCCCAAACCACGAAACACGCAGCAGATATTCAGCTTAACCATCTGCTCACTCTTTTCCCCAGAAGAAAAGCTCTCTGACTGCCTAATGTGGCTTTTCTCTTTAGACGTGACATACCATAATTAAATCATCATGGACCAGGAAATTGAATCTTGGTGCAGGGTTTCTAAGCCCTTGCACTGTGCCCATGTCAGGATGATAAATATTTTGCCTCAGTGTGTGTGTGGAGAGGGAGAGAGTTGGGGGAGATACTGTTCACTGTAGGATATCTATAAGAATCTTTGGCTTCTGCCTACAAGATGCCTTTACCCTCCCCAACCCTGAACTGTGACACCAAAAATGTGTCGGAAAGCCTTAGTTGATCAGTCATGTCCAACTCTTTGCAATTCTATGGACTGTAGCCCGCCAGGCTCCTCTGTCCATGGGGATTCTCCAGCCAAGAATACTGGACTGAGTAACCTATCCCTTCTCCAGGGAATCTTTCCGACCCAGGGATCTAATCCAGGTCTCCTGAATTGCAGGTGGATTCTTTTTACCGTCTGAAACACCAGGGAAGCCCAAAAATGTGTCTCAGTTCAGTTCAGTCGCTCAGTCATATCTGACTGTTTGTGACTGCAAGATGCCAGGCTTCCCTGTCCATCACCAACTCTTGGAGCTTGCTCAAACTCATGTCCATCAAGTCCATGATGCCATCCAAAATGTGTCAAAAATGTGTCTCACTCAGTTCAGTTCAGTTCAGTTCAGACGCTCAGTCGTGTCCGACTCTGCAACCCCATAGACTGCAGCACGCCAGGCTTCCCAGTCCATCACCAACTCCCAGAGCTTACTCAAACTCATATCCACTGAGTTGGTGATGCCATCCAACCATCTCATCCTCTGTTGTCCCTGTCTAGAAATTGCCAAATGTCCCCCGGGGATGGGACACAATAATCCCTGGTTGAGAACCACCGGCTTACTGTCTGGCAACCAGAGCAGGGTTGGGAGGGCCCTTCGGTTCTCTTCAGAAGAAGCCCTAGACCAGAGAAATGGGCCACTGCCATAGGCAGGCCTTGATTTTCCAAAGCAGGTGGGGGCCAGGTGGATTCCCAGTCACCCGCACTGGACTTCTAAATGCTCACACACCATATCAACATGAAGACAATGTATTCATTCATTCCTATATACTGGGGCTTCCTTAGTGGCTCAGTGGTAAAGAACTGCCCTGCCAATTCAGGAGATACAGGTTTGATCCTTGGGGTGGGAAGGTCCCCTGGAGAAGATAATGGCAGCCCACTCCAGTATTCTTGCCTGGGAGATCCTATGGACAGAGGAGCCCGGCAGGCTACAGTCTATGGGGTCGGACTGAGCACACACAACGCATCCCTATACATCAGATAATCTGGGTGCCTCCTATACGTCAGCCACTGGGAGGCGTGCTGTGGACCCAGAGGTCAGGAAGGTCAGGACCCCAGAGGGATCCACCCGACCAGGGCAGACCTGGACAGTGCTTGCCCTGGCTCCAGATTCTGGCTCACTCTGAGGACAAAGTCAGCCTCCTTGGTTCATGACGCTCAAAGGCCCACTAGGTGGTTCCCGGCTGCAGCAGTCCAGCTCGGGCCACCGGAACAAATCCACAGGCTGAGTGAAGAGCGCTGGAGGCCGAAAGTCCAAGGTCAGGATGTCCCCAGTCCTCCTTGACTTGCCGACGGGCATCTTCTGTCTGTATCACACATGTATTTGCTCAATATGAACTCACCTCCTGACGTCTCCTCTCCCCCAACTGTCTTCAAAGGCCACATCACTTAGCCGCGCTGACCGCTTCTAACTGGAGCACTTGTGCCAGCTGTGCTGTGCGTCTCTCCCCTCCCCTCACCCCCTGTGAGCTCACCCTGGGCAGGGATCACTCTTTTCATTTTACAGATAAGAACACTGGACTCAGGTAAGCCACATCCCGGCACAGCCCAGAAGAGCGGCAGACGCAAGGTGGCCACCAGGGTCTCAGCCACCCTCCTCCCCCGTGGCACACAATCATGCAAAGCCCAAAATAAAGTGATGGATCACTTTGCAAAATGTAAGTTTCCAGGAGGAAAGATTATGTCCTTATTCACAGCCAAGGTCTCGTCTATTATTTCCTGAGGTTCTCCTGGTACCTTTAGCAAAGACGCAGGCACTTCGCAGAGGCAAACCAAACAACAGATGTTCCCCTCTTGCCCTTTCTCTCCTGCGGTTCCCAGAAGGATGCTTTCTTCTCCTCCACGGGCACGCACGGCCACCTCCCCACTCTGGGTAATGTCCCACGAAGTCTACAGAAGGGACAAGCAGATCTTTCAAATAAATGTGGCAAATCAAACGGGCTTCTGTGCAGCCCAAGCCAGGGGGCCTTAGGCAGACACAATCCGACCTTCAGCGTCCTCACAGTATAATCCACATTTAGCCTCACTGTAGTTTTCCAAGGAGGAGAAGCATAAAGTCAGACTCCAACCGGTGCAATCAAAAGTTCTGTGGGGCGTGACTCACAGCCATGCATGGCTCCAACCCCTTCTGGCGGGGGGTCTCTCTTAATCCTCCATAATATTCACTCTTTCAGAAACGGCCATCTAAGCCAGGGGCGGGTATTGTGCTTGAGAGTGTGTGTATATGTTAGAATGGAGATTGTTCATTGCTTTATTGAAAAAAGTAGGCAGAAAGAACAAAGACAGGCTGAAGAAAAGAACGAGGGTTGCAAACCATCCCCAGAAGCAATCAGGACATAAAAAACTGGAAATCCCAGAGGACACATGCATGCTGGCAGCAGTGACCACCCTTGGGATGCCATGTGATGCTCAAGGATGGACCACACTCTGTCTTAGGCCTTCGTTCTCCTTCTAACATCCTTTCTAGGGTATCCCACACATGCAGAGTGTGAACTTATTATACCCATAAAAAAGGGATCATTTATTCTTAATTGGATGTTTGATGTAAGGATTAAAATGTATTTGTCATTCAGCTGCTTTCCATTAAAACCTCAGGGTGAAATTTCTATGATATTGTAGGAAATGGACTTTTTACATACTTTACTATATGCAAAAGACTCTCTGAGAACTATAAGCAGCCCTTCCTGCTTCTTCCCCACCTTAAAATCAAATAAATTTCAATCATCACCCTCTTAGAGCTTAGCACATAGACTAATGGTGCAGAATCAGGTACTACTAACTGATAGCTGTCAGAAAAGGGAGACTATGAAAACTGCATTCATTGGATCCCAGCAAAGGTGTCTCTTCCTCTCCCCCCAGCACCAGGGAGCATATGTGCTTAGGAACAAAGCCCCAGGAGTGTCTGTGTTTAATCAACGGCCAGGCTGAAGCCAGAGCGGGTGGAATGGATTCCATCCATTTCTTTCTAAGACCAACATCAAGGTCAAAATGGCTTTTTATTTTGCCTTCACCTGGCTCCTGGCTAGGGTAGGAGTGTGAATGGATGCTGGCCCACTCCTCCATTCCCCAGCCTCCATCCCTCACCTGGGGCAGCCTCTAAGCACAGGTGTGTGGACATCCACTTGTATGTCCCAGTCCTGGCCTTGGTTCCTTCTCAGCTAAAGGGTGTAAACATGGGCACAGTCAGCTTTGGGAAGACGGGACAGGAGGAGGAGCCTGGGTGGGCCCAGGAAGCGGCTGCTCCCAGGTGGCCAGGACATGGTCCAGGGAAGCTCAGCTCTACAGACTTATCTTACTGCCAGGGCTGCGGCCGAGGAAGACCAGGGTGGGGGCTGGGGCCCTCTGAAGTTCAGGGTCCAGAGGAGGCTGTCCAGCTCTGGAGACGGCACCACCTGGCCCCCTAACTGACCACTTAGCCACGTGGTCTCTTGACCAGCCTGTGTGGACATTTCTGGGACCACTTGGCCTCCAACCAGCTCATGGGGTCATTTCTGGTGACCTCCATCTCTTCCCAGGCCTCATGTTAAACTCTGATGCTCGAGGTGGTCCCATCCCTGCTGTTGTCACTGGAGGATGCACACAGATGACAGCAGTCAGGTGGGCAGGTTGGAGGCTGGGGGCCGGGGTCTGGCCTGTCCTCCCCCATCCCCACCCCCGGTAATCACTGCATCTGAAAGGTCCTGAAGTCACACTAGCGGAGAATGGATGTGGGGAAGTGACAGGAATTCTGGATAGTGTGAAGTTAATGAGGAGTAAAGGAGTCACCCCTGCACAGATTCAACCACCCATCACTTTCTCTTCTTGCCCATTTACTAATTATCCCCAAGCCCACGTGGGCTTTTGCTGTTCAGTCACTCAGTCCAGCTCTTTGTGACCCCATGGACTGCAGCATGCCAGGCTTCCCTGTCCCTCACCATCTCGCAGAGTTTGCTCTAACTCATGTCTACCGAGTCAGTGATATCCAACCATCTCATCCTCTGTCTTCCCCTTCTTCTCTCGCCTGTGTCCTTTTAATAAAAATGCAGGTCCATGGATGACCAGAACCAGTGCTCCTATGGGAGCCAGGGGCCAGATATTAGAATCCAAGATTGCATCAGAAAATTCCAAGACCCCACTGTCCCATACAAACCCAGCTCTGGGGGTTGGCTGAAAGCACCCAGAGTTAAATGCACTATTTCTTCAGAGGCCACCTCTAAACTTCTGCAAAGCAAACACAAAATAACCCACCATACTCCTGCACCCTTAGTTTTCACCACATAAAACAAAGCCCAGTGCTGAGAGGCCCAGAGACTGGGGAGAACCTCAAGAGCTCCAGCAACAGTCCCCAGGGGTAGGTGCCCCCTCCAGCCGGGTCCCCAGAGGAGCCGCCGGGAGTGTCCCCGGGGCTCAGCAGTAGGGCTGCTCTGACGCCGCCCAAGGGGTGCCGGGCCCGTGGTTACCTGGTTCTTCCAGGGGAGCCTGCACGCTGACCTCAGGTTCTGCAATGACTTCGGGGGGTGGCGGGGGTGGGGCTGGTGGAGCTTTGACGGGGGTCGTGGACTCCGGAGTCTCAAATGCTTCTTCAGAGTCAGAACTCCTGATGGAGAGAGACAGGAGAAGCACAGGTTAGACAGGGGCCGGGGCTGTATTTGCTCCAAGGGACCGGTGCTGAGGAGCAACGCACGGCCTAATGACCCCTCCCGGGACCACCACAACCAGGCCTGTGGCCCAATTAAATGGTCCAGGGCCAGCCTTGAAGCAGTGTGCTTCCCAGGAGTGAATCTCATTATCACCAGCTTTGGGCCCAAATGACAGAGTCTTTGAACTCAGCTCTACTCGAAATACACATTTCTGACCTCAGTGGCAAATATAACAGTAGAATCCTTTGATCAACTTTGGCACGTGTTACTTGGCATCAATTCAGTCAAACCGATAGGGAAGCATTCCCAGGGACATTTGGCGATGCTGCGGTTCCAACACATTCAAAGGACCCTCACCCCACGAAGTGGAATCTCATTTGGCCTCTTCCCCTCACCCCACCACTCTCTCCCACTGCCCTTCCTTCCCCAGCCATCACATAACTTGTTATTATAGATGTATTCACTTTCTAATCATGTTAATTATATTTCTCCTGGACTGAGCTGAAAAGGCCAAGAGGGCAGCCTTTTTTCTTTTGTGTGTTTTTTTTTTTTTTTTTTTTATCGCTGCAGCCCTGAGTCCAAACCAGGAGGCAGTGAATAAACATCTGTTAAGTCAATGAAGGAAGGCATGAAAGCTGGCAAGTCAGTGGAGGATGTGTCAGACTAAAGCTCAAAGCACAGCCTGCTGATCCTAGCAGGATGAAAATCGCCCTTGCTGGTCTGCAGTGATGTCTGCTCTCAAGGAAGATTCTTCACCCAGAGAAAGGAACCAAAACCCCACCCAGAGGAATGCCCGCCATGCCACCCTGTAACAAGGGGAAGGGGCTCACAAAGCTAAAAAAGCCTTATCCTGGCTAGAGAAAATCAAGGGCAGCCAGCCCTTCTCATCACCCTGCTTCTACTAGGGACTCAATTTCGAGCCAGAAAGGATGAGACGTCCCCAAATCACTGAGCCAGGCATGTGTCCTCAGGCTGGAGGGCAGCTCCTTACGGGCTCAGGTTGCAGAGGGGTCTGTGGTGCCAGCTTCAGCTCACTTTGAGGATCAGCAGCATCACCCAGGCTCACTCTCATCTCAGGATATTTTAAGTTGACCAAAATGCCATTTATTTATTTGCAACAAGGAAGGTAATTATCAAGACGGTGGATACTTAGGGTTGCTCCTGGCATAAGCGACCCAGCAGGCAATCTGGCAGAAGATATATAATCAGAGAGCAAATGCATCAGGCACATACAGACGCGGAAACGCTCATAGAGCTGAACATCCACAAGGATCAAAGGACCAGTGTCCTCCCCAGAAGTCAGCATCTTCTAAAGACTGTCTGCCAGCCAGCAGAGAGCACCACGGCCAACCAATCCCTCTGCAGTCAGCCAGGGCAGGAGAAAAAGAGCCATTTGGTGAGTCTCCTTCAGAAAATCTCCATCGAGGTTTTTACAACTTGTGTGTCAGAGACTACTTTATCGGAGCCAAAGATCCCCCACTCCCATCCTTCCAAGGACCCTGGCTCCTGCAACCAGCCCCATAGTTCTCCAGGGACACAAAGAGGTGAAGAGAAACATTAGAGCTGGATGAGCTGAAGCCTGTTTACTATCAAATTTCACAAGACTTAATTTATACAAATGCAACAGGGGCCATACCAACTTTTACAAACACACATTAATATTAAAAAACTTAGCTTTCATCTGGGGCGGGAGGTGGAGGGGTGCGGAATTTAAGATCCATGCCTGGACAACCACAGATCTAGGTAGCTGAATTTCTGCAGAATCTTTTTACTGGCATGAAAAACACAAGGAAGTCATGCAACCAAGCATCAAAGATGAACAGTAGTTTGGATCTGCCTGGTGGGCTCTGGGTGTAGACCTGGCCCCCAGCTTTGCACGCATCGGCAGCAATGTTGAAGAGACATACACAGACAACTTGCCTCTTTCCTGGGTTTCCATGAAGGACCCGCAGACCCGAATCCCCACTGCCGGTTACCGTCGTCCACATCCACCGGGCCCACTCCACCGGGGGCCATGTCCACCAGGAGGCCAAAGCCATTTCCGCTGAAGAACAGCTTCTGTCCCCAAACTTCCACCCCTAATTCCTTTGCCGATACGTCTGGGTTCTGAATCTCTTTACGATGTCACAAAAAACTTAGCCACTGCACCACCAGGCAGGGATGCTCTGAGCTTCCCCAGCGCTCAGCAGAGATGCAGAGGGAGCTCTTCCCGCGGCTTCTGCATCCCCGGGCTCCAGCGATGTGTGGCTTGAGAGTACAAAGGGCCCCTGATCTTTCCCAGCAGCATAAGCAAGCGACAGGGAGGGCCAGACGCCCGTGGATTCAAGCTGCTGAATTCCAATGAGGTCTCCCCAGCTCGCAGCTGCCCAGCGTGCACACCTGCTCAGAGGGGACCACTATTCACCAGGGCCCCGTATGGGAGGCAGTGTCAGGGGAGGGCAAGGGTACACCAGGCCCCTCGCCTTGTTTACTATGACCTTTTCTGCATCAGAACACCAGAGGCTACCAGGGACCCCTAGAACGGCATTCACTTCCAGCACCGCGTGCTGTTTTCATATTTTCACACCCTCCCCCAGGAGTGGAGAGCAAGTTAATTAGAGGAGACGGACGGCAGCTTTTTTAATTAGCTCTTTTCTCCCTATTCAGTTTCTCAGAGGGGGCTCAGAAACATTCCCAGGAGTGGGGATTTCTGCAGTCCACCCACAAAGAGCCTGGACATAAACATAAAGCAGCATTCCAGAGTCCCGATGCATGAAAGCAGCTTTCCTTGGCTGTGTAATTATTTTTTTCCTACAAGAAGAACTGAAAGTACGGGAAATTATTCTGCAAAGGCACCACACGTTTTTAAAATGAAAAAGCAAGTAAGTTAATGTGCCAAGAAGCTGTGTCAGAAAGAGAAATGTGCCATTACAGTCTGCTAAAATGACTCTAAATTACAGAGAAATGTATTTACCAGGATATGCAAATGTTAGGTTCTCCATAAGTAAATATGTAAATGAATGCAAATATAATAAGGTATATGCACTTTCAAAGTGTAAAGGTGTACCTCTTAATGGCCGGGCATGAAATATAATGACTTTAATTCCCAGCATAAAGAGCATTCTAATAGCTATCATATGTTGAACTTTTTTGTTACATATCAAGCACGGGACTAAGCCATTTGCACATTTCTCTATAAGCTACAAAACATCCCGCTACTGGAGAGCAGGCCCGTTTTGCAGATGACACAGCTATGGCTTAGAGGCACATTGCTTAGCTCAAGGCCACCTCGTTAGTAAACTAGGGAAGTGCAGGGCTCAAATCGAGAACTGTCGGCCTCTAAAATCTGTGCTGTCTTACTACTACATACTACATCAGTGGCTTCTAAACCTTTCCAGCAACAAAATTATTTTTCTAAATGCATCTTATGTGAATTTCCTATGCACAGAGAAAAGTAGTATTTCACTCACTTTATAAGGTCACTGTATGATATATTCTTATAAAGTCTATAGCCTTTCTTTCCCTTCTCCAGGGGATCTTTCCAACTTTGGGATCAAACCCAGGTCTCCTCCATTGCAGGCAGATTCTTTACCAGTTGAGCCACCAGGGAAGCCCAAGAATACTGGAGTGGGTACCCTATCCCTTCTCCAGCAGATCTTCCCAACCCAGGAATCGAACCAGGGTCTCCTGCATAGCAGGCGGATTCTTTACCAGCTGAGCTACCAGAGAAGCCCATCATTGAGAACAATTAAGCTATTTTTATTAATTTAAACAATCTGACCCTGGGGGTTGAGGATGCCAACTGCAGCACTGGGCCTGTTGATTTCTCTCCTCGTTGCACGTTATCGAGAAGTCCTGATGAGCAACCATGAACAGCACCTGTTCTGAACAGCCTGTCCTATGATCATGGGACATTCTTTAATAAGGCAGTCAGGACAGGAGAGCTACCTAACCAGGCAAAACCAAATTAATCTATCAGCACAAGGCCATATGCTGGTGGCAGGCGACACACACAACGTGTGTGTACAGAGAAGGGGAGACGGAAACGCGTAACTACGGGCGTAGAGACTGTGCTGCCCGCTGAAACCCGAGTCTGCCAGGCTCCCCAATGTGCTTGCAAAGTTTAAAAATACTTCCTCAAATATTTTTCTCAGATTTTGGAAAGTCTCTATAGGACCTAAAGCCCCACCGAGCACACTTTGGAAACCTCCTCCACATAATGAGGAACCCAGACCCTTCATAGATGGCAGCTTGGATCAAAACAAGAGTATTTTACCTTTGTTTGGGGGTTTTTTTTTTGCGGGGGGGTTGCCTTTATTAACTTTTACTTTGTGTTGAGGTTAGCTGGTTAACAATGTTGTGGTTTCATGTGAACAGTGAAGGGACTCAGCCATACATATACATGTATCCATTCTCCCCCAGACTCCTCTCCCATCCAGGCCAGAGAGAGTATTTTATGGCAACTCTCCCCAAACCAAGACAGTTAGCCAGCAACATGCAGAACCCTGAGGCCTATCAACCTACATTTTTGGTTTGGTTTAACACATTACGTTTTATTTCTGTAAACGACAACATGAAGGAGTATAAGATCAACATCCACATAATAATAATGTAACGTAATATAATAAGGTTATATCACATAGACATAGAAGTTAGTATAATACAATGCTGGTGGCTCAGATGGTAAAGAATCTGCCTGCATTGGAGAAGACCCGGGTTCGATCCCTGGGTTGCGAAGATCCTCGGAGAAGGGAATGGCATACAAATGCATATGTATAAACACAAATATATGTGTGAATACGTGTATCTACAAATAAAATATTGGAACCTTTTAATAAAGAAGAACTATAAACGCCATCTTCCAGCACATCATTAAATGGCTTGCTGTTCACGCTCTGTCGTACCCAATTCTTTGCAACCCCATGGCCTGCAGCACACCAGGCTTCCCTGTCCTTCACCATCTCCCAGAGTTTGCTCACACTCACACCCATTGAGTCAATGATGCCATCCAAGTATCTTATCCTCTGTTGACCCCTTCTCCTCCTGCCCTCAATCTCTCACATTTTGCTTAAGCTTTACTACAGATCATTCAAGGGTTCGGAAGAATAAATTTCAGAGAACATAGAATCTTTCACCTTCAAAGCGGGAAGAAAATTTAGAGACTATTTCCTACTTCAATACACTTATCATATCTTTTTATGCAGGTGAGGAAACTTAGGCCTGGAGAGCTGAAGTGCTTCCCAAGGCCTATTCCTGGACGGTCTTCCATGGAACTGGGCTTGCCTGCATGAAACTATTGCCAAATAAGAGCTTTAGTTCTAAATATAACTAATATAATTAATATAATAAAATTAATGCCCCTCCTGTTCCAGAAATCTAAAATTACTTATACTTACAGGATATCAGACAGTGATTATCAAAATGCAGTTTGAGCTTAAGGATGGCTAGAGGAAAGGGGGGGGGTTCCACCTGTGATCAACCCCTCACATGCAGAGCAGCTCCTCAGAACTCCAGTTCACACTTCTCCCCGTGAAAGCGATCTGGGTGCTGTAAGTTCTTGCCCCACCCACCAAGAGGGAAAGGACACAGCGCAGACACTGAGAGGTGGGGATCTTCCCAGGACACGAGCCCCAGCCTCTGAGCTCCTGGGGAGACCACCTGAGCAAGAAGTGTGAGCGCTCCTTCTGATGGTCCTCCCCGTTGAAGACAAACCCAGAGTGTGGACCCAAAGACCAGCCAGGGAGGAGGGCTTGCGTCCTCCGGGCCGGAAGACCATCTGCCGTCCCAGAGACAGAGGGAGACCTTCAAAGAAGGAACCCGGCCTCTCGGCGCAACAGACCACTTTATTCATCTCTGCACCTCGTGTAAGAATCTGATGCGTTTGTGAGTGAGCAGATATCTTAGAAACTGCTGTGCCCTAAATTCTATTCATCAGAATATTCCGCTGTGACAACCTTATCAAGAAAATCTGTCTCTGCCCCAGTGTGCATGCACGAGCGCGCGCATGCATAAACACAAACACGCACACTCTTCCCTCCTGCTTAAAACAACTTGGCCACACTGGTCATTTCTTTTCAGACTGACGGAAAAGCGTCTGTCGCTTTAATTTCCCCATCCTGGATAGAGAAACAGGATTTTGCTCAGCAACGTGACTCCTCAATAAATCAGTAAAGGGAGACTGTGATTTCAACACAGTCAAAGGCTGAGGTGCTCCTTGGTCTGTCAGGTGACCGAGGAGCCCATAGTCAGGTGCCGTCTCCTGTGAACACAGCCCCCAGGCGTCCTAGCCAGGCAGCTAGGATCTTCCAGCCTGACACTCTAGGGAAAGGCCCACTGATGCTGACACCCGCACCCTAAGATTCCCAGCACCTAGCATGTGTTGCTTTATAAGGCAGATGCATTTTCAGATTCAAGCAGCTTTCGCTTGGTGGTTACAAAGAGATGTCACCAGGGTTCCCAGGGGTATCAACACACTGGCTGCAAGGGAAATGCAATCACAAAGGGGAAGAGTATCCTCAGAGACAGAGGAGTCCCGCAGACCTGGTGATCGCCAGGTGTGAACTGACTAAAGGAAGAAACAGGAACAACTAGATAACTAAAGCAACAGTGGAATTTATTAAGAGGCTATGGTGGCTGAGGAGTCAGATTTGGAGAGACAGGACTAAGCATCCAATTGGCCCACCTTGGGTCGTATGTTCATCATTTAGCTAGAAGAAGGTGTGAGTGCTGAGTGCTCTGTCACTAAGTTGTGTCTGACTCTTGCTACCCCATGGACTGTAGCCCGCCAGGCTCCTCCATCCATGGGATTATCCAGGCAAGAATACTGGAGTGGGTTGCCATTTCCTCCTGGGGATCTTCATGACCCAGGAATCAATCTCACATCTACTGCGTCTCCTGCAGTGGTAGGCAGATTCTTTACCACTTAGCCACCTGGGGAAGCCCAGAAAAGGGTGAGGAACCCTAATAAATAAGCAACCCATAACACTCCCTGGAGAAAGAAATGGGAACCCATTCTAGTAGTCTTGCCTGGAGAATCCCACGGACAGAGGAGTCTGGTGGGCTACAGTCCATGGGGTTGCAAAAGAGTCAGACATGACTTAGCACAATCCAGACTCAATGGAATGGGGGAGACAGACTGTCCCCCAAAGAAATCAGAAGTTGGAATGAATGGAACGCAGTCCACAAGCTCTCACTACACTATACCCATGTCACTTGCTGTAACTGTGTCAGCTTAGACAAGTCACTTGACCTCCCAGGCCCTTGGATTGTTGCCCAGTAAGTGGGGATAAAAACGGCGAGGATACTGCTCTCCGCCTTATTACTGCAGCTCGGATTCTTTATTTTTAATCTTTATTTATTTATTTGGCTGCACTGTGTCTTAGTTGTGGCATGTGGGATCGAGTTCTCTGACCAGGAATCAAACCTGGGCTGGGAGCTTGGATCCTTAGTCATTGGACCAGCAGGGACGTTCCTGCAGCTCCAGCTCTGCCCTTGGCATCCAGGCATTAGAAATTCTGGGATGTGTGATTTGCTAGCTAGTTAAGACTCCCATCTGGTCAGAGCTCCTGAGTTAGGCATCAAAGAGAATCTGGAGGCCACACACAGTTGGGAGGGCTGTCCTGCCAGGTGGTCCGTGGACCACCTCCTGTATCCAGGAGAACGTGGACCCTCTTGGACCTACACCGAGCTGGACTTCACCCTTCCCTTGAGGTGCACACAACCCACTTCACCAGGGACGGGGAGAAGTCTTGGTGTGGCACTGTGCTCACGTGGCTGTGTATACAGGTGCCCAATGAACCCTGCTACCCCTCCAACACGCACACACAAGTTTTGAAACTGACTTAACTGCAATGACACCAAGTACTTGGCAAAGGGGAAGGGACTCTCAGTGGCCTCAGGCTCCACTGCAGGTAGTAAACAATCAACACTGAATGGGCTCTGGGCTCTTGATGCCACAGACTTGTAACTGGATTGTGTTGTGCCTTCCTGGAGAAAGGCCAGACTGACTCAAGTCTTAGGAAAAATAGAGGGAGAAGGGACTCAGGCAGCCCTTTTATGTTCTTGCTTTCACACACTTATAGTCCTGAAATCCCATCTTTGTAGCCTAACTCATTGCTTGAGTAACCTAAATTAGCATCTGTAAACTCAGATTCTCAAAAATTCTAACTAGAAATAAGACATTTATGGTGATGGAAGTCGCTCAGTCGTGTCCGACTCTTTGTGACCCCATGGATTGTAGCCTGCCAGGCTCCTCAGTCCGTGGAGTTCTCCAGGCAAGAATACTGGAGTGGGTTGCCATTCCCTTCTCCAAAGACATTTATGGATGCTAGTGCAAAAAAAAAAAAAAAAAAAAAAGGCTGTAAATGACACAAGGAGGCGCTTCTGATGGGCTGTCATTTAAAAGTCCTTCTCTTCTCTCTAGAGAGAACTACAGAACACCCTACCTAGTGAGAAGCCACTCAACATGCAGGCAGTATCTTCAGCTGGCCAAGAGACAGCTAGCTTCCAAGAAAATACAAAAATGTCTCTCCTCAACCAAGTCATAGGACCCAGAGCTTGCACTAAAGCTCCTGCACTCAGAGAAGCCTCTTTTGGTCTTGTTCAACAATATACTTAGCTTTCTTTCATTACTATTCCAACAGGTGGGTGTTATGGACTGAATGTGTGTGTTTCTCCAAACTCATATCAAAACTTCATCCTCGAGGTGACGGTATTAGGAGCTGGGGTCCTCAGCAGGTGATCAGGACATGAAGGTGGAGCCCTCAGGAATGGGATTAGTACCCTTATAAAAGACCCCAGAGAGCTCCCAGCCCCTTCTGCCATGTGAGGATTCAGTAAGAAGACATCCAGACACCAAATCTGTCCATGCCTGAGCGTGGACTTTCCAGCTCCAGAACTGTAACATTTGCTGCTTAAGCCCATGAGCCTATGGTAATTTTTACAGCAGCCCAAACAAAGACAATTCGATAATCTGGTTTCTGAAATCAAAACAAATTAGAAGACAAAGGGTGCTGTTAAAAACAGGCAGATAAATAACATCTATAAAGAATAAGTGAAAAAAAGAGACAGAAAAACGATAGGAGAGGATGTCAAAACTCAAAAAGAGCAGTCAAGTCTGGTCAACCACCAGGACTTCCGCCAGCACCTGGCAAGGATTAATAACAGACCCTCCCTCAAAACCACATGCTGTTTACATGTACAGTCAGGAAAACTGCAAGCTAAATAATTAGTAGAAAAAGACAGCACATTAAGGAATGTATGTACAGTATGCGCTTATTTTGGATACAATAATTATATATAAACATAAACAAATACACGTAAACACATATGTATATTTAATAGCTATCTACCGATCCATCAGGGCTTCCCTGGTGCCTAACACGGTAAAGAGTCTGCCTGCATTGCGGGAGACCTGGGTTCAGTCCCTGAGTGGAGAAGATCCCCTGGAGAAGGAAATAGCAATCCACTCCAGTGCTCTTGCCTGGAAAATCCCATGAATGGAGGAGCCTGGCAGGCTACAGCCCATGGGGTCCCAAAGAGTCAGACACGACTGAGCAACTTCACTCACTACATACCTATGCAGAGACAAATAATACACATACAGGCAACATGTACACGGGAGTCCTGGGTTGGGAAGATCCCTGGGAGAAGGAAAGGCTACCCCACTCCAGTGTTCTGGCCTGGAGAATTCCATGGACTGTACAGTCCATGGGGTCGCGAAGAGTTGGACAAGACAGCCACTTTCAAGGCTAGGCAACATATATGTGTTGTGACTGTAATCAGAAAAAGATGTTTAAACAGGAGGACACGTTTGGCGGGGTATAGGGGAAGATGCAGGCCTGAACAGGGTCGAGCCCAACCCAGCTGCTGGGAACACCTGGGATCTTTCCAGATCTGTCTGGCTTGTTCTCCCAGATCTCATTCTGGACACAAGGAATAGAACACAGCTGGGGTCTGATTAGCTGGATTATGTCCAGGTGACACTGGTAGAGGGGAAGGAGCTGACAAGGAGCCTGGAGAAAGCAGAGGGGCAGCTAGAATGCAACACCACGCCCACTGCACCCCCACTGCACGTTCTGGGTGGACACGCCCACCTGGGGGCTCCACCCTCAGGGGTGCCCTGGGGCCACAGTCTAGGTGCTCTCACAGCCTGACAGAAGCACCCATCCTTCCACCCTCACCTTCCGCACTCAACAAGCATTCTTCTGGTAACAAGGTGGCCTTCCAGGCAGGTACCTGGGTCCCAGGATGGGGATGCCCCCACCAGGGACTCCAAGGCCCAGGCTGCTCATCTCAGCCAACACTGTGCAATTAGTACCTCGGAATGTCCTTATCCACCCTCTCATGTGATCCTCAGAACAGGGCAGGCACGCGTATTTCACTCCATGACAATTTCAGCAGGACCTGTCAGGTGCTGGGCACCTGGGCAGCTGAGTCAGATCAGCTTCCCACTCACAAGGCTCAGTGACTTGTCAAAGGCTCCAGCACGTGTCCTCCATCTCTCACCCTAACCCAGGAACCATCTTCCACATCCTAGAGGCTCCTGGACATCGACAGGCTGTGCCCCTCACTCGCAAATCAGTCCCTGGTACATTTGGATGCTGTCGGTTTCCCAGGGCATGCTCACTTCCAAGGTGACAGATGAAACGGGAGTTTCTGCATCTGGATCTGTACCGGCCACCGGGGCAGCCAGCCGGGCCAGCCTGGGCCACCCGCCCCCGCACACTCTCTCCCTTTGCTTTCATTTGTTGTTTAGTTGCTAAGTCATGCCCGACTCTTTTACAATCCCATGTTCTGTCTGTGGGATTTTTCAAGCAAGAAGACTTGGGATTTTTCAAGCAAGAAGACTGGGATGGGTTGCCATTTCCTTCTTCACCCCTTCCTTTTGGCCTTAATCCCCTCCCTCATTCAACCAGTGGGTGTCTAAGCTTAAGGTTCTGGGAACCTACAGGGAGTGAGAGGGGAGATCACGGGCCACCCAGACCTCTGGGGTCAGGAAAGTGGCCTCTGCCGGGAAGTAGAACAGTGACCCTGAGTGAGGCATGTAGAGACCCTGAGGTTCCCTCAAGGGAAACAACTGAGCACGTGCCTCCAGAAGTGGTTTGGGTTTTGCTGTATTTCTTTTATCTGAACAAATATGTTCCACAGTCGCTTTCTGCTAAGCAGAAAGATGCATTCTGAAGAAAACCTCTTCACCAGCTCTGCAAAATGATGATAACTTGTGGTCCTCTGTGGGTCTCGCTGAGCCTCAGTCATGATGCTGCGCATAGAAACAGATGCACAAACCTGGACTCAGCGTGGAGTGGCCAGAATACTTAGGTAAAAAGTCCGACGTTTTAAAAGTGTTAAAAGCTCACTTTTTACCACTGTCTGCAAACAGTGCTTCTGTACAATAAAGAGAGAGGAGGACTTCAATCTTTTGTCCCTTTCTTTCCCATCTCTTTACAAGATAAAAAGGAGAAAGAACAGCTTGTAAACAGCATGCCAGTTGCAGAGAATAAGTACTGTTCAACGCCTTGAAAATGTGCTTTTCCCTTGAGGCACTGCCTGTCTCAGTTTATTGTCACACCCTTTTCGCTCATACATAATGCAGCGACTTCAATCCAGTCTTTGACCCACTTATTAAAAATGCTGAACTGATGAAATCTAAATGAAAGCAATTTCTTCGTGTATAATATATGAACTTATGATTCTATCATTTCGTAAATACACACAGCAGAACACGCACCAAATATAAAAAATGAGATCAACAGATTTGGTTCCAAAATTCCTGCTCCGCCACTTGTTAAACACTCAGGACAGTTTCCGCAACATTTCCAGGGCCTCAGTCTCCTTGTCTATGCAGTGTGGGCCGTAGTGGGTTAATAGGTGGTGGTAATAGCCACCAGCCATGTGGGGTGGCTTTGGGAAGTGAGTTTACACCTGGAAAGTGCCACACACGAGGCCAGGAAGTTAGAACACATTTACCCTCGCCAGTCCTCAAAGTGTTAAAGTTCTACAACCAAGATCATTATATCCATCACCTAAACATAATTCAGAGAATGAGAATAAGTTAGAGAAACACTAAGCGCAGCTTTCTTTTCTTTAAAGCCCCCTGTAGTCAGGGAACAGCTGTACCAGTGATTTCTGAGTTTACAGAGTCATGAGAAAAGAGTGTGATTTTCTTGCTCTTCCCACACACCTAACACCAACCCCCGCCCCCAGACAATCACTGCTAAAATGGCTGTGGGCGAGGAATTGTAAAATGAAGCAAGAAACTCCCCTTGAATATTTACTGAATTAATTCACAGCCACTGGGAGAGGAACTGCAATCAACGAAACAGAGGACGTGCTGACACTGGTTTGTTTCAGGCTCTGGGCTGCACTTGGAGCTTCTCTCTCTCTCGGGTTCCCTAGAAGGAAGGCTTCTTAGAGACAGACATGAAGAAGCAGGAAGGAGCCAGACCCCACAGAGCTGGGGAAAGAAGGTTCTGGACAGAGGGAACCACAAGATGAAATGCCCAGAGGTTAGGCATTTGCCAAGTGCAAGGAATGGGGCTAAGGTCCCGGATCTTGAGGACACGGTGGGTGAGTGGGAGGAGAAGTTTGCCTTGAAGAGTTGGACACGGGTCAGGGTTCTACTCAGGGTGAGAGCTCACCTTGACTCACGTTTGTTTGTTTAAGTTTTTTGTTGTTGTTAATGTAGCTCATTCTTGAAGACTTCCCTCGTGGTTCAGAGGAAAAGAATCTGCCTGCAATGCAGTAGACCCAGGCTTGATCCCTGGATCGGGAAGATCCTCTGGCTTAGAAAATGGCAATCCACTCCAGTATTTTTGCCTGGAGAATCCCCATGGACAGAGGAAGCTGGCGGGCTACAGTTCATGGAGTTGAAAAGAGTAGGACACGACTAGGCGACTAACGACTAACACGTTCCTACTTTCACGTTCATTCTTCAAGCCTTTATTGAATCTGTTCTGTTTCGGGCCCCGAGGGATGTGGGATCTTAGCTCTCAGACCTGGGATGGAACCCAAATCCCCTTCATTGGAGGGCAAAGTCCCAACTGCCGGACAGCCAAGGAAGTCCCCAATTTATATTCTTAAAAGGGCATTCTGAAGAAACTCACTAAGAGAAGGAACATATGGTTGTCAGTGTGGGAGGGGATAGGTAGGAAGCTTGGGATGGACATGTCTACACTTCTATATTTAAAATGGATAACCAACAAGGACCCACTGTACCGCACATGGACGCTACCCAGTGTTCTGCGGCAGGGAGGGGAGTTTGGGGGAGAACAGATACATGTATCTGAATGGCCCAGTTCTCTCCCTGTTCACGTGAAACCATCACAACATTGTTAACCAGGCTATGTTAGCTGCTCAGTCATGTCCAATGCTTGTGACCTCATGGACTGTAGCCCGCCTGGCTCCTCTGGCCATGGGCTTCTCCAGTCAAGAATACTGGAGTGGGCAGCCATTCCCTTCTCCTGGGGATCTTCCGGACCTGGGGATCAAACCCGAGTCTCCTGCATTGCAGGCAGATTCTTTACCACCACGCCCTCCTGGGAAGCTGTAATACAAAATAAAAAGATTAAAAAAAAAAGGTCATGTGGTTGTTCAGAGAACAGCAGCAGAGGCAGAAGTAGGGTGGGAGGAGGGGGAGATGATCAGATCGTCAAAGAGAGAGTAGAACCCAGAGGAGAAGGGGCTCAGGCCAGCAGATGAGAAGGACTACGGTCGTGAGCAGTGGCCAGCGCTTCCCAGGGCCCGTGGGAAGTTCAGGAACGGAGCAGAGAGTGCTTTAAAAAACTTCTGGTTAAACCTGTCTTTTTAATTGCACCATAACTAATACAAAGAAAGAGTTTTTCTCGACTTCAAGAGACTGAGTCATTTTTTACACCAGTTGATATAATAACAAAAATAGCAGAGTCATATTACTAGTTTAACTATGACAAGGCTGGTAAGTAACCTCAGATTTCAATCATGTATAACAAAGCTCCAACCAACAACACAATCTCCCTCATCAAACAGGCAAACTGTCTCAGAGTTAAGGTATTTGTGACAATAAGCCAATTGGGTTAAAATAGACTCTCAGGGCTGGCCTTCTTGCCACAAATAACTCAATTTCATGGTAAAAGGATCAGAACATGGTGCAAATCTGACCATAGTCACCGGTTATTTCTGTTCATCTTGCCTTCAAGCCCAATCACTTACAAGCATGCTCCAGCCTCCTCCCTCTCTTATTTTTAGGGCAGGATGTTAAAGGCCAGCTTTGTGCTTTGTTTTCCAAATCTCTTGCATCAAAGGCTCAAAGTTCTCCATTATCTCAAGGTTCTTGCTATGTAAAAGTTCTGTGCTTCTGGTTTCAGCTAAAAATCTTAATGTAAGATGAATTAAATAATTAGGGGCTTATCTCTTCTTTTCTTTGTCTCAGGATATGTGGATGGATGAAGCCACAGCACACATGAGTGGATTAGGTTAGAAGGAAAGAATCAGGAATTTCCTTTAAGCCTTGGCTCACAAAACTGGGGGAGCATGAATGGAGAGAATGATACATTTTGCCCAAAATTAAGATGGAAAAGCTCTGACTCTAGCCATTTCCACACCCACACTTCCTTCAGAAAACACTAGAGGGGTCTCATTTGCTTGGCTCGGGTGATGAGGATCAGTGGGACCACTGAGAGAACTGGTCAGCTGAGACCACGCTCCTGGATGAAAACCCACCAACCGAATCCTCATTCCACAGCCACTAGCCTCAAGTAAACAGAAATCTTACAACAAAGATTAAGGGACGGAAAAAGAGCATTTCGGCCAAAGAATGAAAAGTACTCGGATACGGAAAAATAATCAGACACTTCCTAAACACCATTTCAAGACGGAGGCCCCACAAACCCTCAATTTCCCCCTTAGACACTATTTTCACCCTAGGCCTTGGAAATCAGGAAAGCAAGTCCTGAATATTCACTGGAAGGACTGATGCCGAAGCTCCAATACTTTGGGCAACGGACTCATTAGAAAAGACCCTGATGCTGGGAAAGATTGAAGGCAGGAGGAGAAGGGGATGACAGAGGATGAGATGGTTGGATGGCATCATCGACTAGATGGACATAAGTTTGAATAAACTCTGAGAGGTGGTGATGGACAGGGAAGCCTGGCGTGCTGCAGTCCGTGGGGTTGCAAAGAGTCAGACACGACTGAGCGACTGAACTAACTGAGGCCTTGGCGGCAATGCCTCAGAATGCTAAAAGGGAGAGTGAGAAGGGGTGGGTATTTGTCACTCAGAACAAGGACTCCATGGGCACAAACGCTTGCCTCTGAGCCCATAAGAGATGCTTGCCTAAAGGATGCCCAGAAGCCCACTCATCCATCTTTTTTGATGCAAATCATTTTAAAGTCTTTATTGAATCTGTTACAAAATTGTTTCTGTTCTGTGTTTTGGCATTTTGGCAATGAGGCACGTGGGATCTGAGCTCCCTGACCAGGGATGGAACCCACACCCCCTACTGGAGGGTAGAGTCCTAAACACTGGACCACCAGGAAGTCCCTCACCCACCTTATCATGGAGTATCCAGTGCTCTCCACCTTAGATTTTCCAGGTCCCAGACAAGAGGAGATGAAGACTCACTTCCTAACACACGGACACACTGTCAGCGGGGTACGTGGAGATCTCGCAAAGACATGGAATGCTGCTCTGTTGTGTCCCCAGCCCCGCTGAAGGCTGAGGTCTCCAGCCTGGTCTCGGAAGCCCATGTGCTCAGCTGGGGTGTGTGGCATCGGCCTCCCCAGCAGATGCGGGCTCACTGCAGCACCTGGCCCCCAATTCCTCATGTGCAGCCATCACTCTGTCACGTGGGTCTCTATCTTACAACTTTTCTGCTCCAATTTCATAGACTTTCATCCCCAGGTTCCTTTTCTTACCAATAAAAGGTTACATCTGGGTGTGGGGGAGATATTCCCCAGGGCCCCTGATATTTGGGCAATCCATACCATCTCCAGGAAAGCTGTACCCACTTACCCCTACATCTCTGGCCCAGTCCACCCACCGCCGTAGGCCTCGCGGTTTAGAAGGGGTGGTCACATTTGGAGAGGTGGGAGAAAGCCAACATCCAGGAAATTACAAATATCATGTCATGTCATAGTACGTTGTTGTTGTTCGTCACTAGTCACATCTGGCTCTTTGCAACTGTAGCAGAGTCAACCCCATAGACTGTATCACTCCAGGCTTTTCTGTCCTTCACCATCTCCCAGAGTTTGCTCAAACTCGTGTCCATTGAGTTGATGATGCTACCCAGCCATCTCATCCTGTCATAGTATATATTAATACATTGAGCACAGGTTGGGAAATATAACATGTAAACCCAAGAGTGGGCACAGAGAAGTAAAGAGCAGTATTAAGGCTCCCCCTCCCCAGCAAGCTGGCTCTGAGATTTAGCATCTTCTTTTCCACTTCACAAGCACTAAGGGCTTTTCCTGTTGTTATAAACCATTCAGACAAGTGATATTAATGTAGGGTGCTAGTGGCAAAGAACCCATCTTTATGTTCCCTCCAATGCAGGAGACATAAGACACGGGTTTGATCCTGGGGCTGGGAAGATCCTCTGGAGGAGAGCATGGCAACCCACTCCAGTATGCTTGCCTGGAGAGCCTGGTGGGCTACAGTCCATAGGTTTGCAAAGAGTCGAACACAACGGAAGTGACTACAGATGCACACACGTGCTACCCAAGATGCTGGCATTTCAGGGCTTTCTTCAACAGACTCAAAGGAGCTATGAAAGTGAAGAGAAAGTCGCTCAGCCGTGTTCAACTCTATGACCCCATGGACTATACAGTCGTGGAATTCTCCAGGCCAGAATACTGGAGTGGGTAGCCTTTCCCTTCTCCAGGGGATCTTCCCAACTTAGGGACTGAACCCAAGTCTTCTGCATTGCAGGCAGATTCTTTACCAGCTGAGCCACAAGGGAAGCCCCAAAGGAACTGTTATATTCAAACCCACAAAAAGACAGGAACATTTCATATCATTTCTTCACATATATTCTCTTTCTTAGGTGCAGAATCCTTCTGCAACAAGAAAAGGATGGGGTGTTAACCCTGTTTCATGGATGTCATAACCAAGTCGGCAATGCTTTGCATCCAGGAACCAGGAACAGTTCTGCATTGCGTGCAGCGGTCCCCTGTTTTTTCAGGTGGTATTTGTTACCTTTGATGTATTTGTGACCCTGACCTCAGACAGTCCTCAGAGCTCAGGGGCAGGGCCAAGCGATACGGAGAGACTCACACAGAGAAGGCAGGCAACAGAGAAGCTGCCGGCTGCAGCCTCTGCCCACTGTCTTATCGGGACCAGGTGGCCAGTGACCTCGGGGCTATGACTCAATCCCGCGGTGGCCTGCAGCTGGGGACAGCCCCAGTTCCGTGCACTCTGGCGGGTGCTAAGAGCTATGCCCTGCAGCGGGGTCAGCAGTCATGGTGTACGGTCCACAGGGTGGGCTCAGATCCGTTCTCCCTCATCTGTTACTGGAACAGTTGGGTGTAAGGGGCGTGGAGAACAAGCACCTCTCCACTCCTGACGTCCAGCTTCTCCATCCTCAAGGCAGCACACTGAGCACCACCTCTCCCCAAAGTCAGCCTTGCCCTTCTCACTTGGTGGTCCTTCCCACTGAACCCCACCTCAGGGTATCCGAGAACTATCAGCAGCGAGTCTCTGGGGAAATCGCAGATAGAAGCTTCCAGCCACACATGACCATGCTCCTCCTGCTACTTACCTCTCCAGGCGCCTGGGGTCTTTTTCCAGGCCTGGCCCTGGGACCCGAACATACTCAACTACAGGCGCCAAAACACCCGGGATGGCCAAAACACCGGGAGTCATCCCAGGAGCAGGCTCACCTTCCACGACACGCCTGTGAGGGCCCCAGACACAGGCTGAGCCACCGAAGGTCAGTTCATCGGCCAAGCGAGCACCAGCCCAGAGCACCAGCCATCTCCTCACTGCCCAGCTGGGTCTGAACCCCAGCAGCTGGTAGCCCATGAGGCGTCCCAAGGCGAGGGGGCAGCTCCAGGAGGAATTCAGCTGCTGTAGATCAAAAAACTTGAGTCTAAACGCTACAAACTCTGATGCTTTAAATTTTTCAGGTTTTTGTCCAGTTTTTTTTTTTTTTGGCAGGGGGTGGAGTGGGGAGGAAATCCCGTTTTCTAAGCCATCCTGATAATGACCACCTGTCAATTATAGGAAACATTTTTCCTCTTTTCTTTCCTTCTATTTATTTATTTTTTTGCTCTCGACATTTATTTTATCTTTTAGCCATTTTTTAAAAGTTGAAGTATAGTTATTATATTAATAATTTACAAAGTTATATTAGTTTTGGGTATACAGCAAAGTGATTCAGTTACATACACATCTATATACATTCTGTTTCAGATTCTTTTCCCTTACAGGTTATTACAAGATAATGAATATAGTTCCCTGTACTATGTTCAGTAGGTCCTTGTTGGTTATTTATTTCATATATAGTAGTGAGTACCTGTTAATCCCAACTCCTAATTTATCTCTCCCTGCCCTCTTTCTTAAAGTCAGTTTGAAGTTTTGGTTTTCCTAGTGCCAGCAAAGGTGCCTAGCTGAGGCCACAGGCAAAGCCCTGCTGAGAAAGAGACACACTCGGGCTGGAGTCCCAGTCTGACCCCTGCACCACCCACACCCCTCACCATCTGTCTCTCACACACTCCCTGGGCACCCCTGCCTTTCTTCTCCCCAGAAGCAGAGTTCCTTGGAGACCGATACTATGAGTGTTGACCTCACTCCCCCAGCAGCGCTGCGGGCAGGGAAGTGTCTCCAGGATCAGTCTTTCTCCCCTAGGGCATTAAAGGAAATGAACACAGTCACAGATCCTCTCTGAACAAAGTTGGTCTGGGAAATTCCAAGCAAGACTACATGTGTGCAGATGTTTCCAAAGTAAAGCCAGCCTCTCCTGCCTCCTTCCTGGAGGGAAAATACTTCCAGACCACTCTCTTTAAAGGGACTCCCCTTTAAAGGCGAGTCCCTTTAAAGCAGAACAATGAATAATTAGCGCATCCCACCAGGGCCCTGACAAAACAGCAACTCTCAGATGCTGCAGCCCTCTTTGATCCAGATTGCTTCTGAAGTCCCCAAGATCCAGATCCAAACCCCATTAAAGATGGAGGCTGCATGCAAGTTGGGGGTAGGGAGTTGCAGAAAGGATGGTTCCTCCTGGGCGGGCAGCCGCTCACAGGTTGGCAAATATCAGCGTGATTTTCTCCCCGGGCCTCGATTAAGAGTGGCTGGGTGTTTAACAATGTCAAATTCAACGTAGATGAACTTCAGGCACCTCCCACTTGGATGAACAGGGTAAATGCCTGCTTCCTTTAGAAACTGACCTCTGGAACATCCCTGAGATGATGCAAGGAATAAGAAAAGAAAAAGACACGAGAGGGCAAAGACACAAGCTGAGACCAAGGGCCCCGTCAGTCATTTTTATCCCCAAATAAACTATCCACTACATTTTCCCAGCAGGTAGAGAATTTGCACTCTTAAGAGATTTCACTGGGAACACACCTCTGATTTCAGTTCACCAAATGACATATCTAAATATATTGTTTTAGGAATTTCCTTGGTGGTCCAGTGCTTAACAATCTGTCTTCCAACACAGGGGATGCAGGTTTGATCCCTGGTCCGGGAACTAAGATCCCAAATGCCGTGGAGCAGCAAAGCCCAAGAAACGCAACTGGAGAGAAGTCTGCGTGCCACAACAAAGAGCCCATATGCCACAACTAAGACCTGAAGCAGCCAAAATAAATAAATAAAAAATATATATATATTTTTTAGCAAATCAGAAGTTAAAGGGAAAAGATTAAAAGGATTACCTGACTGAGTCTGAATCATGACTAGAGGAAAGGCCTGAGTGATATTTCATGAATCATATGTGCTCATGAGACAAACTTTCTGTTGGGAAAAAGTCCCTGTGATATCTAAGATTCTGATGCTTCCAGCTCTAAAATTCTCAGGCTCTGGAACTCCAGCAGCACCTTGAAGGAAATGAAGCTGGGATACTGACGGCAAACTGGGTCCAGCAGCTGGCCTGAGCAGTCAGTCCCAGAAGGACACAGAGCTGCCAGGATCTGCCTCAGAGCAGCGCTGGAGCAAACCCTGGGCAAAAGGGCCACCCCCACCCCTGTTTCCACCCCACCCTCCCCGGCCCAGAGCCAGGAGCTGCTGCTGCTTCCATTTAAGGAGAAAGCAGGAAACATTGAAAGCAGTTAAGGGAACATTCCTTCTAAATAAGGAAGGTTGGCAAGTACAAAAAAACCTGCGGGAAGTCCACCTCTCCAACAGGTAATTTATCGCACAGCCATGGGACGCACTGTGCACAAGGCCCACCTTCCCGACCCCAGGAGGTGCTTTCCTTTGCCAGCGCAAAGAGTGAGAGAACAAAGGCAATTTGCTGCTCACAGCTCAAGCCCAGTTTCCCTGCAAGCCTCTGCTCTGCCTTATCAACCTAGCAAGCAGCATCTTCCAAATGGACAAGGAGATGAAAGCAAGGAAAAGAGAGCAGCTGAGAGATGGACAGAGACACCCTCAGGTGCACAGAGGTTTGGGAGACAACAGACATCTAAGAGAAACAAACCATCCAGGAGGGGAGAGGAAAAGGCTATGGTACGCGTCCAGCGGCGACCTGAGTAACCTGCAGGCTGCACTGCATGCTGGGATATTCTGCAGGAGCACTGAGGCAGGGATGTGGGCTTTCCAGGTGGCTCAGTGGTAAAGAATCGACCTGCCAACGCTGAAGACAGAAGAGACTCGGGTTCGATCCCTGATCCGCGAAGATCCCCTAGAGGACGGTATGGCAACCCACTCCAGTATTCTTGCCTGGAGAATCCCATGGGCAAAGGAGACTGGCGGGCTAGAGACCAAGTATCGCAGAGTTGGACGTGACTGAGCAACTGTGCACAACGCACACAGGTGCTTCCGTTAACCTGGTGCTCTGGCAGGATCCTGAGATGTCACACAGTGGCAACAGGAAGGTTGCGGGTTGAACCGGCTGTCTTCCTGGGTCAAGTCCCACAGAACCTTAATGCCTAGGGTCCAGTTGAGTGTCTCCCTGCCCCTGTAAGTCCCTCATTAGCACAGCTCAGTGTGGAGCAGATATGCCTAGACTTATTTCAGCTAGTGAGACATTCATTCATTTATTCAACAAATTGTTTCCTGAAAAAAGGGATGTGGGTACAGAAGCATAAACAAGTAGAATTATAATAACAGAAAAGACCCCGACGCTAGGAAAGATGGAGGGCAAGAGGAGAAATGGGGCGACAGAGGATGAGATGGTTGGCTGGCATCACTGACTCAATGGACATGAGCTTGAGCAAACTCAGGGAGATAGTGAAGGACAGAGAAGTTTGGCGTGCTGCAGTTCATGGAGTCGCAGAGTCAACATGACTTAGCAACTGAACAACAACAACGGAAAAAGGCTTCCCTGGTGGCTCAGAAGTAAAGAACCCACCTGCCAATGCAGGAGACTTGGGTTCAATCCCTGGATCGGGAAGATCCCCTGGAGTAGGAAACGGCAACCCCCTCCAGTATTCTTGCCTGAGAAATCCCATGGACAGAGGAGCCTGGTGGGCTACAGTCCATGGAGTTAAAAAAGAGTCAGACACGACCTAGCAACTCAACAACAAACAGCAACAATAATAGAAAAGAATATGAAAAAGAATACATGTATATCTGAGTCATTTTGCTATACAGCAGAAATTAAATACATGGTTCGATTCTTGGGTAGGGAAGATCCGCTGGAGAAGGAAATGGCAACCCACTCCAGTATTCATGCCTGGAAAATCCCATGGACAGAGGAGCCTGGTAGGCTACAGTCCATGGGGTCGCAAAGAGTTGGACACAACTGAGTGACTTCACTTTCACTTCACTTTAAATACATTATACTCAATAAAATTCAAATAAATAAATTAAAAGCTGCAAAAAAGAAAAAACCCAAGGAAAATGCCCTCACACGGCTCACATCCTGATAACAACAGTTAAAGACACAAATCAAGAAACTCCACCTTTCGCTAAGCTTTACAAAGGCCTCAAACAAAAGAGTGACACGCTGAGCTGTGATGACCGTCTGCTGCGACAGCCGCTTGCCATATGCGGCTATTTTAATTTAAATCACACTAGATAAAATTAAAGATACAGCTTCTTGGATCCACTATCCACATTTCGAGTGCTCAAGAGTCAAGTGTGGCTAGTGACTATCATATGGGACAATGAGAATATAGGATCTTTCCACAGTCACAGGTTCTACTGGACAGCACCAGAGAGTGAGGGCATGGAAATCTACCGAGAATGGAAGCTGAAGAAGGAGCCAGCCATGCCAGCATAGGGCAGAATGCTTCCTAGACAGCTTGCTGCATGAGCAAAGGCCCCGGGGGCAGGTGGGCATTGAATGTTCAGAGAACTGACAGGAGACCAGTATGCTAGTGGGTTCCAACACGGGGTTGGATTTTAGACTAAATGCAACAGGAAGCAGACACAGGGAAGAACCATCATCTGAACTGTTTTAGGAAGCAGGGAGTAAGGGGAAAGGACAAGGCTTGACCACCAGGTTTCTGCTCAGAGCAGCTGGGAGGTGACGCACCATGTGCTGAGATGGGAAACTGGGGTGAGAGCTGGGCCACTTTATATATACTTTATTTGTTTTTGATACAAGGAAGGTCATCCATTCTATTTTGGACAAGTTAGGCCTGAGAGCTCCATGAGAAACCCTAGAGGGGATACAAAGTAAGCAGCTGGATAAGCATGGTGCTTGGACAACACCAGAGGATATAAATGGGGGCATTCTGAGTACATGATGGTATTACATCCATGAGTGTGGAGGAGACGTCTTAAAGAAACAAAGAAGGTGGCCCAGGCCGAAGACTCGAGGACTCTGGTGTTGATAAATGGCCATGGGGTCATGAGGGGTGACACACGGGTCCAAGCCCTACGTAATCAGGTGCCAGCAAAATAAAACTCTCTGTCTCTTTTTGTAACTAAAGCGTAACTGGGACGTTGATTTACTAACTGTCCGCAGCTGCTTTCACACTCTCAGGGCAGAGCTGGGTGTTGCAACGGAGACCTTACACCCTGCAAAGCCAGTCTGGCCCTTCACAGAAAGCGCCTGTCAACCCCTTGATTTAAGCATGGAGTGCCCTCAGTCTCCCAGAGAAGGCGATGGCACCCCACTCCAATACTCTTGCCTGGAAAATCCCATGGATGGAGGAGCCTGGTAGGCTGCAGTCCATGGGGTTGCTAAGAGTTGGACACGACTGAGCGAATTCATTTTCACTTTTCGCTTTCATGCATTGGAGAAGGAAATGGCGACCCACTCCAGCGTTCTTGCCTGGAGAGTCTCAGGGACGGGGGAGCCTGGTGGGCTGCCGTGTATGGGGTCACACAGAGTCGGACATGACTGAAGTGACTTAGCAGCAGCAGCAGCAGCAGCCCTCAGTCTCCGTATCTATAAAATGGGGGCAGAAGTGCCTGAGTCGCAGTAATGGATATGTGTCTGCAATGGGAAACACCTGAGTCTACTCAACAAGGCTAAGAGAGGAGCTCTTCATTCTCACAGCATCCAGCATTGTTTCCACGTTTGGCAAAAGCACACAGCACCCACCTGCTCTCTAGAAACAACTGCTAAAGCGAATTTGTAAATATAAACAGAGCCAGTGTCATCTAAGCCACCATTTCCAATTTAGAGTGGATATATACTGAGCAGTTCTAAGTCAGTTCTGTGTGGCCAACCAATCTCCCTCAGACTCCCATCCAACCTGAAACAAAAGCATGAGTCCATGAACAACTGGTTTTCATGGAAAAAAGTTGTTTACAAAGCCTATGTCCTCATCATTAATCTTAGGGGTAGAGGATGGAATTGTTCACCATCCTCTGCTTACCCCGGAATGCTGCCCCAGCTCAGGCTATCCATCTGGTAAGAACAGCCAATCATATTGCTATTCAGACTACACTGGTTTCTAGGCAACCAGAACTATAGCCACAGAAACAGGCTGTTGATGGCAGGAAGAAACATGAAGACAGGGACAGAGGGTTGATGCGGAGAGTGCCCTGAAGCCAATGACCTAGACGGAACACTTGCCCACAGTCACTTAATCCATCTCCCAATCCTAGCTGCTCACCCGCCATCAGCAGGTGCCCTGTCCCAGAGCCCCAGCAGAAGCAGGTGGTATGACTCCCTGGATCACTGGCAGCTACCCGGATGGCTTCAGAATGTTCCTGCCTTCAGCCCACCTTAGAGAAAGCCAGCAGATAAGCAGAGAGAAGGTAGGAAGGGCCAAGATCCTTCTGGACACAGGGCCCATGATGGAGATATTCAGAAATGATAACCAAGGAAAAGTACCTGCTATGGATGGACTCACTGCTTGTGTCTCCTCCAAATTTGTTATGTTGAAACTCTACCCCTCAATGTGATGGTATCAGCAGGTGAGGCCTTTGGGAAGTGATTAGGTCATGAGAGGGCTTTCCTCATAGCTCAGTTGGTAAAGAATCCACCTGCAATGCAGGAGACCTCGGCTCGATTCCTGGGTCAGGAAGATCCCCTGGAGAAGGGAAAGGCTACCCATTTCAGTATTCTGGCCCGGAGAATCCCATGGACCGTATAGTCCACGGGGTCACAAAGAGTCAGATAGGACCGCGTGACCTTCACTTTCACTACTTTCTAGGTCATGAGGGTGGAGCCTTATAAGGGCATCAGTGTCCTTGTAAGAAGAGAACGTGAGTGCTTGCTCTGCTCTCTTTCACTGCCTTGATGTTTGCGGACAAGAAGAGGACAAGGAGACAGCCATCCATAAACCAGGCAGCGGGCCCTCACCACACACTGACATTGGATTCTGCCGCCTCCAGAACTACAAGAAATACCTATCTGTTGTTTAAGCCGTGTCCTCTGTGGTATTTTATGTTATAGCAACCTGAACTAAGACAGCACCTTTGGGACTCAGGCAACGCCCATTCTACAAACACTTTACAGCTTATTCAGTTTCAGGGGGGAAACGGCTCATCCTTTCATCCAACCATAATATCCAAACTGAAGTATCTGCTTCTAAGAACTGAGAAGCCCATAGTCAAGATGCTGTCACTGAAGCTAAATGACTTAGCCAAGGGTCGCCTTAAGAAATAAGACTTTGAAAGAAATCCAATGAGACCTAAAGAAAGCTCCTGCCAGGAGCCCCAGCGGCCCTTTCTGGGCTTCTGAGCAATGGACATGCTGGCAATTTTCAGACGCAGAAGCATTCCTGCCTTGCCTGCTGTCTGGTGCCTCTGTCTTCTCAGGGTCTTCATAGACACAGAATCTCACCGCTGAGAAGCCCTAAGAGGCAGGCCAGGCAAGCTCAGAGCCGCTAGACCCTCTCGACAGCCCCCAGACTGAGAGGGAGAGGAGCCACATGAGGATGGGAGAGACCAAAACTCCACTTTCCCATCTGTGACCACAGCCGCCCAGAGAGCTCCAACCCCATCCCAGAAGCACTCACCTGGTGCAGTTGGTGCCCAGGGCCTCTCAGGTCCTGGACACTCTCTCAGCTTTAATTCCGATCCCAGCCCAAACTCATCAACCTTCCCCCAGATGCGCTCCCAAATTCCACTTCCTTGTCTTGGCAAACACCACATCCTCTCCTTGGACATCTAAGCATAAATCCTCTGGTTGTATTCCCCGCTGTCTTTATAACCTTCCCTCCCCTGCTCATCAATCACTGCGGCCTGTTGCTTCATCCTTCATCACTTCCGGCCATCCCTCCTGGCCCTTTTATTTTGCTGCTCGTGGGTCCACAGAGGCAGCAGTTTCCCTATTTGTGATTTTGGGGTTTTTTTTTCGGGTCATGAACGACGCCCCAGCCTAAGCAGGCTGAACTCGCCCATGCAACCACCACTTTTACCCTCAGATGCTGGATGGCCCTTGGCTGTCCCTGCAGAGCCTGGGTGTGGGGATCTGCAGGAAGCAGAGGGAGCCCCAGGGATGGGGGTCTCTGGCTACACAAGACAGAGACGTAACGCTGCTTTTCTCAGCAGAAGCCCAGCCTCAAGGGGCTGAAGCGGAAGGAGGGCACAGCGGCGGGGTCTAATCAATGGACTCAGATCACATTGACTCAAGTACTTCCCGTCCCTTTCCTGTGTGTGTCTCATCCATCCATACTGAGAAGTAAGTGTCTTCTGCAGCGGAATTCTCCTCTCCCTGACACCGCCCCCACCGCATCCCCACCCCCACCATCTTCTATCTGGAAACAAAGGCTACTATTGCTACCAGAACTTCTTTTCCAGATAAGAAAGCGGCAGTTAGAGAAGTGTCCAGCAGTTTCTTAGGAACCCAGATGGAGGGACTCACCCGGATGGAGAAGCTCAGGGCTTCTCAAACTTTCCTGCCTAAAAGGCATCTGGGCGTCTTTACAAATCACTGGTTAAATGGAGATTCTGACTTAAGATTCAAAGGTGGGCCCTTTGATTTTGCCTTTCTAAGGAGCAAAGCGGAGGGTGATGCTGCCCTCCCGGGAGGGGTGGACCATCCCAGGAGTCACAGGGATTTCAACACGTGAACCTCCATCTCCACCTCCCCTCCCAACCCCATGTGCCATCCTGCACCTCCAGTCTGCTGCTGCACCCCAGAGGGGAGACACAGGACTCCCCATCTTCCTCTTTCCTTAATCCACTGCTCTCCGGGGACAGAATGAAGCTATCAGGTTGGGCTACAAAAGTTGCCCAAAGGCACCCCAAACCTGAACGCAGAAGCACAGAAATCCTGCAACTAAAAGAGAAAATATTCTGCAGGGACTTTCAAAACATCCCCATCTTCGGTTTCACTCTTACATCCAGGGCCTCCTTGATTTGCCCTTTCACAGGGAACCACCATAGAAAAAGAGACACATGTTCAGTCTAGTTACCAGCTGTCATGGACTGTACCCGCCGAGGCAGGTTGTGCTCCCTGAGTTCCTCTCCACCCCTGCAGCCCTGACAGCATTATCCTGCAGTGGAAGCTTCTTTCCTGCCACAGACCACACATGGCTACCCTGTCTCTTATTCTTCACAAGCATATGACTTTAGGTGCACGGAAAGGTACTCTCTTAATACACTTCTTAAAATCTCTAGACTGGAAATAAGCAAATCGATAGTAGAAAAACTCCCATTTATTCAGACAACAGAGACGTGATTTTAGAGAATAGTTGCCAGGTATGGAACCAGCCCCAATCATTTCTATTCTCTCCATTTTTAAAAAACAAAAATGTTAGGGGGTGGAGGGCGGGATTCTGTGAAGGAGTAAATATACTATCTTAAAGATTTAAAGACATTTCAGAAATAGTTTCAAGGAGAGAAGACTCTGGCTAGTACACATGGACCAGCTCATCCAAGCAATATTTGAGAAGGAGCTTCCATTGCAACGTGGCCTTTTGGCCTGGAGTTTTATTTAAACACCCTGGTAGGTGGGCTTCCCAGGTGGCGCTAGTAGTAAAGAACCCGCCTGCCAGTGCAGTGAGACGTAAGAGATATGTGTGGGTTTGATCCCTGGGTCAAACAAGGCAACTCACCCCAGCATGCTTGCCTGGAGAATCCCATGGACAGAGGAACCTGGTGGGCTCTAGTCCACAGAGTCGCCAAAAGAGTCAGACATGACTGCAGCAACTTAGCACACACTTCCCTGGTGGCTCAGTGGTAAAGAATCCACCTGCCAATACAGGAGATGCGAGTTCGATCTTTGGGTTGGGAAGATCCCCTGGAGAAGGAAATGGCAACCCATTCCAGTATTCTTGGCTGGGAAATCCCATGGACAGAGGAGCCTGGAGGGCTACAGTCCATGGTGTCACAAAAGAGTCAGACACGACTTAGTGACTAAAACAATAACACTCCCCTAGGGTGGACTTAGGACACCTTAACCCAGCTTCCATCTAACAGAATCTCTCCCAACTCAGCCCTCAGCCAACAGAACCCTGGTCATTTATTAACTCAACTGGGAAAGAGGGCGGGGATGCTGGGGACACGTGAACTGAATCCCTAATGGCTGAGGAGCGGATTTTCCCAAACACATGGTCACATTATCTTTTCGTGCCTTCTGAAAGCTTTTTAGACAGACCTGAGCCCTGACAGCTAGCTAGGTCAGTAGCCGATTAGCGCCTACCACTCTTTAACTGATTTTCAGTTTAGAGACTTCTCAAAAATAGGTTGGAACTGTTCTTTTCGGCTTAGGCTCAAGTTCCAGGTGGTAGTACATACTTCCATGCATCGAACAATACTACAGACGAATGAAAACCAGGGCAGGCAAAGCGCAGGGCTCCTGGCACTGAAAAGCCTCCAACACGACGCGCCTCCATTGTAAGATGATGCTGTCTCGAGCTACGAGGAGGAAGACAAATGATCGGTGCACACCTGCTCTTTAGAATGGTTCGCAGCTAAAGAGCTGGAGCCTGGAAAACCACGAGGCTCAGCTTAGCATTACATCACCGCACTGAGCCAGGTCCTCATTGAAACCCCAGGCACAGGGACAAGTGAGGAAGCCCCACATGGCACCCCGCGTCCCTACTACAACACACAGACCAATCCCTGGAGTCCTTTCATCTACACATCAATGGCTCCCGTGACCACTTTACTGCCTCCCCACCCCCAAACCTCCACAAAACACTCTTCTCTTAAACACATTCTTCTCTTTGGGAAAGGAGAGCAGGTAAGGAGGGGATGACCTGCAGCCAAGTCTATTCAATAAGCCCCATCCTCCAGACAGGCCCAGGTAGGTAATGGAGATGACCATTTAAAAACGGAAATCGTAATAAACATCCATCCAGTATAAAGGCCCATTGGCTCTTGGTTTACAGAAACTGGATGCACAGTCAAATGCTGCTTCCACCAACGGACCAATGACAAGACTGTTTGGCTGGCTTTACTAATAATAGCGAGCAGCCTTGTCCTCCGGTGTTCACCAGGCAGGTGTGGACGCCTGGGTTAATCCGACTGAACGTCTAGCAACGAAGCTCCACGCCATGCGTCTAAGCTAGCTATGTGAGTGGCTGCCCCTAAACTGGTCTGTCTCCATGGGCACGGCACTGCTACCCTCAAGGATTCTTCCCATGAGCCCTTGTTAATGCCCGGCTGTTCCCTTTGCAGGAAATACCACTGTGCCGGGGGGGTGGTGGTGCGGTGTTAAGATGCAGGGAGAAGCCCCCCAAGCACGCACTGGGCTGCTGAACAACCATCAAATTCCAGGGGGGTCATTTCTGCCCCCAGGAATCTCCAGGGGCTGCCAGATGCTCATTCCAGAGGGGGGCGCGAAACGCGAGAAGGGAAGCCACCAGGTAAAAACCACGCTAGGCTGCCCGAGAATATCAGGGCCAGCCCCAGCTCCAGGCTGCACGGGGCATCAGGGGAGAGGATACTAACAAAGCCTCAGCACCCTCTCCTCCTGGGAGGATTCGGGGGGCCCTCCGGGGCGACGGGCGGAGCACTTACATTGCCTCGGAAGCCTCCTGGTTCAGGTCGCTGGCTGGGACTGGCTGCAGAGACTGCGACCCTCCCATCCTCGCTGCGCCCTGGAGTGCAGGCTAGCCGCGAGCAGGGCCAGCGTCCTGGCACAGTACCTCCAGCGGGAGCCCGGGGTGGGCCGGCCGGCGGCCGGGGCTGCTGCACTGCAGATGGGAGCAGCTGCTGGCATCCGGGGCGGCGGCGGCGGCGGCGGGGAGCTGCGGCTTTGGGGCCCGAGCCGGAGCCCGGGGAGCGAGCGCCGCGGAGGTGTGCGCGCGAGGCTGACCGGCGCGCGCCCCCAGTGTGTACGCGAGGGTGGCCGGCGCGCGCGGCTCTGCCCGGGGCGCGCGAGTGCGAGCGTGAGCGCCGGCGGGGTCCGAAGGGATCTGCTCTTAAAGCCCCCGGCAGCTCGGCTCCCGCGTAGGACACGGTGATGTCATCATCCGCGAGCAGCCCCCGACGCCCGCATCTTCACAAAGCTCCAGCGCTGGCTCAGGAAACCGGGCCGGGGGGAGGGCGGGCGAAGACCCTCCCTCTCTACCCCCGAGTCGCCTCCCCCAGCCTTCCGCAGCCTCGCCCCGATCGCCGGCATTGTGTGGCTTGGAAATGCAAATACACTTCGGACCCGGGAGTCG